>JAODKM010000025.1:8375103-8388597 GCA_026780845.1 Petrocephalus sullivani
CACTCTCATATGTGTGTGCGTATATGTGTGTATAGTATTTGGGGACTTACAAATACAAAACAGGAGTGTACTAAAAAAATTTCAAGAAAATTCAAGTTTTTGTTTTGAAGTTTGTTAGTCGTGTGGTGCAGCCGTTACATTTTTGTATGCTTTTTTTCTGTTTTTAAATTCCCTGCAAACGTCTATGTACAGTCATAATCTGTTAGCTGACTTAGAATTCACGCAGAATTGGCTTACAGACTATATGCATCCCCCCACCGCATGTTACACTAATTGAAACTGAAACTTTTGCTGTATCTGGAATGAAATTAGAATAATTACCTAAACCGCTACGCTTCCAAATACTGCATCTGTGAGGCGGCAAGCTCTGTTCAAGAAGTGAAGAATGTGAAAAGTAAATTGTCATCCCCATAACACTGTCACATTCCTTCTAAGAATTTTTGAACATGGTTGTAAATCAGTTTAAAAGTCTGTTCCATCTCTTTCAGGCAACGGCGAAAACAGCATTCCTGTTTATCCTTCCACAGTACAATACCACCACCTTTACTCCAGGTTAGTATCTTACTGAGCTAATCAATACTACTTAAATATGCCTCATAATTCACTGCAATTTATAGGTTCAGTCAACTTAATTTTCTTTTACTTTTCATTTATTAACCAATAGCTGCTAACTGACAGTTTATTTCTGAAACCTAATATCAGTTCATTCCTAGTATCATTTTTTTGTAATTATAAGTTAATTCTGATCTGAAGTTTTTTTACGTCTTGAAATAAATATTCTTGCGTGCGCTTAGGTTTTATATTTACTGTTTGAACATAAGCCTGTTCTTACTTGGCTGCCAGGCCTCAAGGGAGTTTAACCAAACCTGTAGTCTCTTGCCAAAACCTTGGTAGTGTCTGCTGCTACTAGTAACTATCCTGTGTCTAGAGTGTGGATACAGTGCTGTCTTATGCACAGAATCAATCTGCTGCATGACTCATAAGTGTGACATTTCAGAGAGTAATCGGACACACTGTAAACATTAGCATCAGCTGGCATGTCATTCTGTCGTAAATTCATGCACAGCCTGAAATATTTGTCTTTAATTTCAGTGTTAAACATGGTTTTAAATTTCTTATTTTCCTAAATTAGGTGTTTTTTTTTTTTTGTCAAAATGGATTCCCAGTAATTATGTAGCAGAATTTATTTCTCATATCAGCCTACAAAGGAGCCATCTGTTTATGAGACACTGGCTTTTGTAGTATAATCATTTGTGTGATGGGAGCTGAGAGTTGTGGCAATTTCAGATTTGATCCCAGGCCTATTTCCGCAACCAAAATTATACCGTAGTAAATTCTGGTGTCCAAGTGGGAAACCAGATGCTGTTACCTCATAAAGAGGTGCATCTGCCTGTAATGATCAGAGTTGTTGGGGTCGGCGAGGGGGGTGAAGGTGGCAGTTTTTCTCATCCTAGCGTTTTTTGTTCTACACAGAAGGAGAAGAGTCTCTTTATCACTACGGCTGGAGGGACTGTATCACCATTGTCTTCTATTTCCTCATCGCCATCATTCTTCACGCAGTGGTACAGGAGTATGTGTTGGATGTGAGTCTGCATCCCAATAGTATCCTGGCCGTGTTCCACTGGAGGTTCAAAATAGGCAGATGCTCCTCGCTTTATGATGGTTCAACTTACGATATTTGGACTTTACGACTATTGACGATATACGCTACCACACTGCCGGCCGTTGGCAACATCTACCTAATCACGCTTCCTGTCTCTGTGGTGGTCAAGAGTGTATTAACTTATTTATCAAATATTCATATTCAACGTTATATTTTCCACTTAAGATGGGTTCATTGGACAGTAACCTCATCGTAAGTCAAGGAGCGTCTGTAAATGAAAAGCACTGGCTTGTCAGTAATCATTGCATTGAACTAATTATTTCAGAAGTTCTTGCTGATTTGAATTAATGTGTGTCGACCTCATTCAGAAAGTCAACCGACGACTCCACCTTTCCAAAAGCAAGAACACAAAGTTTAATGAGTCGGGGCAGCTCTGTGTGTTCCACCTGGTCTCATCCATTTGGAGCCTCTGTGTCCTTATCACGGTAAGACTGGGGTGTCTTTACACCTGCAAAAGCCAAGACCGTAATGAAAAAACCAGAAGGAACCTCAATTTCTGCATTTTCTTGAATTACTTGGTATCGTGTGCCATCTTTCCATTTTTCTATTTTTTATGCTTTATATACACTTCTTATAATTTTGCCCCCGGCCCCCCAGGAAGGATACATCCAAAATTTTAGCAGCCTCTGGGAGAGCTATCCTCATGTTAACCTCAGGTAAGGACAACCTTATTGACACAGCTTTCGTTCTATGAGCTTGAGTGTTTTTTTTTTTTTTTTTTTTTTAAATCAGTGTTTCCTTGTGGACCCACAACTGGCCAACATTTTTGCTCCCTCCTAGCTCTCTAGTCTGACAGGGAGGGAGCAAAAACTTGGACTGTCTGTGGATCCCCAAGAACCGGATTTGGATTAGAGCTGTAAATAAGTCGCTTCCTCTCCCAGGTTCCAGGTGAAGTTTTTCTACCTCTGTCAGCTGGCATACTGGCTCCATACCCTGCCTGAACTATACTTCCAGAAAGTGAGGAAGGTGTGTTACTACAGTATCCACTTTTTTATACCTCTGTATCATTCATTATTCTCCTAATTCTCAATAATCCTTCATCTAAGACTTTCTTAGGGCAGGCATAGTTCTGAGTTTGGGTTAGAACTTAAACTGGAACAGATACAAATATTGCGCAGTGTGACGATGTGAAATGAGGTGGTTGATGTCTGTGCCCAGCAGGAGGAGCAGCATGAAAATGTCCTCCTAGGGTTATCACAGGAATGTACACCAGGGGCACAGAGGGCTTGTGATTGAAGGTGTCGACATGCATGAGGCTCTGCTGTGGACAGTGTGTGTGTGTGTGTGTGTGTGTGTGCAGCATTTTACATGAGCCCCTGTACGCCTTCAGGAGGAGATCCCTCGTCAGCTGGCATACATCTCGCTGTACCTCCTGCACATCACGCTGGCCTACCTCCTCAAGTAAGTGAAGAGTCCAGTACCTCAGATCATCTGCTCTAGTTCATTGCTTATTGACTTGTTTAATGGCGTTCCTGTCCGAACATATGCGTGGGCTCCCATCGAGAATTCTGGGTTCTCTATCAGAATGATGCAGAAACGTCGGACCGGCATTCGTCTGCATCAGAGCAGCATTCAGCCAGTCGGTTGAATCTGAACCAATCAGAATATGCACCCACTGTGTAGTTTGATATATGTGGAACAGGCCCCTGTGTTCCTGTTCCTCTGCTGCTCTTTTTAGTTTCGGTTTCCCTTTTGTTTCCGGGCCCCTGCAGTCTGACCCAAATCGGCTTGGTGCTGCTCTGCCTGCAGTATCTATCCGAGTTGGGCTTCCATGTCTCCCGGCTGTTCTACTTCACCGACGAGAACCACCACAAGCTGTAAGTGACCGCCTTTGTGCCTCAGCCCAGCCCGTAGTGACCCATGGTTTGCAGCTCCTAACGCGTTCAGCGAGAGCCTCATCAAGCCATGTCGCCGACAGATTCGACGTGTGGGCCGCGAGCTTCGTGTTCGCCCGCATGGTGACCCTGACCTTGACGGTTCTGACTGTGGGTTTTGGGTTGGCGCGGGCGAAAAACCAGGGCTTGGATTTGGAAGCGGGGATTTTCAACACTGCTCTGATCAGGTGCGATCCACCGTTGCCGGGGCACCTCTGTCCCCCCCAGCCGTCCCTCCCAGCTTCTGACCAACGTCCTGCTTCCTCTCGCCTCTTGGGTTGGCGTCTCCTTTGCTTGTCCATCCCATTTACAGGCTGATGGTGCTACTCACCGTGTGCTTCACCCAAGCCTGGCTCCTATGGAAGTTCATCCGATTCCAGCTGCGGCGGTGGCGGGAATATCGGAGGGAGCAGCCGGCGCGCAAACAGCCGGGGCCCAAGCTTCCCCTCCGGACACTCAAGCGGGACGTAGGTAAGCTCCCAGGCGACGACGCAGGCCTTTAAGCTCCCAGGCGACGACGCAGGCCTTCAGCCCTGTAACTTCCCTGCTAATCTCGGCTAACCATGCTACTCTTACGTGTCGCCGCGCTCTCCAGGACATCACGAAAACGGCATGATCAAGGCGGAGAACGGAGCCTCTCCACGGACCAAGAAGATCAAAGCTCCTTAACTCCTGTCCTCCTGTGCTGGACCCAGTTATGCCTTAGGAATGCAATAGGAGACTGGTTTATCGTTTTAATGCCTGCCTGGATGTCCGAAGACGTGGCAGGTGTCAGACCTCTGGGGAATTGAGAGCCTTATTGGGAACGGTATCCAATTCCCCTCCCCCCCAGCCTTGGCCCCTCCCCCAAACCCTGACAGATATTTCATTCTCATCAGTATTTTTTTATGCCAATACTGCCTGGCTGTTCCCCTGTAGAGTTCCCCTGTAGTCCTTTTTACATGTTGGTCATACTGTTTTGTCATTTTACCTTTTTAGTACCTTTTTTAAATTTTATATGCTATACCTGTAAGCACTTTTTCCCTGTTTCACCCTACATGCCCCAACTTTAGTGTGAACCCGACTTTCCCTGCCGCAATGGGAAAAAAGGGAAAGAGGGTAGGAATTATGTGTCCTTGGCACCCTCACCCACTCCCAGATGTATGCTTTCTCCCAAGTTCTGGTGCTGCCTAGCGTCTGGGTCCAACAAGGGAAGAGGATTGTCAAGCAAAGCAGCAAAAGATGCCTTTCAGGTTTAAGTGTCAGCTCGGAGAGCGGGCCAGTGCGGTGCTCGCAAGACTATGCAACTTCACAACCCCCCCCCACACACACACACAGACGCGCACACACACACCCCACCTCTGGCCAGTTACAGACCTGCAATGAATGAGTCAGCCGAACAGAACATTTACTGTGAGTAAAGTCGACGTGTTGAAGTGTTTGCGTTGAACAAGTTTGCCTTGTGGAAACTCTGGCAGAGTGTGACTGTTTCATCAGGTATTTTAAGTATCTGTGATATTTGATCTTAAAATAAGCACCTTTTCATAGCTTCTGGTAATAAATCTTAAAGGAAAAAAAAACACATTCTTATGTCTGTGAAAATGTTTAATCTTTACTCCCCTACAATTCAACTGTGCAGGCTGATTTCATTGTAGCCTTTTAGAAACAGAATGACAGAAATTCATAAACTTGGAGGTATAAAAAAATAATAAATGTGATGCTGTATTGGAAAAAAATATATATTTTTAGGCGGGATAATCTAATGTCTCATTTCAACTTTTTGATTTCTGACTGCTTTATTAATGATCAGTCATGGAGAACTGATGGTTAGAAGCTAGAAAAGATCTCATCGTTCACTGGAGAAATGGAGCATGTCGACTGCCAAGGCAATCTGGGCCGGGCGTTGGAACAGTATTTGAAAATATTGATTTACAGAATGCAGTGTTTGAAGGCACCCACGTTTTTCTAAACATGAATATTTCTCATAAAAGAACAAGCTGGTATTTCCGGACCAAAATGTGTTTGTGGTTCGACAATTTTCTGTGTGATATAACATGCTTTTACCCATTGAACTATCAGATCACGACTGGCATTTGGATAAGAATTGTTTTTTCTTTTAAACAGACTTAACACAGAAGGTAATGCTTCAATGCCTTCTTTGTAACACTCGTGTGATGCTGGCCTTCCGCTATATACTAAACTTGCCAGCAGTGCTGCCAAATCACTGTGCTATAGGCCTAAACTTTTCTTGAGCCCGTTCAGTCCTTTGCTTTGGATAGGGTCACTGAACCTGGTTCTTCTATAAGACTGGATACACTTTGGATGGGGTACGAGTAACTAGACAAAAATTTTGGTGTCTTCAGCCATTTCACAGCTGTGTTACTGAATGACCCAGCTGTGCTTCACCTTCTAAAGGTCAATGGTTCAAATCCCAATTTCCCAATAAGATGACTGTTGGGCTCTTGAAACCTTGCATCTCCAGGGATGCTAGAGGCTGGCTGACTCCAAAAAGTGCTCTCTGTATATACGTTTGTCTCCCTCTTGGGGAGCAAGAGGGGATATGCGAAAACTACCCAATTTCCCCACGGGGATGAATAAAGGCTGCCTGTGACCTTATGTAGTAAAGTAGTGCAATTATTATGATACTACAGCCACCATACGCTTTCAACAGACATAGGTCAGGTAAGCCAACAAATTCCTCTCTTGACACATCAGCTTAAAGAATGTTTTAGAGGTCGGAAAAAATGTAGTGTTTTTTGGCAGACTTGTGATGTGTCCGTGATCTCCTTAGCCTAGCCTCGTCTTGCTATTCTCCAGTGTTTGCTCTTCATTTTTTGCCTTTTGGTGGTGCAATCGTGAACAAATCTCTACTAAGGCAAAATTCCAGGATGTTGTTCTTGGGGACTTTTAACTTCACTATTATTTTATCGCGTGATTTTTGTCGGGCAGGCCTCTCCTGGGACCATATACAACTGGCCCAGACCTCTCCTGGGACCATATACAACTGGCCCTGTCTCTCTTTGGACAGCATGGCTTTGACTAGCATCTTTGATGCCCCAAGTTAAAAATGGCCTGGAATCCTAAGTTGACTCCCTGACAGCTGTATGCCTATGATGTATTATCTGACTCATTTGTACATCACTTTGGTCAAAAAGGTCTGCTATATAAATAAGTGTAAATAGAACCCTTTTAAGAGGACTTGGCAATCATGACTTTGTTCCCCCTGCAGGTACCTTTACAAGTTTTTGTTTGGTAATTATGTCCTACTAGATGATGTGTGCTCCAATTTTAACTCTCAATCGGATCAACCAAAGTCACTAAAAATTTAGATCAATTAGGCCAAAGTCTGCAAACATCTGGATCTACTTATCTTTTATTTGGTTTGAAATAACTCCGGGGGGTCACTTTTCCCCAAAACATTTCATGAAAGCCAACACTTTGTTTTTGGTAAGCATGAAATCATCTGCTTTCATTAGTTTCTTTTCCCCTTCCTTCTGATTCCTACCATATCCCACAACCAAAGAACGCATCTTACCAAATTCTTTGTGAAAAATGTTCCATTTTCACAGTGATGAATTGTGTCCTTGGCACCCTCACCCACTGGAATTGTTTTTTCCCCCCTTGAATTCCTGTTGAATTCTTTTAGAAATTAATATGGATTAAATCCAAAATTACTATTACGCTTCATATCTAGAACATCATTATTTTGGTAAATTATGGTAATTTTGTTTTTGATATAGTATCTTACATGCCTTGATGGTGCAGTAACATGCCTTTTTTAGAATTATATCAGTCTATCCCATCAATAAAATTTAGATGTCTATTTAATTTGTGCTGTGTACATTTTCAAATGTACACAGTAATTACACAGCCTTTGCATTTGAAGTCTCCGCTATTATGACGGTCTAGACCATTTATGATTGTATAATTTAATCTATGTATGTACTGCTGCACGGAAAGGTAGTAGGATTTTGACGCAGAATGCTGTTATGTGATGTACCCAAGTTATGTGCAGTACGTCTATATATGGCAATATACTCATTTTAGCTATGTCAATTAAATATAACCATTTTTTTTCTTGAATAATGCTTTAATAGCAAATTTGCATGAAATGTGCAAACATTAAAACCACTATTATATACCTTTTCTCTGGAACTTACGCATGAAAATGGTTTTAGACCTTGGCATTACTTATACAAAATATTTAAATAAAAACACTTGCTTATTTAAAATCCAGATCATTTATGGTGGTATATTATGAAAAACACATCACATTTTTGCAAAGCTACACTTTTGTTGTTTACAAAACAGATATAAAAAGGGAAAATAATATATAAATAAAAATGCTACATCACCATTCCAACTTTTCAATTGACCTAAATGTCAGTGTGGTCTTATGAGAGGAACATACCTAACATTCATGTCTACAAAAGGAGAGGAAGAATAGATTTTATAAATGTTCACGCTGCTGTTGGAAGCTAAAGGTTTAGGCCCGTTCACCGCGGATACGGCGAGCCAGCTGGATGTCTTTGGGCATGATGGTGACACGTTTCGCGTGGATGGCACACAGGTTGGTATCTTCGAAGAGGCCTACCAGGTATGCCTCACTGGCCTCCTAAAAATGCAAAAAGGCCACACATTTAGGATTTGTGTTGCTGATGGAATTTGGCCCTCGCAGAAAAACAGCCGTGGACCCCTGCCCCGGATTCTATGGACGTTAAAACCGCTCCGGACAGCAGATGCTTGGACCTCACCTGCAGGGCGCCGATGGCCGCCCCCTGGAAGCGCAGGTCGGTCTTGAAGTCTTGGGCGATCTCTCGCACCAGGCGTTGGAAGGGCAGCTTGCGGATCAGCAGCTCAGTGGACTTCTGATAGCGCCGGATCTCGCGCAGGGCCACGGTGCCGGGCCTGGGCACAGCGGGGAAGAGCGCTGGGTTATGCGGGTTCCTGCTTAGCACAAATCTAGCTTTCAAGAACAGGGAGTGGTTAACTCCAGTACTGAATGGTGCTGAAGTGTTATAGTTTTCACTTGTCATTCACATATTTCATCCTGTGACCGATTTGCCAGACTTTCGTCTCGATAGACAGCCGGGCATAAATTAAGACATATCCATAAATTCTGAAAGGGTCCTTTTGCCCTCTTCCAGGGAAACTGACTTCTAGGCTACAGACAGACACCTGTCCCTGCGATATAGGCGATGCCTCTGGGTTTTTGGGCAGTGGTTCTATTGAATATCGTACATAATGCTTTGAACAATATTTTTATACGTAGCATTTTATTTTTTTAGTCTTTCTTTTATCTTACTATATCCCCTTTTTATACTAAACAAATTTACTTAATTACCTAATAAATTAATTAAGTTTATCTACTCTTTTTTGCAGTTGGAGGGGCAGGCCTGATTTTCATTTCAGTGCAAGTTGTACCAGTAACATTCTGCAAATTAAATCTTGTCATCTCCTGGTTCTGGTGGGCCTCGCAGGCTTTCCTTTGAACTAATTATTATGGCAGCTGAACCCAAGTGACCTTCTGGGTGCTAAAGCTGCTTTGATTTACAAAGAGTTGGAATTCCTTCACACGTGGGTCGAGAGCCACTGATGTTACGTCTGAACTGAGTGAATTATAATGCTAGATTATTTGTGTGGCAGGTGATTCATGATTTTACCTGGAATTGGTCCATTGATTCTTTAACCCCAGCTTGAACAGGAATCAATCAGGTCAAAGACCTGGCACCTTTCCCGTCCATGTTTCATAGTCTTATCTGAAATCTGAATCAAAGGACAGGAGGGGAGCCAAGGTTGCTCCCAACACACCTGTAGCGATGGGGCTTCTTCACCCCTCCAGTAGAGGGCGCACTCTTGCGGGCCGCTTTGGTAGCCAGCTGTTTCCGTGGTGCCTTCCCACCGGTGGACTTACGGGCAGTCTGCTTGGTACGGGCCATGCTCCTTCACACTGCGGCTACGGGAACGACAGCACACACCACGAAACATACTCACAAAACATACCCAGAGATGCTAAATATAGGGCAGTAGGTAAGGTACTCTAAGGACATGGACAGTCCAAATCCACAGGACAACATACCTAACCCCAAGTTTATATAAATACATTTCTAATTCAAGGGTAAAGAAAATGCACCCGAGTCTTGTATCACGAAGCAGGATTTCTTGCTTATCCGGATAAATTGTCAGATTTAAGGTAGTACAGCGAAAGGTGATTAATCATCATTGTTGACACACAGTGTCCTGCGCATATAACCCATGTGACATTGCAGTGTGTGCAGCTACGTGAGCGCCCGGGGAGCAGTGCTTGGGGACGGTACCTTGCTCAGGGTACCTCAGCGGTACTTGTGGCAACCTCTTGATTACACAGTTGGGTCCCTGTCTATTACGCCACCATCTGCCCCTCTGGGCTAAGTGTAAGTGAACGAAAAAGTCCATTTACACCCGGGGGGACTTTAAATCCTACAAGTTATCCGGCTAAACAAGAAATCCTGCTTCATGATACAGGTCCCAAGTGTTATAATATATGCAATAGTATAGAAATAATTGTTAAGAAAATATATTCTTAAAATATTGTCCGTTTTATTTACCTCAGTCTCTGGCTATTTGTTTTTGGGGCACGTTTATTCGACAAACAGCACGCTAATCATTACCTAGAATGGCAATCAAACTGTTCTTTCTTAATGCATTGCATTGGTATCAGTCTGAAAACAGCTACACTTACTTATATTAGTTATCTTAGAAAAAACTGTTGGATATCAAAGTTAGCACATAAACCTTAATAGACAAAAAGTCTGGCTTTTTCCCCACTTTTGATTCCACTCCATTAATTAGGTTATATACGTACAACTGATTGCCCTCTCATGTTTCGCGTATTCGGAGTCACAGGTCTTTTTGTTTTAATGTGTGAGCCAACAAACTAGGCTGGATGTATTAAATCATATACTGACTAATGCAATACATCGTTTTTCTTATTTTCAACTACCGGGCGTCTATGCACCCAAAAGTCCGGTAATGGTTTCGCAGTTCAGACAGCTGCGTGTTAACAGAAATACCACCATTCTTTTAACTAACAGAAATGATGCCTTAACCAAGTAACACATATTTTCTGCATGACTTGCATTAACGGAAACTCAACGTGTGCTTACCAGTAACTAGTTAACTAATTATCATTTCTACCGCATGCGTCAAATCTTCCTGCGCCGACTGTAGCCGATCACTTACTGCATTTCCTGACAGCGAGTGATCAGTTATATCTACACAAGGCAAATCGCAGGAGATTACAGCAGATCTACGGTCATTGACGCGTACCCTCGAAGGCACCTGTCAAAACAGTATCTCATATACACCCAAGAGTCTAAACTGGATTTAATACTATATAAAGAACGTTTATTTAGAGAAAAACATTCCATTCAAAAATGATGCTGCTTTCTCTTGGTTTATAATAATAAATATTGTGCAAGAAAAAGGACTGCAGTAGAATTCTAGATAATTGCAATGCGCCACCTCCTTATGGCTACAAGGCGCTGCTTTGAAACACAGGCTACTATGATAAGACAAAATGGTGAATACCTCTCGGTACATCACGGAAAACACGAATAGCAGACATTATATTTTGATCAATGGCATGTTTCAGCTGATGATCTAGTTTAAACGAAGTCTCCATGTAACCTACATTTTTTTGCCATTAGGAAATAAGCACCAAACATCAGGAGAGCGACACGAAACACGAATGTTTCTTATAAAATGTTACATATTGAAACCGCTTGACTTTACACTTCTCACCAACGTTTTTTGCCTAACTCCATCGTTTAACAGTTTCAAAGATGCAATAGTAACCCAGTACTCTTGATGGTCGTTTTTATTCTTTTGCAACACTGTAGTGTTGCATTCGTGCAAATCATCCGTCAGCGAAACTTACCTTTGCGGTGTCTCTCTATAAAAACACTACTTTAAAACCTTACGGCACAAACACAATTGAAAGATGGCTGCCGGGGGTGGGGGGTGGGGACTGGGGGGGCTTCTTTCGCGGCCAATCGCACCGGGCTAAAAATGTTTTTACAACTCTGTGTACAAACAATGCAGGCATGCCGAGCCTGGCATCAGCCCCCCGCCGTGACCCGCATTCCCCACTCATTGCACACATGCAATCTGCTCCTCATGTGTCCGCACGGAAACTCAGCAATATCCTGGATGCAGAGGGTCCCTGAGAGCGCGTGCTGGGTAGGCACGACCATGCAAAAGACAGTGCGCTACACGCCCACCCGATTTCCGTGCACTGCACTTATATTTAGTACGGCATCACAGAAACGGATGTACATAGTGTACGGAAGCCCCAGTTTGGGCTTTTCATTATCTTATATATGTTCTTATTTTTTGCAGTTTTTGGGCAATCGTGACAGCAAAAGCAGCATTTGCATCGCGCATTAATGTGCCATTTGCTACACGAGTGTGGTCCTGACTGATCTAACGGTCCGTCTGCCTGTCACGCACCCATCCATCCATGCATCCATCCTTCCATCTACCATAGTTGCTCGGCAGCTGGTAGTAATTGCCACACAGAGCAAGGTGCGCAGGCGAGCCCGGGCGATCCGTATGCGGCCGCCTAGGGCGCCATCTCCTGGCGGGGCGCCGACTTAGCAAACTGCGGAGCATTTGACGGTGAAGTTTGCCCGGCGTGGGGGGGTGATGCTTGCCTAGGGCGCCTTATTGGCTGCGCTCGGCACTGAGGAGAAATGCTCTAAAAGTGGTCAGACCATTATTATTTTATCAGTTATAGGGATATACAGACTTGGCCACACTGCCTACGCATGTATTCCTCTTACCTTATGGCTTTTTTAAGTTCAAATATAGCCGCCCTTCTATGCGGCTTACGTATCTGCTCCTTATTATTATTATTATTATTCTCGCCGGCAGATGGTGGTACATCTTTATTTTCAGGTAGTAGTGGGCCGTGCCCTCTATCAGGCACCGCGGACACAGTCGCTTTTATGAGCTTACCTCTGTTTGTTCATTTGTCGCCTTTGTAGTTAGATCATAAGCGTGCTGGTTAGCTTAAACTTGCCTTTAAGTGCCACTGCATTAAGTAAAATACAAGTAGCTGTTTTACTGCACCTTTCCTAAAATAAACATATTTGCTTATCTTTGGTTTTCTTTTCACATGTCTACAAAATCATTGGCTGTGGAAAGTTTCGGGGGAATGTATGAATCATTTTAGGTTTTATTTTGGGTTGATGCCTGACATCATCACATTATTGTTATATCAGTATTTGGATACATTTTCTACTTCCTCTGCATTCCACCTTGTTTGACAGATAAGGCACATCATTTTTTATTCAAATAAAATACACATCTCAAGCAAGGTGCTAAATGCTTCCTCAAAAGGAAAAAAAATACCAATGACTGAAAATACTACGATGTTATCCCTGAGATGCCAGACAAGACATTGCAGTTAATAAAAAAAAACGCAGATAACAAAATTAAATATTAATATAGATTTCAAAAAGGCTGAGATGAAAACATTTTTGGTTCATAGTCCGACTTGCACGTAGCGTTTTTTTTTCAAAGGTCATTAATACACAGATGTTTATCACAGAGGTCTGTGTACAGGAGCCTAATTTGGGTCCAGAGTTTTAAAAGTCTTTCACTTCTGAGTCAAAGTACCTAAAGGGAAGTTTATCCGCATTCAGAGAGGCACATTTATCTTATCTAACATCACAGTCAGCAAACGGCTCTGCGTGCCCTTGCAGAATACAGCCACTTGCCGCTGCAGTTCTGCGCATCTTTAGCGGTCCCTTAAAGGTCGAGAGCTTCTCTATAAGTTATTCCGCGACGCACGTGAAGGCTGCGGACCTGAAGGAAGGCGCTGCAGCCTACGCCGTCAATGGACCTGTCAGAAGGCAGCGGACGGGGAGGAGGGGGGGGGGGGGGCGCCCGGGGGCGGGGGGGGGCGGCGGGGGGGGCGGGGGGCGCGGTGCGGCC
>JAODKM010000025.1:8395921-8417963 GCA_026780845.1 Petrocephalus sullivani
CCGGAAGAGAAAAGAAAAACAGGGTGTCCTGTTTTTAAAAACCCCCACAAGAGAACAAAAAATAAAGGGGGCCCCTGTCACACACCCCCCCTCCCCCCCCCCCCCCCCCCACTCCCTTTGTACAAACCAGTTTATAATTTTACATATTCAAGGGCCCCTGTAGAGTTCTTAACCCCCCTGAATCTGCCGGGGCATCCGTGCCCCTCCTGCACCCTTACCTATACACCTCTATATATACAAATACAGCAAGTAAAAGTATATTACATTGTGATTTTAAGTGTTTCTCTTAATACCAGGGTAACACTGGATAGTAGTTGACTGGATAGCACTGTGTCCTCACACTTTTTGGCTCTGTGTATGTACAGTATCTCACATGTTTCATCCATGTCTGCAAGGGTTTCCCCCACAGGTTCTCTGGATTTACATCACGGACCCCGTGCCATGTCCTTTCTGAGATGACCTCCAGGCTCACCACAATCCTGTCGCACAAGCAGCTATATACATATATATGTACGGCTTTAACTACCAGACGGAATCAGGCTGCAGAGTGATTAAAAAGGAGACCAGAAAGCACTGGGGGCCTGAGGAATAATTACTGGAATAGTCTTTTAATTGTGTCTATATGCAGGAATAAACTACGCTATTATAAAAGCGGTTTATGGTGGGGGGGAGGGGGACTTGGTGGGGTTCATGAAACATTAATGTGAAGAAACTGTTCATTATAGCAGCTGTAGAGTAATATCATGTATAGACAGGATTTTATGGGGCTGAACATCAGCACACAGCCCAGCTAGACTGCAGGACGACGAGGGGAAGGTGACTAACTGCCATCGCTGGCACACCACAAGGAGATACGTCCTCAGCATTTAAGCCGTGTGTGGCACAGCAGTGGGAAGCTACGCCAGCACCCAGGGAGCCGTTCCTTGTCAGGGAATCAAACCAGCAACCTATGGATCGCGGGGGGGGGGCGGCTTCTCTAACATTAGGCCACCACTATCTACTGTACATACCACTGAAGAGACTGTAGATATCACTGCAAACCTGAACTGGGACGTAGAAATGGAAAGAAGCTAATCTTGATATAACTGCATAAAAGGTCATGAACTGAAGTTCGAGGAAATCCATTAAGTTTACTGTATATTTCACATTGGCACCTGCAGTACCCAAGAGTGTGACTTTACACTAAATGGGATTGTCACTAGTCATATTTGGAAAAAGTACTTTACAGGACCATATTTAATTAAACAGTGTGAGGTAAAATCAGAACAAAATTTACTCCCAAACTTTGTTTATTTTCACACTAGGATGAACTTTGCCCAAATGAGTATAATATAACTTTGGTATCATGCATAGATTTAGTTACAGGGCCACAACTTCTCTTTATTATTTAATGGACATATTATTTAGACCCATTCACCTCCACTATCAGTCAACCTTGACTACACGCAGTCCAGGTAATTTCGTCAAATTTCCATCCTAGGGTTTACAACTTGTGTTCGTCTGCACTCTAAGATGCCGGTCGCCCTCCTTGTTAGTTCCAGAGATGTGGCTCCTTGTTCCACGCCTCCCTGCGGTAATTACGTCTGTTTTGGTTGCTATATTGAACCCAGTGGGAGAAGGTTTACTGAGGACTGCACTACGTCAGTGGTGTTGTTCGTCTATGACAGCACAGCAGACTTTCTGACTGAGGACCAATGAGCCTGTCTTTTAAAGTTACGTTTTAATTAAGAGCTGATTTACACCTGAAGCACACCATGAAGTCACCTCCAGCATAAATAAAGCAGCAAGCGATATTAAACCAGCAGGAGGTGAGACAGAATGGGGTTGTGGCCTAAAGAAGTTGGAGTTTCCCATCCTCAGTGGACAATCTACTAGATCAACATGGGGTCACCGCTTTGTTGACGATGTCAGCGAGTAATTTGGACAACACTGCCTTCCCACGTTCCAGACACTCCAGTTTGTCTCATATTAGCCTGTACAGATTCTCCTTCTGTTTGTTATTGCTGTGGTCTGATCATTATCAGCACATACAGGATGTGCTCCTAATACCCATTAGTTTTAAAGACCAAAGTAGCCCAAAGCACATTATGTAGTGAGTGATCAGTTCGTTTCTAGCAAATTATTGCAGTTTTCTTAAGTTAGTTTATATGTATAATGTGGTAACGACAAATAAATAAACTAATTAATGCATCTGTCCCTGTTCGGATTAATCACTGTGCTCTTATGTTAGTTCAGTAAAATTTTATTATAGAGGGATTATTTTCCCTTCCAAATAGTCTGCTTAGAAGTTCTCAGATTCTATTTTTGGCAAAAGCATTTAAAAATAGGGCCTATATTTCCCAGCAGCTGTCTCTGATAAGGAGAAGGAGAAGCTCTTATACTCGTACTGAACAGCCATGCCATAGTGTTAATGTATGTAATGCAGTGCGCCCCTCACTCTGAGCCAAAAAGGAGGAAAAATCAGAACATATGCATGCCAATTTTACTGTGGGGTGTATGTTGGTGGTGATGGTGCTGGGGAAACTGTTTTAGGGGGTCAAGCTAGTTGTTACCCCAATTTTTGATAAACTATGACCCCATTAATCGGGAACAGAGGAATAGAGTTTGCCGAGGTGACAAGCGGAATGACTGAGCGTTTAGTCACATATTATACACAATGCTGATAAGATGTCTGAATAGAGAGTAAATTACCTTGCAGAGATGGACACACTCTGAATAATGACCCCCAGTAATCAGAAATCGAGATTTAACCACACAGAGCTGGTATAGCCCCTAAAATGTACACAGTTGAATACAATTCAAATACACCCTAGCCCATTTGGGTATCGCTCCGGTGTCGTTGATGCTGGATGGGGGCAGTATTCTCGTCTCAGCAGAGGAATGACAAAGTGGACACCAGAATAGGTACTTCCTCTGAATAAAAAGACCTGCAGTAAGCGTCCCTGACATTAAAACCACTCGGCTGCCTCGTATTCAAGGTGAGGCGAGTGCTTTGCAGCAAGCGATACTCGTCCGCCAATCCGACGTTCTGAGACGGTGCTTTTAAAACTCAAGTTCTGCGTTCTTTATTTTTGCAGTGGCCAGCCTCGTCATCGTCATATTCATTATAATCACAAAATGTGGCTTTGGGAAAATCCACCCCAGGCCGCCATCACAGCGCATTTCCTCGTTATTTTTATTTATCTTCTGCGGGTTCTGGTTCCAAACCCACAGCAGCCTGAGGTTCTTACAGTATTCGGCTATTAACTTTAGAGGAACGTGATGTCGGCACAGTTATAGGGACCACGAGCTACATTCATGAAGACCTGAAGGTTTGATATAAATGATATTTAAGCAGTTTTTCAATCTGATATTTGTATAATTGCTCACAGTCTCCAAAGATCTTACAAGATTACTTATTTTGCAGGTTTATAAAAATTTTCAGTGTGAAAGTTGACATTTTTTTCAGGTTTTTGCTGCCTTCGGTTCTAAGTCCCTACATGGACATTCAAACACCCCA
Organism: Petrocephalus sullivani; assembly: GCA_026780845.1. Classification (NCBI taxonomy): domain Eukaryota; kingdom Metazoa; phylum Chordata; class Actinopteri; order Osteoglossiformes; family Mormyridae; genus Petrocephalus; species Petrocephalus sullivani. Next base: position 8,399,421 of record JAODKM010000025.1, read on the forward strand.
TTGTCTAGACATGAATGTATATATGTCTGCGTGCGCATCTTTTTTCAAACTAAAAATAAAGGGTTTGGTTTTCAGGCATAATACTGTCCTATTCATAATGTGCAGCCTGTTACAATATTACAAAGGGAGAGTGGTTTGTGCTGATCCTAATATGTCCACATTCATGCATCATCAGAAGCCACAGAAGACCAACACATTACTTGAGCTGACTTCTGTGAAGAAGCTGAGATATGCCCAGACCACATCCAGGAAACAATATCTACTTATGGGCATCACGTCACAGAAAATAAGGCAGATGCTTTGGAAAAACTGCCAAAGAAGGACAGAAATGCTGTCCCACGGATGGAAGAAAAATGAACACTGGTCCAAACCTTCCAGCCTCTAGGAGGTTCTGGCATGAGGTGAGAACGGCTGGAGTCTTTGAGATCCTTAAATAAAATAAATGTGTAAGATTCCATCACTCGCTAAAACACTGGGCCATGCAACAAATCTACAAAAATCCTATTTAGAAGTTCAAGGGAAAGGACATTAGACTGAATGTTTTAGTCCAATTCAGAATGGTAGTAAAAGTCAAATGTTACGAGCTGTAAGCTTGAACCAATGCTGAATGATGGATTGAACACGCTGAAAAAAATGTTATCAAATCAGCTGAAACTCTGCTTTACACCAGAAGTCATGCATTTTGATGTTAAGAAATAACAGTGGCTTTCATAGATTACTAAAAAGTCTTTGTATTTGCACACTCGAGCCAAACTAGAAAATGCAAAGTCATTTAGTATCATTTTAATCAATTCCATTGCATCCTGCGCCTTTTTCTAACTGCCGTTTTCTACTATTTGGCATGACTAACACATGCCTATTCATTAAAAAATCTATGTCACAGCTCCAACCATTCAGATCACTCTGCGTTCCATTCCAACAAACCACATGTTGTTGGGGGCAGAGCAATTGCCGGCTCTCGGCAACAAACTGTGTTTGGGGTGGGGAGGGTTTGTCGTCCAGACACACCATAAGCAGGCACCTCCAATGGAGGGTAGATAGAGAAGTGGGTGTGTGTCTCTGGCGGGACGTGTCTCCCAAACTCAAGTAGGTGCTCAACAATAAAACAGGATGATAAGTGGCCAGAGAAACATCAATGAAAAGCTGAAGGGCTCACAGAATTCATTGAGTTTCTTTAAGAAAAAATGTATTTATCTGACACTTCTCCCCAAATAAAATAAATAATAAAAATAAAATAAAATTTAATTTTAGTAACAGGTAACTTCCATCCATGATCGTTTGACATAACAGCAGGTAGACTGTAATTATGGCAGTGAGCTTGCAACGTAAAGGTTGGAGGTCTGGGGATTTGCGCTCTTTTAACCTTCAATAACATAATATAAGAAATACTGATAAACAACTGTAAAACACCTTCTCCAAACTACATTGTGTTTTGGCTTCATTATCACGGCTAGCCAAATGGATCATGCATCAGGTCCAAATATACAAACACGCCAGACTTATCCCAAGCAGCCAGTGAACCAAAGTTTCATGTACATGTGAAGTCCATTTCAACCAGCCCACAGACAACAGTACTCAACAGGCAGTCGCACAGCAGCAGGTCAAAAAACTTACCACCGCAGCACCGACCAGCAAGGTACCAAGGTGCTAGTTCTGTAATTCGGCACCTCTTGGATCCTCCTCGAGTAACAGCATCAGATGTGCAGAAATCACACATCCGGCCGCTAGGCTCGCGGTGGCTGACAGCTCAGCCCCGGCTGAGGAGCAGCGGTACTGTTACCCACGGTGCGCTAGGGGAGCCGTCCACGTCCAGGCTCCCGAGGAACTTCAGAGCGCAGGAGATCAGCGCTTGGGAGAAGGCGATGGAACGTATGAGAGGGCGAGAGAGAGGGAGAGAGAGAGAGAAAGAGAGAGGGGGGAAACCAGTTTTAGGAGAACTTGAAGAAACTCTGGCCACAAAATAGAGCACTGAGAAGATACTATCCGGGGGGCTTGGGGGTGAGTGGCCAAATCAGACAGATTCCATGCAGGCTGACTATACTAAATTGAAACATTTGGACAGGAATCTGATTACTACAAAACTGGAGCGAGAACCCACAGGGGGGTGGGAATGGGGAGAAGGGGGTGGGGGGTGGTCCCGAGGACGGGGAAAAAAGAAAAGGAGGGTCATATTTCAGGTGCTGACAGGAGAAAGGGATATGAACTAGCACAGAGAAGCTTCTGTTATCAAAGGGAGGACAGAGATTCCTGGAGATAAGGGACTCGGACTTTATCTGACTGGGATTCCACTTTGCCTACTTCTTTACTTCCCTCTTTGTGTTTTAAGGGATTTCAGGGATCTGACTTTTAGATACATTTTCAGATGTAGGAAAAAAAATACTATACGATTTCTCTTAATGGCATAACCCGTGGATTCCTAACTTTCAAGTGAAAAAAAACACCAGGCTAACTCATAAATTACGCCTAATGATCTCTTGCGCGGGTTTAAAGGGGGCAATTAACCCACAAAGCGGTGCTGCAGGCAACTATACTACTAAATAGATTTTAAAGGGGAATATTGATGGCGTACTAGTTGAACAAACAAAGTTTTGCGGCCACCTGGGGTCTACTCAGCAGCACTGAAATAAAACGCATTACTACATTGTTGAGTCAAAATAAACGTAGCCACAACAAAAGACTGTAATACCCTGAAATGGACAGTGGTTCCTATAAGTCCGAAGCGAGCAGCCTGCCTGAATGGCTGCCAGGGTTAATCCACATGTTGGACAGCAGATGTACTTCTGTAGTGATTTGGCACAGTTTGTATGTTGCATTTATACAGCAGGTGGTATCTCTCTAGCTATGCATCAAAGCACAAGGCAATGCAGCCAGAGAGAAGCACTTCTTTCATTATCTTTTGCCAGTTTAAGCAAAGTTCCAGCGCGATCTGCAGATGGTGACAAGTCAGCGCTGTCCCATTTTACAGATGCGGAGGGAGGGAGCGGTGGCGCAAGCCACTCGGGATACAGAATGCAACTAAGAACGGCATTTATCTCTATTAGGTATAAATGAGGAGCGACTGAGCTTATGGAAACAGACTGAAAACTATAAGGAGGAACCCCATCAGCAAAAGAGGGTTTGACTTCGTGCCTCCCGTGACCTGCGTACCTGCCTGCTACATAGATTACAGCTGTCAGGACGGTTACTTTCTTTGTACAGGTCACATGATTTCATGCGTGGAAAAAAAATCAAGGAGTGTCACATCACACCGGCAACCGGCGGAGTGAGTCTGTACGTTTGGGCTGGGAGGGCTAAGAGGACGCGACCGAGCGGCAGGGGGGATCCGAACGAATTAGTTCATGGAAATGTGATTAAAAGCAAATCTGTAAGGACAAGGGCTGCGCAACGTGATGAAAGATGCTGGGCAGAGAAAACGACGAAAAGCCTTCGACTGAGAAAACGGGAAAATCCCACATAAATGACTCAGTGTAATTTTCCCTAGATAAACACATTCACACTGGCTCTGATAATATATCTTCACTAAAAAACTGATTTATGCAAAGCACTAGTCACTTGATTGCCTTACAAACCCACTGACAAAAACAGATCTGCTATTTAAGTTCTGTTTACACTTTATTATTAGAGTAAGTGCACTGCAATTCAAGCCAAACCCACATCTTGCATAATAACTATAACTGTATACATTACAGCGCAAATTGATGATGCATTGTTCACAACAAGCGAAAACATTGAGTAAATGGCTGTTTTTAAACTCTGTAATTGATTCACAGTTCAGTCAGTCAGCCAAGAATCATCTTGTGCTCCTGAGTAAAAACAACAGTCCTCTCCTTGACTTAAATCAACTGTGAAACACCCCAGTGTCCCTTAATCACAAGGCGCTGACAGTAGGACTGTCGCACACTAGTAAGTAAAGGTCATTTCAGTTGTTCAAGGCAAAGCAACGAATAAATGTCTAAACAAAATAAATGATCTTCCTGGGAATTTAGAATCCTTTTACCTTTATGCCGGGTTAAGAAGATCGTTCAGGTTTGTGCTGACCTTCCAACACCTGAAGCAAGACAACCTGGACCCAAGAGATTTCTGTGTAGCTCACGGCCGCACAGACCCAAAGTGTGCTCAGCCTCGCCCCTGCCTGGCACAGCTCACAGCCTCGGCTCCCCTGCCTGGCACAGCTCACAGCCTCGGCTCCCCTGCCCTCTGCGGCTGCCAGACTTGTGGTAGGTTGACAACTCGTGCCGCGGATCTGCTGAATTGGCAGAGTTCAATCGCACGGCATCAGCACTTCAACGAGGGAGTTGCCATCCAGGCCAGACCTCCCCAGCTGGCCATGGGTACAGGGGGTGTCCTGTAACGCCGAGGCCAAACCTGTCTGAACCAAGAGGGCGATAGACTTGTGCAACATTGGTGAAAAGATCAATGAGCTTGGGATAGTAGGAAAGACCTTTATGAAGTCAACTCCTTTACCCTTAAACATCCTGAAAATTATTTGTAATTACATTTATTGTATCTAGCAAAAACTTTTGTCCAAAGAGACATACTAGTAAGGCAAATACACCATAAACGTACTAGCTGTCAAGGAGTCAACTAGGTATAAGTATAATATCCAGGTACAAATGTAAGCAATACCTGTGTGACAGCTACACAGCATCTTCCAAACAAAGCAAGAACCTGATAAGACTAATGTTCAACTAGCAGGAAGTGCAACATTTAAGAACAATCGGGGAACAAGCAGCGGTATCTGGTTAGCAGAGGAATTCCTGGAGCAGATGAGTCTTGAGACATTTCTTGAAGGTGGATGATCATGTCTTATGTGGTCAGGTTCCAATCAGGAGGAACCAGAACGAGCCGGAGCCTCCAGTGTGACTAAGGTGCTTGGCACTGCAGGGGGAGGCCGTGGAGATTGCAAGACCCACTGTTTACACATCGGCCCATACCAGACACACACAGCCCCCTTTTCCCTTTTCCTGGAATGGTGACAGACATGCGATTCAGAGTCTTCTGCTGGAGCGCCTGCAGGCTCCTGGCCCTCGGAAGGGATCCGGCTAGACCCACCTCGAGCGGCCGGACGGGATGAGAAGTGGAGATGTGAGGACCTATTCACCGAAGGCAAAGAGCGGTTTTGCGCTTACAAGCCGGAACATCGACAGACACACTGCAGCCATAATGGCTGCGTGCCGCCCTGTGCCACTGGATGATAAATCACCCGTGTAATTTTATCTCAAGTACTAAAAGCTCGCTTAGTTCTCTTGCCCAGATATATTGACATAAACATCTTAAACGTTTGCCTGGAACAAGTGCTCTAGGTGAGCTCACACTGAACAAAAACTGGTGGTATCATTAGCGAGAGGGGGGCCTTTTGGGACATGGGCAGCCCCACAAAAAATACTGCCAAATTTTACTTTGCCAGTCAAGCAGCCAAAAGGAAGTAGTCTAAAAACAATGGGATTCCTTACCATACTGCAACAGAGATATAAAGTGAGAGGTCCTCTTTCAGGGATTCTTCTCATTCAGCATCCTTCCCAATCAATAACAGGATCTGAATGATGTCCAAGCCTTTTTGCACTTGTACTTTTCACAGTAGGGTGTAAGGTTGTTGGGGGGGGGGGTGACAATACTCATTTGTTACCTATTTGTTACCTATGTGGCAGAAAAGCTTTTTTTATGCCATTGTAGCAGTCCTTGGACTGGATGCCAGGTCATCCAAAGGCAGGCACACACAGAGTTCACCTTGCTGCATGGAAATCCAGACAAACAGGAGAAAAAGTCAGATCGCACTTGAGTTACCAATTCCAGGGGTATGAGGCAGCATCACTAAACACTGAGAATGTTGTGCCAACCACATACTTCATATGTCTTACCAAAATCATATATTACGAGGAGCTTAAAAAGGTCACATCAGCAGAGGGAAATGTTTTCTATTATGAAGCTGACCCATTTTAATTCCAGCTATGAAAATGGAAAAAAAATGTTCACAGTTCACCATCCACATAATGGCCTTCAGACGGGCCAGGATTAGCATTTGTTCCGGTGTTTGTTTGCCGTTATCTCGAAACTGCACCTTTAGCGTGTGCCTCAATGCACAGCAGTCGCTTTCCCACCGGGGGGCGCTTTAATACAGTGTGACATTTGGTGACCTTCTGGCGGGCGTACACTGTCTGAAACAGGGTCACATCAGCCCTGGCCAAGCCACCACCCGGTTCTGACTCTGACTGCACACCAGAAATTATTTGGGTCATGCTACCTGTATGTTTGAATTTACATTTAGAAAATTGTACTGGTGGGGGCATAAAATGCAAAGCAGCCTAAAACCAGTCAATTACATTTACCATTACAACCTTACAATCAAAACATGAGAAAAGTAATTCATTTAAGTTTAAGAATTTTTATGAAAATGAAAGCATTTCAGGGGATGAACACAGACATTAATTGGCTGAGGTTTGAATCCCATATGTCTGTGGGGAATGTATCATTTCATTGTGCCTGTGTGGGTTTCCTGCAGGTTTGTGGGAATCTTCCCTCACTCCCTCACTGTCATACCAAGATACTCAAATAACAAACACTAGACAGAATCCAAAATACCATTCAGGTTTCAAGTCACCTACTCTCAGAGACATTCTGACCCAATGAGCAGCCGGTGTCTTAATGAGCAGCGGGTATCACAATGAGCAGCCGGTATCTCAATGAGCAGCTGGTGTCTCAATGAGCAGCCGGTATCTCAATGAGCAGCGGGTATCACAATGAGCAGCCGGTGTCTCAATGAGCAGCCGGTGTCTTAATGAGCAGCGGGTATCACAATGAGCAGCCGGTATCTCAATGAGCAGCCGGTGTCTCAATGAGCAGTCGGTATCTCAATGAGCAGCCGGTATCACAATGAGCAGCCGGTATCTCAATGAGCAGCGGGTATCACAATGAGCAGCCGGTATCTCAATGAGCAGCCGGTGTCTCAATGTGCAGCCGGTATCTCAATGAGCAGCCAAGCTGCTTCATTCCTTGATGGGTGTCATTTGAGTTTGAGTCTTTTCCCCCAAATTGCTGTGGATGTTCTCTCCATGTGGGTCTCCCCCCAGTCCTCCCGCAATCCAAAAACATATAGTTAGGCAAAATTGCATCTCTAAATAGCCCACAGTAGGTGCGTTTGAGCTCTATGATGGACTGACTTCCCACTCAATGTTGTCCCCTGCCTTACACCCCGTGCAACCCACAATGGGATCCCCATAGTCCTGCTAAGCAGTTAGAAGATGGATGGATGACTTTTCCATTTTTTGCTGCTCGTATTTCACAGTACATGCCATGCCGAAAATTACTGACGTACGTCTCTCCTCCCCAAGTCCAGGTCCAAGTAGCTTTGCCTCCTTCCCGTCCCTCGACTTAAAAAAAGAGAAATACTAACACTGTCCATACACAGTCCTTATATGGCTGGGAAAGTACCGTGAAGTAGGACTTGTGGCTCTGACTGAGATTAAGGCAGGCCAAGACCCCACATTCTCTCCCTGGCACTCTGAATGTCTGAGAGCACAAATAACAACCCCCCCCCCCCATCCGAGGAGATGGATGCGTACTGTCCAGAGATTAGGGCACCCACATTTGGTCAGGTTAAAGGGTGAAACCTGTTCATGATCCCCAGGGAGGAATTTTTCCAGTCTAATTTAAACTCAAGAAACATGATTGACTTTCGTTTTCCCTAAAGAGGACATTTTAGGTATGAAATCAGTAATCCCATAGAAAAATTATGGCTGTGCACATCTCTTGAGATGGATTTCTTGGGCATTTTATGAAATATGCCTGAGATTATATTAACTCTCATTGAGTGTTCCCACGGACCTCATAATTTGGCTTTAAAAAGCACCCAACCAGTCATGTCATTAACTGAATGCTCCTTAAAGTACTTATTATCAGCACTGTGGGAAGGATAAAATCATCACAAGCCGTCCGCAGGCTCCAAGCCCATCTCTGTGGTTCCGGTAAGCATTCTCCGGGTGGCAGTGTTTAGGCTGAGCTGAGCTTCTGGATATTCTGTTTCCCTGTCTGGTTTTCAGGGGATGTTAAACTCGGTCACACTTGGTCACACGTCTCGCTCCCCTGATATTACAGTTCTAGTCTAGAAATACAAAACTAGATCTTAAAAAATACAATAATAAAAGATATTTCAATTAATAATAATCATCATATTATTTCACTCTATGGAAAATAATTTATCTCACTATATTTAGTTACACTAATTTATCATTGCTTTATACAATGAAATGTTTTATTTATTTATGAACTGTGTTCAATAAAGCATGAATGATGTGCCTGATAAAATATGAAACTTATTATCATGGTCATAGCAATCAAACAAATTAAATTATTATACCATGTGACATACAAATGGATTGCTGTTAATCTCTGAACCCTAACTGAATTAACCTCATATAGAGATTAAAATCAACACAACACTGTAGAGCCCCCTAGTGACAGTATATTGAAGTGTTTTCCGCTTTGATCTTTCATGAGGACAAAAGGCCTTTACCTTCCAGGTGGGACTGACACCCCATCCTGTCCTTTTCTAACTTACAAACTTACAAAAGGTATAAATGACTTTTGGTAATTCTTTCTGCCAAGGGTCTCCAAATTCCCCCATGGAGGGCTGTCCTGAAGAACTCTGCATCCTCTTGTATCAGTTAGTATGTATATATTCAGAAGGACAGAAGTAAGACAAATAAAGTTCCTGAGATTTTATTATGAAGCATACTGAAATGAGGAATTACAATTTTCTGCTGTGTTTGCTAAGGTGCTGCCAGCTGGTTGCTACAGTGTTACTCCGGTAATTTAATGCGTTTGCTAGGGTGTTGCTTTGCTGTTGCTGGGTAGTTGCTGTGGTATCTCTTGGGGTTGTTAGGCTGTCGCTGTGTTACTCAATGTGGTTGCTAATTTGTTGCTAGAATGTTGCTTTGGTGTTGCCAAGTGGTTGCTATGGTGTCACTGTGCTACTCAAGGTGGTTGCTAAGGTGTTGCTAAGGTAGTTAGTGGTTGCTTGGTGCTTGCTTTGGTATCTGTGGTAGTTGCTATGGTGTTATTGTTTCCGAAATCCCATGCTATCTTATGGGCCCAAAAAAATTAAGAAAAACGACAGAATGCAGTTTGCATATCTAAAAGCTGTATATGAGCACACCTGTCAGTTACATGCAGTGACATTAGAGTTATTTATACAATATTAAATATTTCACTACTTTTTTACATGAGCTAAGCTAGTTAGCAGATACCTTGTGCTACTGAAATGTTTTTTATTATAAATTGATTTGAGGCGGTGGGGGACTCCAGAAGGCTCTGACAGCATATCTGTGTTTAATGGAAAAGCAGGTGAATTTGAAATTGAAAGGTAAATCCTAACACTACAAATGTACATAAGTAACCTTATTGTTTAATGTTTTATGCAGTCAGACCATTGGGGATCTATAGCCAAACGGAAAAATTATATTTCTGCAATACTTAATACCCATTAAGGAGATTTTTCAGAGTTTAAACCCACAGAAGCAGAAGCAATCCAATTGATTAAATTCTGTTATAACATGTTTGCATATGTCTGTCCTCATTGCCTACAATGTTTGCTTTAATGTAATATCAGTCCCCCTCCACCACCAACAGGGAGCAAAAAAATAAAAATGCTTTTAGACTGTACAGTGCAATGAAATTAACAGCTTTATTAGTCAAGGTGATAATTAGGAGGTGTCTCAACATCTGCACAGACCATCTGTAGTAAGTCACTGTCACTGCCTCCGAGTTCCCCCTTGGGGGAGCAGCCTGGGAAATTAGTCAATATGTGGTTAATGAAGGATGGAAACTCTTATTGGACCAGATGTTGACAATTTGACATACCAGAAAAAGTGAGATTATTGCTACTTTTATTTAATTTCTTTGTAGTAATTTTACGTTTAGCACAAAGGCAACAGTCTCCTTATTTTAAAACACCTGCATAAGGCAACACATGTCATAATGAGAAAAAAACACCATGGTACTTGCTTTGGGTTTGCATTTGTACCACATAATGAAGTATTTTGAACTGGGACAAGGGTCGGGCCTGAAGAGTTGGCCATCGCTAAGAACAAAGAGTCAGCTCCTCCTGTCTTGACCCTCCTCCAAAAGCAAATCTGTGCCCTATGTTAGCGCCAATGATTTAAAGCACAACTGGAACGTTACCGATTTGTAACCGTTTTCTCGTTTTATTACTTAGCGCCACTGAATTAAAGCACAACTGGAACGTTACCGATTTGTAACCGCTTTCTTGTTTTATTACTTAGCGCCACTGAGCTAAAAGCACAACTGGAATGTTACCGATTTGTAACCGCTTTCTCGTTTTATTCCTTAGCGCCACTGAATTAAAACAGAACTGGAACGTTACCGATTTGTAACCGCTTTCTCGTTTTATTCCTTAGCGCCACTGAATTAAAGCACAACTGGAACGTTACCGATTTGTAACCGCTTTCTCGTTTTATTCCTTAGCGCCACTGAATTAAAGCAGAACTGGAACGTTACCGATTTGTAACCGCTTTCTCGTTTTATTACTTAGCGCCACTGAATTAAAGCACAACTGGAACGTTACTGATTTGTAACTGCTTTCTCGTTTTATTACTGCGCATTAAATTTGCACTGCCTAAAATGACCAAAGCATTAATAATGACCAACTTCCATCTTCTGAGCCTTTTAATAAACTATCCTTAGATGTTTGGCTAATTGAGAGTGAAGGCCTCGACACTGTAGCACACCAAAAGATTCTCATCAATCCAACTTTTCGACTCATGGTGCTTGTCCAGTACGAGGTTTATGGTGAGCCTGGAGCCTATCCCACTGGGATAATCCCAGGCACAAGACACCTTGGATGGGATGCAAGTCCACTGCAAGGTACAGGGAAAACACTTACTGTGGGCAATTTATAAACACAGATCCATCCACCTTGTCTGTGGAGTGCAATAGGAGACCACTGTACCCTGAAGAAAGAACAGGGTCTCACTTGATACAAAACTTTACAAAACATTATTGGAATTGTGTTAATATGAAAAAAGCAGTTAAGAAAAGATAAGAAAATGCCAAAATATTACTGTTTACATGAGCCAGGATCAAAGAGGCACTCTTTCTTCAGGGACAAAATTCAATGTGTGATTTAATTAACTTCACGAATCAATATTCCTGCACCTCTGACCAGGATAAGAAGAATGTCATGTTCTTCTGAATATATAAGGATTGATACCATATCACAGAGACAGAAACATTTGTGATTATTATATTTGCCCGTGGTTTGCTCGTGCATGCTTATTTCACAATAATAGCCCTTGTTCTAATAGGTAAAGATCAGGACCTCTGCTGAAGCCTAGATAAAAACAGTCCCAGACCTCTTCCTAAGATCCCACAGGAACCTTGAGATGCTTAAACAAGCAGCGGCTTCTCAGCTGTACACTTCAAGCCATAAATCTTTAAGTCACAGCATTTAAAAATGAATGTGGCTACTTGGCTTAAACAGAGCAAATGCGGTCTGTGACTGTTGGTTCTGTTTACTGTCTTCACCTTGAGCATCCCATCCTAAGATGTGTGAATGATTTGATCCAAAACTGGGCCAAAATATCATTGTTTAGACACTTTTTGTAATGACTTTGAGCCTGATACTGTCTGATGCCTGGTAAATAGAGAACAATCTGCCCATCTTGCTTTGTCAATGCACATGGAGCTAACGTGTATAGGCTGAACCCCCCGGTAGATGTAACACACTGCTGGTTATAATCTTGGATCCACTTACTACTCATGTTGCACAGGGGACTTTGCCAAGATTGACATTTGACACTTGCTACCTGTAGAATAGAAATGAATATACTTCCATTCCAAAAATGCGCCCCCAAATGCAAAATGCATCCCCAAAATGAAAAGTGCGCTCCCAAAAAGCTGAACACAACATTAATTTCTACCGGAAAAGGTAGGTACATACTGGTTGTCATGGATCGTCGCTGATTGGACGGACACACTGTCCATCTTGTAAGTAAAGAATGCTTTATTAATATGTAAACTTTATAAATATGCAATTATCGGAAATTATTTTGACGTTGAACCGTCTGTGGCACTCAGTATTAGGAAACACGAGAAGCTGAGCTAACATTATACTTCATTCCAGATTCCACTCTTACCACGTCTTTACCTGGATCACTCTCTACATCTCTACACGCCTCATGTCCCACGGCCGGCTGCCCGAAGGCTTCCTGGCTTCTCACACCAAGCGACCTGGATGCTGGCAGACTCTCCTTACCTCACCTCAGACAAAAGCAGGCTGTGGTAAACTCAAAGACTGGCATTGTCTTCGACAGAGCAGGACTTTAAGGCTATCATCTCTACCTAGAGTCTTAGATTGCAGGGTTCAACTCCACAGTACCACACACCAGCCGTCTCAGCATGATACTTGGAAGGTTCTAGATGCAAAAAAATATGATAGTGTTCAAGGGACTTTCTTCAGATAAAAGAAAGTTGACTGATGCTTCCTCTACCTACACCAGCATGGAGTATAGTGTAATAAATATATACATTTGAAAATTCCACGTAGTAATTGGAAATGGCTCTCTCTGAAACAGTAAGATAATGACTCCTCGGTAGAATCATGTGATTCAGCAATTTTTAAAAACTAGGATTCATTCATTCCTTCATTCATGGATGGATATATACACACACACACAACTTGAGGGATGCGCTTTAGGGCAGTTTGATAGTCAAACATAAGTAAATGAGACTGAATTACTGACTTTGCCCAGTGTTACCCCAGGTTACTGCCAGAGCAGACAGCACCTGGCAGATGGAGCTCTCCACCATATGCAGACAGGCAAACCACAAGGGTGCTCACTGAGGCTGCTTTCAACACAGCTTACCTAGCAGCGCCAGTGGACAGAACTATCCTCCCTCTGCTCAACCTGCCATTATTGTATATTCAGAGGAAACTGTTTTACATTTAAAACATAAAACAATTTAACATTTAACAAATTTCAATTACATTTTTAATAAATTTAATATTTTTCTATCTTACTGTAAAGGTCAACCATTTATTCTTGTCTCTATCAGGGTTCAGCTACAGCTGGGGCCAGTTAGCACCTTGATTGCTAGAACTAGACTTGGGTCCAATGCTACAGAAGCCTGACCATGAAGCCGGGCGGCATCGTGGGTCATTGGACAGCGCTCACAGAATGGAGAGGTTCTAGCCCCCTACCGACAAGGATACTGTGCTCCCCAGTACCAGCTCCGGGTGAGACTGATGATAAAGGACACTGCTGGCAATTTCATATAAAAAATTTATTAAAAATCTCAATAAGTGAATCAAACAAGCAACAAATCTATACAAAATACTAATTGTCAAAACAAAGTAACTATATAGTACATACATTTAAAAAAGCTGGATTTCATACATCTTTGTAATGGTACTTTTCAGTGATATCGACGATGCTGTCCAGAGCGTTGAGATTTCTCAGAACAGTCACAACATCTGCAATGATCTCCCTGCAAGAGAAATGACATCAGTGCACTAGGACAGAACTTTCAAGTCCTCTTTTCACTGCAAGCAAGCCCAGGGCAACACCTCTCTGTCCATGGCACCATTACCTTTGGCAGGTGGCATCTGGGCTTCTCTCACAGAGCGAATGTGTCGTCTGGAGGAGGTGACGGGTGAAGTTCTGCAGCTGAGGAACGGACGGACGGCCCTCTGCCTCCGCAAACCAGGATTTTGGAAAACATGATGCCACCTATTCCAAAAAAAAAAACATTTGCAAGAGAAACATCTTATCAGTGACACAGTGCAACCATTTCACTCTGTAACCTAAGCCATCAACATATAAAATGAACAATTCCAGTTTGGCTTTAAAAAATTTCTGTGAACTGGGACAGTTAAGGCGGTACCTTTTTGCACTTCTCCAGAGATTCCTTTTCAGGTGGCGTATTTAGGAGAACCAACATCAAGTAGCGATTCAGCAGTTTATCTAGTGCCAGTTCCATCAGCACGTTTTCTGGGACCAGCCCATCCCATAAGGTGATGTTTCCAAGGAGCTAAAGGATCACAAAACAAGTTTATGTTGGTCCAATCTGTGCAATCAGATCAACTATTATTTTAAAAGTTCAACACAAAGAAATATATACCTTCACAGCTGACCAGAATTGCCTGTCTTGGAATCTATATGCCTGCAGGTTTTTGTCATCCAAAAACCTATTTGAAATAAAATATATTATAAAAATCACTAGTGGTGTCAAAATAATGAAAACCAACTTTAAATTAACTTTAAATTAAATAACAGTTAGCAAGAGGTTTCTTTAATCAATAAAATAATTTAGCAAATCAAATCAATTAATTGGATTGGTTACTGTGAACAATGAAGATGCTCCAATGACTTACTTTTTAGGATAAAGAGGTATAAAAACATCTTCATCCACAGCACTCCTCAGTCTTGTGGTAACAGCCTCCAGGAAAGCCTTGAAAGTAGTTTGTAACAGGCTTAGCACCTCATCCAATTAACTTCAGAACACAGACCACATGATAACAGACATGGTGACTACATGACCGGGTGCCACCATCAGCCAATAAAATCTGCACCTTAGCATTCTTGTTCCCTTCTCCATCAAACACACGGTAATCATTCTGTAGCATCCGGCAAAGGTCCGTAAGGCAGCGGGACTGTTCTAATGACAGAGGGTCCCACATAAGCTCCACGAAACCTGTATGTGAAGAAAATGAATAAGCTCAACAGAATGCTATAAACATCATTTAAAGAAATCTTGTGTAAACTAGTACAAACTACAGACTACTAAAGATGGTGTCTTCAAGAGCTGACCTTCTACTTTTGGCAGGATGGTCTTCTGGATGATCGAGGGCAATGTTTCTTTGTCCACGTTATCAGGTTCCTCATGTCCTTGTCCGTGGCAGAAGTCCTCGACTGCGGAGTACCAGGGTAAGGACTCAAAGTCCTCACTGTTAACCTCAAAAATATAAAATACATTTTGAAAGCCTTGCAGAACATTTTGGGAAACAGCCTTTGTGGATATATGAATGGATACAGAGATATCCGTTTTACAATGCACAGTGGCCTCAATTTTTAAAAGATTTATTTTATTTAAGATGAAGTACCTTTAATGGGTTCCAACCAATTAACTGATGTCTGATGACAGGACCCAGAAGTTTTGGTATACAGAGGCTAATGTAAGCATTGTAGTAGGACTCTGGGAAGGAGATCCTCCACTCAGCAAACCGACTGAGAATCTTCTTAACATCTGAGAACTCTTCCTGAACATCAGCAAAGATCTCCTGCGACCCCTTCAGTATTTCAGCTGAACAACAAAGGCAAACAATTAAGGCAAATACACCCCTCCAAATATGGACAATAAAATAAATGAAACAGAGTAAGGTGGACTAAGGCTAAGAGAAGCAGTAGATCATGGCCTCTGCCCAGTCTATACTCAGTGTTGGGAAAGTTACTCCCAATAGTAATCCATTACAGAAAAGGTCAGTTGAGTACTCTGTGACTGTGACTCATTATACTCATTTGGTTGGTTGAAGCAAAACCTTGGTTTAGATTTGTACTGTCTGGACCTGAACTTTTCTGTAATGGATTACCATTGTGAGTAACTTCCCCAACACCATCTATATGTGACACTCATACCACGTTTTTTGTCCAGTTCAGCCACCTCATGTGCCAGTGATTCACAGTCTGCCAAGTCACCCTCACAACCTGCCTCTTGGTCACCGTTCTCCCTGAGAGCATTAAAATATTAAATAATGTTATTCATGTGAACTGATATCCAAAGTCCAGTCATACACAACAATAAGTGAGTAGTGACCAATCTGCAGACTGAAAAAAAGACCATATTTAAAAAGATAACCTTATACACATCTAGAACCTAAATACAGATATCCTTATTCACATCTAGAACCTAAAATCACTTCCCCAGCCGCAGCAGTTCAATCCTCTGAGTGATGAGTCAGTCACCTCCGATCTATGCCAAATACAGCCCGTTAGTCTGACTTCCCACTTACCTTTGTTCTGAGATCTCTGTGAGGCTTTTCTCTGCAACTTCAGCGATCACTGGATCTGTGGCATGTGGAGGATGATACAGGAATGGCAGAAAAGTTTGGCAGATCTGAAACCTGGAAATGACTGACACATGGCCTTGAACCCCAGCAGTGCTATATTTATTTACCAAGACTGTACTTAAACGAAAGTTTATCAAAACACTCAAGTGCAAGCTAATTTTCTCTCCAAAACTACTGCATGCATTGCAGCATATGCCAAAACCACAAAGCATACGCACAGGCCAGCCGCTGGAGACGAGTGGACTCTTTCCTCACTGCTTCTTGTCTGCGAGACAACAGCGCCTCCGTCTGGTCAATGAGCAGAGTGTGCATTTCCATCTCTGCTGCATTAATGAGCACGATCTGTAAAAAGGAGAGCCCAACTGCAACAATCAGCCTATTTTAAATGCAAAATACGTTGATTAATTGTTATTGTACAGGCTGGATAGAAAGACCTCTACTCCTGATGCAGAAAATACAAAAGCTCCATTTTAATGCATGAATTATGATACTTGATTATGAATTTAACTAAAGGTCAAACTCCAGCATTATTTCATCCTGTAATACTCAGTGTCCAATTTATAAGCGTGAGAAAAAAAAAAACTCAAATGAAAGACCAGTAGGGGGCACTGCTTCCTTATATACATATACAGAGAGGCCAAGAGATGCTCTTATACTCACACCTACATACGTACGTACGTACATACATACATACATACATACATACATGTAGGGGGGGCTGAGGGTACCCGAGCACCTGCCCCGTTTGGCCCGAATAACGTCTGAGGTTCTGAGGGCCACTTTCACAACAATTACTGAAGGGGAGCGCTCCATCTGGGGTACGAGCGCCTGCCTCGGAAAGTTCTCTCGGCATGGCTCTGTACAATCCTGCTGTCCACCCTACTGCAATGATGCTTTGGCAATAACATCTACAGCTAAGCACTTCTGTCACCGATACCTGATGAGGTTTTTGATGCTAAACATCTCTGGACTGGAGAAGCACGGCAGCAGATGACATTGAGAAATCAACGGCTCGGGTGTCCGGAACCTCAGAGCGTTCACTGTGACAGCCCACCTTCTCAGTAAGACACTCAACCAGGTTCTGCACGTAGACCCTCATGCCCCTGTAGAACTTCAGCTGTTCATCAGAGGACCCGTTCTCCAGCTGCTCTAAGGAGTCCTTGGTGCTCTCCATGTCAAACTGCATTCTCCGGTGATCTGCTTCATGTGCTCGATGCACCTCCTTCAACGACTCCAGCCTAGAGGGAGAATCCAGAACATCACTCGGCATATCAACCACCACAATGCAGCCATACATTCTTGGTCTCTCCTAGGTACCTCCAAGCCTCATAAACACCGCTGGAGGGATGCAGATCCCCTGAATAAGTTATTAGCCTACAGGAGAGCTAGTCTTTATTTGTGAACACAATCTGATTATCATTCGGGGTTTGAAAATAAACGATCTAAAGCCCTTGATTGGAAGAAGCTCGAAATTGGTCAGAATGTGTCCCTTACCTCCCAGTTATTCTCTTTTTTATGATTTCAATGCTGACTGCCGGAAGGGATTTGGGAATATCAACTTTCTTCTTCTGCCTGACTGTGTCCGGGGAGTTGCTGCTGCTGTCTGGACACTGAACATGTAAAGAGACGCTGCTGAAAGAAGGCCAGAGCTTTCACCTGGCACTAAAGAGAAGTCACGTGAGTAATAGATAAAAGCTGAATACTGCCATTCTCCTCTGTACCGCATCAAATAAGAGGCAAACATTCCTTCGGTGTAGATTTTCTGTGTGGTTAAGAAGCCCGCAGTAGAAACGCATTACGTGACAAACCAGGTCACCAGCATGACATTTCCAGCCGGCAAACTAAAGCAGAAGCAGGCCGTTTAGCAGGTTGGAAAAGCCTGACGTGTAAGTTATGCTTGTTCTTCAAAAACTGTAAATCAAATGGGCGTGGGGGGGCAGTGTGTAGCTTGGCGGGTTGGGACTAGTTAGCGCTGGTGACCCCAGGGCGATCCGGGGGTTAGCTAACTAATGCCACCATTGGGCCCTTGACCCTGAGCTCCAGGGGCAATGCACCCTGGCTGACCCTCTGCTGTGCCCCCCCCCCCCCCCCAAGATCGTTCCCACCTCTATATGTGTCTGTGTGTCGCATGGCGAACAAATTGGGGTACGTGAGAAGAGAATGCCCCCCCCCGGGATGAATAATGTAACACCACTCTATTGTATTCATTTGTGCTTTAGATACACAAAACCAGTGCCATAGAATATTTACAATAATTCCTGAAAATGGATTTTTATTAAAGACGTTAAACATATGATAACACATTTAACCAGTTATGGAATACAGCATCAGAAAAGCTGAAAGAACTGAAAGAGCATTAATTATGAGGTTTAGAATGGCTGATATGCACATATGGGGGACGGTGGGGGGGGGGGGGGGGGGGGGGGGGCTTAAGGGTTGGGGCAAAGCCGGGGGGGGGTGGGCAA
>JAODKM010000025.1:8417973-8436236 GCA_026780845.1 Petrocephalus sullivani
AAGAAGGAAAAAAAAAAAAAAAAACAAAGAAAAAAAAAAAAAGGTTATTATTGGTGGGTTTGACGAGGGGGGGAGGGGGGGGGGGGGGGGGGGGGGGGGGGGGGGGGGTGCTGGTGGCTTATAGGCTTACGGCAAAGCCAGTGTCGCTTGGGCAACCCACCTTATGTCTTTTGACTCCTTTTCCAATCTGTTGTTCCTCCCACAGTTTCCCATCTTCTTCCTTTTCGCCGTCTGTGCCGTCATCCTCGCTGTCAGTCCCTCCTGCGAGAGCAGGGATCAGAATCCCAACGGAATGCCACAGAATTTCAGGTTAGATAGGAAAACAGGAAACTATAATGAAATAAACAGATGATGGATGGATGGATTAGGCACCTAAGGCTTTTATACAGCATTAACAACATTTACATGTCAATGGATCACTTGTTATATATACACAATATATAACTCTCGCTATGGCTGCACCAGTAATGGTGTCCACTTAAGATGTCTCTAAAGTGACTGCCTTACCGATCTTCTCGGCGATCCTTTCCCTAATAGTTTTTGACTTGGGCGCAAACTGGATACGACGCTGATGGTCATCAAGCTCGTCGTCGCTGTACTTTCTGACATCGTCATCATCATCATCCTCGCCTTCACCAGAGCTACTCTCCTGATCCGCGTCTAGGGGGACGTAGTCCTTCTGGGTTCTTGCTTTCCTCCGGTGTTTTCTGGCGGCACGGATTTGTCGAGCGTCTGGGATAACACCTACACTGAGCAGAAACAATTCAACTCAAATATTTGAAATGTAGTCTTATGTGATATAAGACACATTTAAGGCAAAATTATTTGGTCAGATCACCATTATATATCAAATTATTAAAAGATGCCAAAGATAGGCATCGGTATGCTTCAGTCACAACAAACCTGGCCTTGGTTCCGATGTTCTGGAGGAGGTAGATGGTAGAGAACTGGAGTCACTTTCACTATTCTCTTCATCCGCTTCAACACCGTTGGAATCTTCTTCGGGGGACAGATTCATCACGACTGCATCTTTTTGTACTTAAAAAAAGAGACGAGAAGACACTTTACGTGTTGTATATGAAACTACACAAATAAACATTTTATATTTTGCAGACACCAGCATCTTTTAGACTACCTGTGGGCAGCGATTCCTTCGCAGGAGATTTTTCTTTCTTCCTTGCTTTGAAGACGACCTCTTTCTCCGCGGACTTTTTCACTTTAAATGCACACGCATCGGCTGTCCGGGGACAGACAAGGCATTATTTGGGTCCGCTCGAACACATGGGCTGTACCTTGTACCAACAGACTGGTACGTAGTGCAGATCGGAAGCCGATGTCCTCTATTATATGTGCCCCTAGCAAATAAAATTACCTTCTTTGTCATCGGAGAAGCTGAAAAGGTTTCTCTTTTTGGAGAAGTCCAGCTTTGCCGGGCCGTCGGCCTGGGGCCGGGCATCCTCGTAGCCGCCGGAATCCGCCTTAGGGGTGACTACCTCCGGCCGCGACCTGCAGGAGTCTCCCCCGTCCTGGCTCCTGGAGGCCGGCGCCTCTTTCTCCTCTTGCGCACCGTCCCCGTCTCTATTGCCTCCTTCTTCGTCACTCGATTCGCGTTGCCTCTGCCTGAAATTTCTTTTAGGCCTTTTATTAAACATGGTCCGGCAAATAGTAGCAACTTGCTATAATTTCGGTGCTTTCAATACGAAGGAAAGCACGGCCATGTTGGGAAACGTCTAAAATGGAACAACGGGGGTGTACCCAAATAATTTATTTGAAATTATTCTGAAATACAACTGTACGATTTTGTCGCAGGTGATACGAATGAAGATACATTTCTAGATACATGAATATTCTCACTCAAAATTATCCGTCTGGTGTATATATATATATATATCAATTTATTATTATTTTAATATTGGTACATGTCAGACTTGCATTGTGGGAGATGTAGTTTAGTTCGTATTGCTTTAAAGATTGTCAAACTACTGTTCTATTTTTTTATTATTCGTCCATATGTTAATTAATCATACACTTTATTCTTGCGCCAGTCTTTATGTCAGTATAAAGCCAGTAATTAAATACGCAACCAACATGTAACTTGTTATGGTGTACTGCCGAATTTAAGTCTTCATTTACATTTTTGCTTCAAAATGCAAAGACAAATCAGTATGATGAAGGTTAAGATGCAATATTGACACACAAAAACATCATTTGTGCATAGATTTGATTTCAATACATTCTATGATTATTTTTAAATGACCAGAAACAGTGATGAACTTCATGTCCATGCCATTGTGTATTAACTAATTTTGAGTTACGTTACACAAGCTAATTGTTTAGCTGGTCAATTAATCAAACCGACTCATAGCGTATCCTTATTTAAAATTTTCTTAGAAATAATTATTCAACGTCATAAAATTGGTCGGAATCAGATTACAGAAGGACATAGCGAGTGTAGATGGCAAGGTCAGTATAATTGCTGTAGCAAGTTGATATAGATCCTGACCACGAGCAGCAGCTGGATAATGAATAGACGTAAGCTTATGAAGACGTGACGGGGGTGAATTAGGCTCCTCGTCCCACATGACGAGAGGGAAAAAAAAAACATCCAGTAGCCTAGATAAATTCAGGGTTGTCAACTTCGATCAGCTGGCTGGCGTGAGATTTACAATTCAATACAATTAAGTTTGCACACGTATTTGCATGTATGCAACAGTTTAATTACCTTTCAAATAGTCTAGTAAGGTTTGCAAATAGTTAGGGTTTTTGCTAATTGCTAATAGTAGGGTTTGCAAACTACCCCAACGCTTCTGATGGAGCTAATATTAGGTTTATAATGGAATAATATAGATTTGCCGTAGGGTTTCTGATCGTGAGGGTCGGCAACTCTGTAAACGGGAGGCATTGGTTAGCCTTCATTTTAAAATGATAATTTTACGAATACATGTTTTACATTTTAGAGTTTCCATTTGTATGTTTGCACATGTGATGGTCATGTGGAATACACCCTGAAGTATACCTCCCCAGAAATCGATAAAAATGTTACCATCTTAAAACACCGCAATATCATTAAAAAGTTCATTCTTAATCCATCGGATGCGGGGACTATTCCATAGAGAATGTGCATATTGTAGCCCAACACACAGGAAAATTGCGGTTACCGCCAGCACATTTTAACATTTAGGTCTAGATGTTGACCGTGGAGCGTGTGATACTGTGTGTTTTTCACACTGATGATTTAGGACTTTGGGGTGTGACTGGTGAATGGAAAAGGGGCGGTGTGCGGCATGTCTGCTACTGGTTCTGCGAGAGCCATCGCTCTCCTCCCAGTTCATGGCTGGATTAAAATCATGCGCCGTGCAAAAAAAAAACTCAGTAATTGTCAGCCATGTTTTTGCTTACATATTGTCATCAGCAACAGGTTCAACTGCATATTAGAAATGTAATTCCTGTAATCAGCTGTTGCTTATGTAGGTTTCCAGTGATTCTCCTATAGACGATTCTTGGCGCGGCACCTGGCGCTGGGATTAAAGGCTTCGGGAGGACAATACCGCGCGCGTCTTTCCCCTTTCTTATAAATGTGAGTGTTACCCGACTTATAATTCAGCTATTGTCACATAAACATGCGCCCGATTAATATGTGTTTTCCGGATTGAAATGTTGATGCTGTTTTCCGCGATCAGTTATTCGCAGCGACGCCCGATTAAGTAATAATGACTCAAATAAAAGCATCTTAAGGAAGTAGAGAAATGAAACCGAGTGGTTCTGAGTAATTATGCATATTTCTCGGAAGTGATGAAGCCGCTGTGTGAAGAGAGGAATTTTACTCAAAATGTGCCAAAAGTGGACGTTCGAAGTCGAAATGATTTACTATTGTAACTGAGGGATGCAAGTGTCGCAGTTTACAAAGTTTAGTTTTAGAGAATTGCGTATCTAGTGTAATTTGCAATTCATTATTCATTCTTCATTATTTCGAAACGTCAGCGCTAGACAGCAGGAAGCAACAATTCCCAATTAAGCGAGTGGATAGATCGGTGGGTATGGTTTTAAATGGCTTATTCTGTGATGTTAGGTGGCCTTGCGCTGGCAATGCGATGGTCACCGTCGCAGGAAAGTCAATGTTGCAAAGTGATCAGGTGCAAATAGATTTGAAATAAATAATCCGGGGGTAAAACAAAAAAGACAAACGTGGTATTGTTTGCGCTTCTGGCGCGTCAGTATTAGATGTTTGTAAATATCCTGCTCATGCAATGGCACCACGCAACAGTGTTTTGGCAAATGAAACGACTCGCAATTCCCGACCCTTGTTCTGATAACCATTCGAGCAAATGCGGCATAGCAATGAGTCGTGTGCGGTCCTCCAGATAAATGCTTCCTTGTTTGCTGAAAGACATCTTTCATGTCATGCTCGTTATTGATGTAGTGACTTTTTTTTTGGGGGGGGGACACACACCACGAAGAGTTTAAATACATGTATCTAACGTGATTTAACAGATTTATTGGCCTCTTGGCTGCGATTCCAGGTGGGGAGTGTGATATCAAATAAGTGGCTAATTTGATTGCAGCTTTTACTATAAATATTCCCTGTTGCGTTTTATGGTGGTAGCGAGTCAATACTTTGTGAATGTCTCCTAGAGTGTGGTTATGATCTGTAGACGTATTTCTGTTCCCGCTGACGTTTAGTCCTGCAGTGATGGGGATCGTGCAGATTTGCTTAAAAAAAAAAAAACTAGTCGACTAGGCAGCTTAATGCATGCAGCGTGAACAGCAGGGCGTAGTTATGCATTCGGACTGCACATTGTCCACTAGAATGTAAGTTTACACACAATTTTAGATAGCATTTACAAATCTATGCGGTCTCTGTGTCTTTAAGGTACTTTGGTCCATTCAATATACTTTCGACTGTGTATCAGCAGATTGGCTTATTTGACTCAGCATTCAGCAGTCAAAGAATGTGGTTTAGGTGGATTCTTTATGTGTCATTTACCCTTTAGTGTTTTTGGCCCGTATTTATCAGAGGCTGGAATATTCATTAGGGGATGGTGACACCCTGCTTGGATGTGTCTGGGCGGAGGTTTTCCATTAAAAACTCATTAATTCTAGTGCAGAATTAATGCTTGTATTGACCTGTAAGAACAACACGGATTTGGGATGTACTTTTTCACAAATTTTTAAGCTGAAAAAATCTCTTTGGCAGTTGCGTGAGAATTCTGAGCAACGCCCTTCCTCATTTAAGAATACCAACATGACAGCCATCAGATGTGTACAGTTAATCATTTCCTTTTGCAATATTTAGTCACCAATACGTCTTGACTTATGTGAGGGAGAAGGAAACTCTATTGCTTGATATGGCCTTAAGGTAGATTATTTAAATTTTTGTGCTTGTCTATAATTAGTATGTAAAAATAAACAGATATTGCTATATTGTGTTACCTTTTCACAAATGTATACTCAAGCATTTAGGTATAAACTCATCATGTAGGTTTTGCAATTTTTTAAATTATTATTTCCGGCTTTGCAGTTTGACCATATACTTGGTGAAAATAATTGTATTGCATTATGTTTATGACTTGCTTTGTTGCCCTTCATCGTTAACGGGACTCATTTGTGCTATTTGTGGCTGGCAGATGTAGCACCTATTCGATTTTTGTGCATAATATTCAACCTATATTAAATGAGTACATCTACAGTTGTTGACATTTAATGTGTTTCTTGAAAATATATGGAAAGCTACATATATGTAAATGGTTTATGCTAGTGTTGTAAATAATTCTTGGAATACCGTTTACAGCAGTGGTAGGGAAATCCTTTTTGCATGGAAGACCCAGAGTGATTACAGCTCTTTGGGTTACCTTCCTGTTAGCGACTGATTTATGCCTAGGGCATCTGATGAACTTGAATCCTGTTCTAATAATAGACTTAGTAAAGCAATTAAGAGATGATGTGGAGTTAAATTCAGCATGCCCTGTGGTCCTTCGTGGGCCATGGTCCCTATCCAGTGCGGCAGAGGTTGCCTTCATTTCATACAGTCTAGCCTGTAGAAAATGATTGATGCCTGGATATTTTTAAAATTTAAAGAGAGTCGCTTTTTGGAAGTGATCCTTATTCTTATTGCCTGGCATCATGGTCACGGGCCTTTAATCATCTGGTTTAGTGCTGTGACAACCGACATCCGTCCTTGAAGGCAATAAAGACAATAATTTTGACATCCACCCTGGGACATTCAAGGATTCCAGCCTGGATTTCAAGAAGTGTTTTCAAGCACTTTAAAATGTAAAGGTAAATTAGAAGGTTTCTCCCTAATATTAAATTATAAAGGAACCGACTCGAGAACATTACAGTGGCTCAATCTGTAACACTGAGCTTACACCTTCAGGGCAGGGAATTTGGTTACTGGTCCTCCTACAGTGCATAGCATGTAGTTAGGAGGATTTGTCTCTAAATTGCCCCTTCAGTGTGTGTGTACACCGTGTGACTGACGCTTTGCTCCCTGGATAGGTTCCTCACTCACTGTTGCCCTGTATTAGATATGCAGTTAAAGAAAATATATGTATTTATGGGGATGCATTAAACAAACCTGCCCGGTGGGTCGAATGTTTGAATGTACAGAAATGATTGCATTTCTTTGTATATTCTGGATTCCTGGATTTAGTAGTCCAGTATAATCTCTGCATTGAAATGTGTGAAAATTAACCTAAAATCACACACCAAATTTGCTGCTGTGGGACTTGGTAAAAAGCATCTAATGAATAAATGCAATAAAACTTTTATACCACAGCCCTGCTGTGATTATTCTTAACAGTTATGCCTCCTCCATAAAGCTGTTCTGAAGTTTTAATGTCCAGGTCCAAGCTGATTTTCAGGCACTTTTTTGTACATGTAAGGCATGTGTAGATGGTACTTCTTGGAATTATGCCCAAACCTCTTTCTGCTTGTAGATATACCTCTATGTTGAATTGTTGTAAGTAATTATTGGTGTATTTGGAAAAGGGCGTTGCAATATTATCGTGGTAGCTCGACTGGTAAGAGTTACAGCAAGCAGTTTGCTGGTTTGTTCTCTGCAGCTAGATGTTATTTGGGACCCAGGTTTTGTCAGCAATTCACAAAATGCTAAGAATTTGCCTGGAGTGGGAATTGGTATGCAGCAGTGTGGTACTGGGACCTGGGTAGGTCTTATATATCATATGCCATCGTCGTCTCTAGTTGAAGGTATGGAACACTGACGCTGGGTACTGCACCGACATTTAAATAGTCCTTGCTGGCTTTCATGTAAGTTTGATTTTGTGCAGAAGTCAGTGTCTGAGTGGGAGGAATTTTGGTCAAGAAATCCATCAGTCCTCAGTCAGTCTCATTCAGCCGTCAGCACTAAGTGGGTATATGCCAAGTTTATTAGTCAAGCACTTGGAAAGAATTGAAATTGGTAGGGAATAAAACTGATCAACTTTTGTTTTCCTTTTTTTAACATAAATTTGAGATGGTTTCCAGATGATTGGCTGTGATATGTAAGTCCGCAGAATGAGTACTGGAAGGTACTACATGATGCCCAAGGCCTGCGCATGCTTATAAGTGCTGGGATCACCCGCAATTGCACGGAACAAGACAGTCATTACATACTGTGCCTGTCTCGTTATGATATTATGAGCTCGACTTTTGTATTAGGAATAGTGTAGCTGCTTGTAATTAAAGATTCCATTGCTCATGAGAGGTCAGATAAATCTAGCATCCAGTTGATACCTTGCATGCTGGGGGAATCGTATTAAATAATGTCAGACAGTGCACCGACGTTTTTTTGAAATAGGTTGTGCCTAGGTTCCGAAACACAATAGCGGGGGTTTCCCTTATATAAACACTCTTATGATACTTTGTTTTCATGCACTTGCATTTATGGCAAATGGTGTATCATATCTTTTTAAAAGCTTATGATAATGGATGTATTTATGAAAAAAAGGTTGTTTGGAACAGCAGTTAAGTGTGCATGATGTTCATGTCAGTGGCCTGCATTTGGCAGCTGTCCCATCCAAGGGACCCCCTGCTTCAGTGGGCTGTTGCTTCCTGAGCTGCTGATGACTGGATAAGCCTTTGTGGGAAAACTTATGGAAATACTGCAAGGTCTGGGGCCATTTAAAGAGACGGTACTTGCTCACCGCAGTCTGTGTCTGTGTTCGGGCTCATGTCGGGATTCCTTTGTCGTGCAGTAGCAGGGTTCCCCTCTGATCTCCTCCACCACTCCAGGGAAAAAATGCTAGGAGGTTGCAGGATATGATCATGTCAGCCTTTTTGCTGCACGCCTCTTACTGCCAACAACATTTCAATGCTAATTTATGGAATAATAAACAGTTCGTCAGTTTAAGTATTCCTATACATCTCTTTCCCCAACTTCACATAAAAACCTAAATTATTTAGCCCCTACCGCCACTTCCAATTAGCATGCACCAGGCAAAACATTAGCGGTTAATTAATAGATTAGCTATGGTTTAAACTGGGCATGTAAGGTACACAGCACTACGGATTTCCTTTCCAATTTTATACATTTTCTTTCCTGGTCAGAAGCAGATCATATTGTTTTAACAGGGCAAAGGAATCTAAATAATTTCCGCATCAACTTTAACTACTTTTTCTAGACGATTATACACAAGAGATCTTTCCACAGGGTTTAAACGGCGGACTGAACAGCATCTGTGAGAAATGTGCTCAGTTTTCCCTGTCATTACATAATGTCTTTGGCCATCCTTCCAACAGTTACAGTTATTTGTTTTTCCGCCTTATTTGTCAAAGAAGAGGTGAAGGAATTTCAGGAAGACCCACACAGGTCCGTGGCCCTGAAATAACACGTCCCTCTGCCTTGCTCACCTGTCCCATCTCTCTTTTCCCCCACATCTCTCTCTCCTCTCTGTGTCGGTGTATGTTTCACGGATTTTACAGGACTGGCCCCCGGCAGCGTACCGTTTGCTGATTGGAAATTCATGCGAGGCTGGAGGTCTGTCTCTCTACCCCTCCCTTTTTTCGCTGTGCTCTCCCTCCCTCCCTCTCTCTCTCCCTCCCTCTCTCTCTTTCTCCCTCTCTCTTCTAACGCCCTCCTCCTTTTTTTTCATAGAGCCGGAGTAAGCTGCGCTCTGCCCTCCTTGCATTATTAATGGCAGGATGTTTCTCTCTCTTCGTCCGTCCATCCGTGTGTGTGTGTGTGCGTGTGTGTACATTGCAGATGACGGCGAGCTAGCCGACTGAGCGGAGCTCCGGGACGGCTCTCTCCTCCCCACCTGCAGCCATGAATGGTAAGAACAGTGTGCCAGTGTGCAGCAGAGCGTGTGTGTCCCTGTGTGTGTGTGTATGTGTGTGTGCGTGCTTGAGAGCGCGGTAGATGCAGACGGATAGGTACTGCTGCGTTTACTCCTTCCAGAGTACCTCAAGGACAGAAAAGAGAAATTAGCGTGTGTATCATGGTGTCCTTCTTTTACCTACGGTGGGGCATGGAGTGATATTCACTGCGGAGTGCCGGCCAGCTTTGTGAAAAGCTTGTGCCTTGGGGCTTGGGATCCCTTGGGCTTAAGGAACCGGCAGCTAGTCTGTTCTTCTGCCGGTTACCTGGCTGAGAAGTGAAGCGCTCTAGATTATTGTACAAGGGGTGGCCTCCTGTTGTCGTAACAGAATACAGTTTATTTGTTTACTGGGGAAAAAAATCACAGTTGTGCTGCCGCCTGTATATTTTTCAAGGCATTAGGGGGTGCAAAAAAAGCTGTGAACCTGTGAAGCTTCTGTTGTGTGAAAAATGATGCTGCCCCCCTTTTTCCCAAAAGGGACGGTGGAAGTAGTTGAGACGGTTTGGTTCCGGAGGGGCTGTGAGCTGCTTTGATGCTGGACGGCTGGTGGGTGTGTGTTGGGGAAAAGCGTTTGCTGGCTTCGGGGAAACGTCCTTGCAGGCTCGATGCTGGCAGGTCTGCCTGTTTCGGCTGTCGGGTCTTTCTAGAAAAGGGGCTTTCTAGCTGTTTTGGGTAATGAAATTGGAAATAAAAAATAATAGTGCAGTAGTATTGAAAATTGCGACCCACAGATCAGGACAGTGATTGGCTACTGTTGGGGACAGCACATTTATGAAAATTGTATTCGTGAGTAATTATTGGTTAATGTCTTGAATTGATGAGTTTTTTTATAGCTAACTTTAATAGCAAATTTTAGATGCAGGTCCTCGCTAGCCAAGGTGAGATGGATGCTAAATTAATTACTCCTCTAGTTGGCTGTACAGAGTCACTAGAAACATAACAAATTATCAGATTTTTTTTTGCTCCTATGTTCAATTAATCATAGTGTCCTCTTTTTCTCACCATGAAAGTGCTGGTGGTGCTAAAAATAAGATTACTGTAAACTGCCAACTTTCCTCTGGAGAGACTTACCCAGGATACAACCAAACAGGTGTCAGTGAGTCATGTGTGTGAATGTGTTCAGGCACTCAACACAGATATCGAGGTAGCTGATAATGTCATTTTTTGTTGTTGTTTTGTAACACATTTATGGCATTTAGCTGACAGCCTTATCCAGAGTGTACATTACCCAATCACAGGGAACTAACTTACAATCCCCCTGGAGCAATTCAGGGTTAAGGGTCTTGCTCAGGGACCCAGTGGTGGTAAACGGGATTTCAACCGGCGAACTCTTGGTCCATAACCGGAGCCTCATACAACTAGGCTGCCACCCTTCTCCCATAGCTTTGAACCTTTCCTTCGATTCATTACATTTTAGCCTCCCTTGCTAGCTAGGTCTACCAGTAGGACAACTGGGAATCTTTCTTGTCTCTCTCTTTCTGTGTTTTCATAGGCGAATTTGTTTTTATTTATCGTATATAGAATAACCAGCAGAAACTAGTTAATTTACCACCCGGCCCCTTAAGGGGCGGTATTACTTGTGAGCTTTTGATGTTGAGGAACTGGAACAACAGTGTAGTAATGGACGTCCCACTAAGCACGCAGATGTGGAGGGCATCTTTAGAACAGGGAACTTGGTGAAGAAATGCTTCTTTTTAGGGTTGTAGTTATTTGCACAAAGAGGCCTGTGTGAAGGACTCTCTGAATAAGGACAGTTTTAATCAGACTATTCAGGATGTACCTTCGTTGTAATACCATTCCTTGACTTTGCCGACACATTGTTAACATAGGGATTTGTCTCTCAAATATTTAAAGGTGGGCACATAAGTTAGTGCCTGGTGGTATCAGCTGGCAATGTTTGAGTAGGCTAGGGTTTTTCCTGCAATGAGATATCATTGCATTTAAAAAACGAACAACATTTGAGGTCAGGAGAAAGTCATACCGGTCATTCATTTTCAGTTTTGGGAAGTCCTTAGACAAGTTCATGTTGGTCAGATGATATTAATGGTTTTAGGCAGTGTCAGATTGATAAGAGTTGAGGTAGTGGTTTCTTTGATCGCATAAAGTTTGTTTGCATGGGCTGATGAGGATTAAGCATGTAACATGGACCACAGTGGTCAATTAAGTGTTGAAAGAAATTGTTTTTATTGTATGCTATATTAAACAGACGTGTATGTAACAGTCTTTTCAGTTAATTCTGTGCAGGTCCCTAATTCCTCAATTATTTAAGCTCAAGATGAAAATAAAATTAAATGTTGACATACCAAGCATCAGCTATCAGTATTATAAAAATAAATGGGTTAATTAATTAGCTGTTGGGTTTCTGTACCATGAGAGGCAAAATACCCAGAAATTCATATATTGAGCAAAAAGAAGGCAGAAAATATTCCTTGTCTTGAGGTTCTGTGATAAGAGAATGAGAACGTTTTTTTTTTTTAAGGGTTCTACTCATGGAGGCTTTTAAGTCAGTGTTGTTTTCATAAAAATGCTGCATACGTTTTCTCTAACACACAGTGTATTGTGAAAAGTGTGACTCGTTTCCTTCACTGTAAATGTAATAAATATGTTAGCGGAGAACTCGAGCGGAGGAGAGACTCAAGGAGAGACTTTTGCTTCCCTTTTGCAGTTTCTGTTTGATTTTGCATAATGCTTGTGTCTACAGGAATGATGTCACACCCTAGTGGTATTTTCTGTAAACATTTGTTTGGATACTAACTAAGCGCTTATTAGTTTTTTGCATAAACGTATATCCTGAAGATAATTATTTTTTTTGGCGGTTACGTATTTTTTGACTAATACTGATTCTCTAAATTTCTATCTGTCCTCGTCTTCCTTCCTCCCTCTTTTCTCACTTCCTCCCTGCTGTTCCCTTTCAATCTCGTTCTCTCTTTCACGTCTGGTCTCTCTCCTTCTCTTTCTTTCCATCTCCCTTTCTCTCTCTCGTTCCCTCAGGTCCTCACAGTATTTGGGCCATCACTTTGGAAGAGAGAGGCAAGCACGATAAGCAGTTTGACGCTCTCTCGCCCGCTCTGGGTTACGTGTCAGGTGCGTCTGCCCCGTTCGCTAATAACCTTAACAGCCCGGTTGCTATTGCAGGTCACGCCCACAGTTTCGTCTTTTAGCAGTCTGCTCTAATTACTGTGCTCTCAACCTTTTTTTTCCCCCAACAAAGTTAGCATTATATTCCGTTAGAATTTCTTCATTCAGTGGCGGCGTGGCTAATGTATGGTACGATTACCTGAATCAGACAAGGTTGGCTGTATATTCCTAGCACCAAATCTTTTCTAAATGAATAATATCATTCTGAATACCGGTTACGAATGGACAAGTCTTATTTAGCTAGGAGGAAAACTGATGTATGGGAACAGTAGCTATGTAATGTGTTGGGGTTTTTGGTATGACGATTAAGCTGGATGTACCACAATCTCCATTCCATCAGCAAAGGGTCGTTCAACCGACACCAACAAATAATCTCTGGATGTAGAGTTAATTTTTTTTTCTCCCTTTCCCTAGTCCGTCCCTCAAAACAGTTAAAACCCATACAGTGGCCGATTCACTTGTATTCCACGGTTTGTATTTATCTCGCACAGAGCAGAGTGCCGCCTTGCATTCCGCTGCGCTGTCGGAAATAGTGCACAGTGGTGCAGTTCATAACGACAGAAGAACCTTAATTCCATCCGAAGTCGGGTTTAAAGCTGCGGGGAATGCGTGCGGCGTGCTCCCATGGTATTGGGAAAAGGGTGATCGATCGTCTCACAGAGATGTAATAAAATTCCTGGCCGCATGCAGAAGGAACCAGAAGCTGGGCACCATTTTTTTTTTCCCGCCATTTTGCCTGAAGGAGTTGCCTCTTGAGAGGAATCTATTAAATGCCACTCCCTTGTCCTCTCCCGCCCACCCGGCTCGAGAATGCCACCCGGCATGGATTCTCCTCTGCCAGCAACCCTTCCCCTTCGTTCCCTCAAGTCCTTGCAGGGACATTTTGTTTGCCTCGTTTTTTTTCTTCCCTTTTTCCCTCGCTCCTTCTGCCTCCATTTCTTGTTTTCTCATTCCCGTCCTGCACCATCGACCCCTCCTCATATCCGAGGCCCTCGTCGTCTTTATTCCTCTGTTTCGGACAGCGTTCCCGTTTCGGGTTTGCCGTTTTCGGCATCTCCCCCGCTTCATGCGGTGCCATAAACGAGGAAGCTGTCCCTTGAATAAGATTAGTCTTTGTATCAGAGCTGATACTGGATCCTGCAGTGTAATGCGATTTGGAAAGCGGCTGGCTCATCACGTTCTCCTCTGTTCGGTGGCGTGGGTGGGGGGCAGCTTCCCTGACAGTCGCGTGCAGGTGCAAAACCTCACACTTCCTGTATCAGTCACTGGGCTTCTCCTCACTTGCATGTGGTATCCGGCCACCAGCTTCTCTCTGAATGCAGACGTATAATGGCAGAGTAAGGATGACCCAGTTAATTAGCCTTGCATTTCTCCATTTAACATTGGCTGGCTCGCCAACTCATGGTGGGTCAGTTCTTCGCCAAGCGAAGCCTGAGAGGACGTAGAAGGTTGATGTGCCTAATGGCTAGGGTAGCTCGATGTACTGGGAGAGGTAAAGGTCCCCCTGAATCTCATACTCTTTTGTCTGTCCCCCTTTTATGTAGGAGATCTGGCACGTAAGTTCTTCCAGCAGTCCGGCCTCCCTGCCTCTGTGCTGACAGAAATATGGTGAGGCGCCCTACTCCTTCTCAGCCGGGAATCGCGAGGCTCCTGCGTGGTCCTTAACCATTAATATGTGATGATCACCTAACTGAGATCCGTCGTCTGTTGTTACTGTTTATTGTATGGTCTCAATTATTTTCTACCAGTCCGGTTCATATTTATTTTGTGGCATTTTAATATTTAATTGGCACTGCTGAATTAAAATCTCTTGCCTGTCCTAATTTGAAATAAATATCTCCACAATGCTCTTTTGAATATGTGTTTTAAAAAAAATCTGTCACCCAGTATGAATTCTCAGCAAAACTAGAAGTTATTTCAAAATGCTGATGTTCACATTTTTTTGGCTGGCAAATTGAGACAGGTTATGACATTTCCGGTAAAATATTGTTACGCTTTAAGGCATTTCGGAGCACATTAGCTACGTGTTTTTTGCGAAAGTATAGATATTTTCCTTTTATGTATTCAAACCGAATACATCCAGCACAGATTTCAGGCCAGAACCAGATCGTATGCAGCATTAAATGTTAACCGTATTACTGTAGCTGGTGTTTCGAATTAGCTATCAAAATGAATTGACAGAAATAAAATTTCAAGATTGTGCATGACTATGTCACAAATTTCAGTTGTTCCAGAATGTCACAGAAGGGAAGAGTATGTAGGCTTGATTTTGCTTGATTGTTTCTGTCACAGGACTCTCGCGGACGTCACCAAGGACGGGAAGATGGATAGGCTGGAGTTCTCCATCGCCATGAAACTGATCAAGCTGAGGCTGCAAGGCCAGAACCTCCCCTCAGCACTTCCAATTGTTATGAAGCAGGCACCCCTGCCAACCTCAAGCTTCGGTACGTCACAACACCAGGGGCCATATTTGACATTTTACCCAATCCCAGCTAACGTTAATGAAACAGTTTGATGCTGGGTAGTGTTTTCACCCAGTTTCCATTCTTCAGCTGTTGATTTTGGAGACCTGGGTAGCTTGGATTGCGGAATTAGATGCCAAACAATTCCAGTGCCAGGGTGTGATATGTGTCAGTAAGAGGAAAAAGAAGGACTATTAGTTGTATAATGGAATTTCGTGATTTGATGTTGTTCAGAATAGCATTGGCTTGAAGTTGTAATAAGTGAGTTGTCTTCTGAATGTACGTAATGTATAAAATAAGGATTCTTTTATAGTATGTCTTATAAATTTAGAAGACTTGCAAGCTGATGGAAAAATAAAGTTTTGCGTAACATTTTGCGTAACGTTTTGCGTTTTACATATTTTCTGATAAATGGCAATGCGGGAATCTCGACCTCTCGACTTTCATTCGCTAATAATCTTGAACGAAAATACCTAGGAATTGGACCCATCTCAAACCTTTCGCTGATGTCCAACATACCTGGGATACCAGCCATGCCGATTGGATCCTCAATGACCTCTATGGCTCCAGTGGGTGCTAAGCCTCCAACAATGGCCCCCCTTCCGTTGAACGTGCTGCCTTCCCTTAGCTCGCAACCTCTGCCAAATGGGACAGCTGGTATCCTCCAGCCTTCCACCGCCACCCTCAACTCAAGTAAGTAACATTGCCATCAGAGTCATGATGCCTCCTTGAACTGGTTCCTACCAAGTTTGTGAGTAGACTCCTGATTGTGGAACAACTGAAAGGAAGGAAATCGTCTTCCACAGTTGATGTCGGCCGCTGTCTTGCAGCTCTCCCCAACTCCAACTCCTTCTCTTCCTCACCGTTGGGGTTTAACAACACTGAGATGTCTAAAACCCAGTCTTTGCTAGACCTTGGTTCAAGCAGGTAAAATCCCCAAAAAGTATCTTCTGATTCTAGTGGCTGGCAAGGTTTGATACTCGAAATTCAAGATCGAAATCTGACCCAATTTCTTTCAGCTCCAACTCGTCGTCCACAAACTCCCCGGTGAGCAGTTCTCCCAAAGTGGGCGGTTCAGACTGGGCGGTACCACAGTCCTCTCGCCTCCGATATCGACAGCAGTTTAATAGCCTTGACAAACAGATGACCGGTCACCTCTCCGGTAGGCCTCATCGCAGTCAATTCGGTGTGCATTGAAATTCATTACACTGTTGGCCCAGGTTCTAATATGTGCTGACTGTCAAATTTGATTTGAAGGTCCTCAGGTCAGGAATGTACTTACAGCTTCTCAGCTCACTCAGACGCAGCTCGCTAACATTTGGTAAGTTTGATGGTAGTCCTTTTCAATTCATTTCTGTATAGGAACCCTTCAGCAACATTGCTAAATGTCTGTTCTCTGTGGCTGTGCACCTCAGATATTTCTGTTTTGGTTATTCCTGCCTGTACCTGCTTCTAGCTGCAGCAGTGATTTAGCACCATTGCAAATTCTAAACATTCAGACCTGCGCCTTGCAGCTGATAAATAGGTCACAGCTCTGTGTTCACCGGTATACTTGGTGAGATCTTTATTTTATTGATGGAGAGACCTCGCTTTTGCCGATGGCATGGCCGTGTTCACTACCTGAACGGTGACAGTGTTAGGCTTCCCCCCCCCCCACAGGAACCTGGCGGACGTGGATAAGGACGGGAAGCTGAAAGCCGAGGAGTTCATCTTGGCCATGCACCTGGTGGACATGGCCAAGATCGGGCAGCCGCTCCCTCTTACCCTGCCTCTGGACCTCGTGCCTCCTTCGTTCCGGTATGGGAAATTTAAGCTCCAGACATGCCCAGCTGTAGTATATTGTATGCTAACAATTCCATATGCGGTTATCACAATAAAATAATCCTTAAGGAGGTTTGATTTTTTTCAACTTGGGATTGATGCTGGAATCTAACTAAAATTCTAAATCTATTTTAATAATTTAACGGCCAGTATGATGTTTTGTATCCTAAAACAACAGTTGAATGTTCTAGAACATTATATAATATTATATAATAAAATATCCTAATATCCTAATATCTGTTTTTAAGTTAATAATATGGTGCAAATATTGTATAATCTGTATGTATATTCCTTCTCACGATTTGCATTTTTAAAACTCAACCTGCTCAGGAGTGGAAACTTGAGCGATATATCAAATGGAAACATTCCTTCTATCTATATGGGGGCTACTGAGGACCCAGAAGCGAAGACCACGCAGAAAACGAATAACAACGGTATGTTGAGATTCACCTGTCTGCTAAAATATTGGTGATTTCATACGTAGGCCAGATTAGATTGTGGTATTAATCCAAAGTATACCCACTAAACTGTACTTTCAAATCCTTGGTGTCTTATGCTCAGTGTTTGTTGAGTTAAACAGAGCACCATAGATTTCTGTCAAGTTCCTGTCCAATCAGGGCAGGTGTTGATGTCAGGGGCGATTTGACCCTTTGACCCTTAGGGGGGCTCAGCTCCCAGTGAGACGTATAAAGTCATAGTTATCATTTGCTGCTGCATTCCCCGTGGGTCCTAGTGCCCTAGGCTAGCTCTCGGTCTTAGAAAGGCTCGACGTCCCAGGGGCCCCCTGACACAGGCCTAGCGACGCGCCCGCTCGACCCATTAAGGATTTCGAAGGACAGTGTGTTGAGGTTCCATGGTGGCTCACTGTCATTGGCTTAGTGACGTTTGAGGACAAGCGCAAGGAGAACTTCGACCGGGGCAACGCGGAGCTGGAGAAGCGGCGGCAGGCCCTGCAGGAACAGCAGCGGCGGGACGAGGAGCGGCGGGCCCGCGAGGCCCACGAGGAGCAGGAGCGACGGGAGCAGGAGGCCCTGGAGATGGAGAGGAGAAGGCTGCTGGAGCAGGAGCGCAGGCTGGAGCGCATGAGGGAGCTGGAGAGGCAGAAGGAAGAGGAGCGGCAGAAGGAGGTGGAGCGGAAGGAGGCGAGTGAAAGGCCTATCTGTAGGAGCTGTAGGAGCTCACATTTATATATAATGATGAAGGCCTATCTGTAGGAGCTGTAGGAGCTCACATTCATGTATAATGATGAAGGCCTATCTGTAGGAGCTGTAGGAGCTCACATTCATGTATAATGATGAAGGCCTATCTGTAGGAGCTGTAGGAGCTCACATTCATATATAATGATGAAGGCCTATCTGTAGGAGCTGTAGGAGCTCACATTCATGTATAATGATGAAGGCCTATCTGTAGGAGCTGTAGGAGCTCACATTCATATATAATGATGAAGGCCTAGCTGTAGGAGCTCACATTCATGTATAATGATGAAGGCCTATCTGTAGGAGCTGTAGGAGCTCACATTCATGTATAA
>JAODKM010000025.1:8438050-8455928 GCA_026780845.1 Petrocephalus sullivani
GCTGAGGAATATTCCAGAAGCAATGCTAGTCTATGGAAGGGCACATTCACACAGTCACGCTCTGTGGGCGATTTTTCGGAGGCACCAGTTTGCATAACTGCAAGTCTAAAAACTGTGGGAAGAAGCAAGTGGCCAGAGGCAACTCCTGCAACATGGAGAGAGCATTCAAACTCCACACAGATATGGAGTAGGGGGAGGAAACAGACCCCCGACCCGGAGGTGCGGGGCAGGGGTGCCGACCACAATAGGAACTGGTTCTCATCTCGTCTTTAAGCACATAAAACCTAGTCCTTTCATTGTGCCGGCGATAGCACATATTATACAGAACTGGCAGAGTTATACCATCAGGTATAACCACATGGCCGGGGGGGATCCTAGGTAGCACAAGATGGGCAGATACCAGTAGTCAGGTTTGCCTAATCCACCACATGGACCTCGACCAGCCCCGCACATTTGAATTTGCATAATTATTTTGCAGCAATATTTTGGCTGCAGTTGGTACATAAAGCATGTTTTTTTATGTCAATAATAATTAAGCATCTATGCAAGCAGGCAGTTTATTACTTGGCTTTCTGAATGTGGCCAATTTCATTCTTGTAACAGCCTTCAATTGTCTGCTGAATTAAGAAAAGCTTTTCGACATTCCAGGTCTGATTTTTTTTTTCTTTTTAATTCATGTAGGACTATCAAAAGAAGCTCTCTCTGCTGGTTCCGGAACATCACAGGCTGAAGGAGAAACTAAACAACATTGGCTTTGACAGCCTCCCCAGTAAGACTGATCTTTTGTAACTCCCAATGCATTACTGTCTGTAGAGAACAGCAGCAGCGATTTGAGTCTGCCGTGCTTTACGTGTCTTAAAAGACCCTCAAAAAAGTATGGCCTCTTCTGTTTCTCTCTGCAGTATCATCTATGGCGACTTTAAAGAAAAACGTGGAAGACAAGGATATAACATGCCGGAAGCTAAAGGAGCAGCTGGATGCCCTAGAGAAGGAGACATCTGCAAAGCTTCTAGAGATGGACGAGTATAACAAGACCATCAAGGTAGGTTTTGGAATAAGATGTCACATTTTTTTCAGACTGCATGCAAATGTTGTTTTTACCCAGAATACATTGCTTCCGTACAGTTTTGTAAAGATTTTAATAGGCTAATAACACATCTGTTTTTGCTGCCCTCTTTCTGTGTCAGTGAGCACCGGTTGATTTTTAAATTCTGTATTTGTGAATGTGAAGATATTTTCCCCTAAGAGGGATTTGGACTGCCAGGCTCATGTTTATCTGAAGTTCTATAACACTTGCTCTAGCATGGAGGCTCCTATTTGTGGCTGGTAATTGCTAGAGGAGTGTAGCTAATGACTTCAGGAACACGCGGCTTGAATATATACATAAGGTGAGGTGGCACCTTCCCCCTGACGGTCTCTAACACAGCCGCCTTCAGATAAACACTGCCCCGGGTCTGTCCTAGTGATTTAGCACTGCTGAAATGCTAAGCTATGTAGGTCAGATAACAATGTCGCCTGACCTGAAATTCTGCTTTCGCCCTGTCGTAAGTCTCTGGCCGCCAGCCCCCTCACCCGAATGTATGCATAAGCAGCTGAACACACAGGCAGGAAGCTAAGCCCTCTTTGCAAACTAACAAGCCAGCTGCAAACTGTGCGTGACGCTAGATGTGGAAATGCTAACATTTCAGCTCCTTTTGCCCTGCGTTTCTCTTTTTAACTTTCTGCTAGTGCCCTTTCTACTATCTTTATCTCTCTCTCTCTCTCTTCTTCCCTCGTTTCCCCGGCAGTCTGACGATATGGATGACTGTGTGCTTCAGGGCCTGCTGTCTTTGCTGGGGTGTCTTAGTAACCTCTTCCTTCTCATTAAGGTCATCCTAACTCATTTTATCCACACTTAACCCCGTCATACAGTTTGGACATTTATCAATACCGCGTCCGTTAATAAAAAGTTATTTAGTATCTACATTCTGTTTTCTGTAAATATAAAAAGGGGGGGAATAATAATAGTGGTCTTTATTATTATTATTATTATTATTATTATTTATTATTATTTTATTAATAGTGATCATAATTATAGCAGTAATGTGTGTTAAATATCGAAGGTTTAGCCCTGCCACACAAAGCTAGTTACTGGTTGGTAATTATTTGATAATGAGTGGATTATCAGTAATTAAGAGGATTATCATGTATTCCGTATTTAATGTGTGCGTTTGATTAGAGCTATCATGTCGTGCTTCAGTTTTTTTGTTTTCAAAGTTGAAGGCTTGCTGTTTGCTGGGCAGACGGCCTGCCTCGCTGTCGTTTGGGAGGTGGAGGTTGTGTCGAGGCGGCAGGTGTGCCCCCGGCGCCCCCCCTGATGATGACCATGTGCCTGTTGTCTCAGGAGCTCCGGGAGGGCCAGAGGAAGCAGCAGTCGGCACTGGAGCAGCTCTATGGCATCAGGGAGAGCAAACTCCGCGAGCTGCAGAGACACCGCCAGCAGCTCTTTGAGAAGCAGAAGGAGGAAGAGGAGGCAGTCAGGTGACCTGCCGGTCGACTTATAGTTACAGCGCGCTATTTTAGGGGGTGGTGAGCCCACTGCTTTGCATGTCCGTTTTCCCATGGTTAGATAAAAAAGACAGACTTTTAATAGTGATAATATGCTAAACAGAGACTGCTGCACAGAGGAAGATGCTACACGGTGCTGGCATTGCAGAGGATCGGTCAAATAAACAGTGGCAGGACCATTCAGTTGTTATCACTGACGTGTGTGCTTATATTTATATGAATGCAAAAGCAGGTTATACTTTTCAATTTCAGTGTGTTTTTATATGGCACCTTTCACAGCATTGCCCCCCAGTGCTTTACATGGTCGTGCTGCGATAAAGTACATCATCATTAAAAGAGGATTAAAAAAAAAAAAAGACGTGGAAAAACTTTTCTTAAAGTTGTCTTGTTACTGACAAAATGACACGCAGAAGGGCTAAGGTGGAGAAGGAGCGGCAGTGGCAGGAGAAGCTCCAGCGGGACGAGGAGGCGCGCCAGAGGCGCCTGAGGGAGGAGAGGGAGGCCAAGCTCCGGGCAGAGGAGGAGCAGGGCTTCCTGGATCGTCTGCAAGCTGCCAGGGAGCAGGCGGACGGTGACGGGCAGGCTGTGGAGGAGAAGAAGGAGGAGGAGAAAGGCGGAGAGGTGGGGAGGGAGGTGAAAGACGAGGAAAGGGGACCGGAGGAGAGGCAGCAGGGGCTGCAGGAGGATGCCTCTGAGGGGCGAGGAGCGGAAGAGACAGCGCGACAGCCGGGAAGCGACGGTGTGGCGGGGACCAGTGAGGATGGCGAAGGTAAAGGCCGGGCTTGCCGGTGACGGTTTGGCAGTACCGGGCTAAGCCCATGTGGCAGCCTAGGCAAGTGTGACATCCCTCCCAACCTGAACCCCTGGGGGGGGACGGCAGGGAGGTACCGCCCTCTCAGAAGCTACCGCCCTTGCCAGGATCCATCTAGGCACAAAATGTACCAAGGGTGGCATTTCTCCCATTGTGGCCACCGCCCCCTGGTGGATAACATTGCAGAAGTGAACTGGAGTGTTTGTGTGGTGACACAAATATAGTTAATCATTGGTGCATTTGCACACGAATGCTGCAAGAAAGGTGCAAATTTTGATAGCTGATCTTATTGTTCTACTGACCTGGTCGTTTAATTACCTGTTCTAGGTACTCCGCCGCCCCCCGCTTCTGCGCACATGGAATCTGCGGCTTTGACGTCCTGCCGAGCTCTGTACCCCTTTGCAGCACGGACTGTAGACGAGCTGACGTTTGAGGCCGATGACCTCATAGAGGTGCGTCCGCTGTCATGTGACTTATGAACGGAGAACATCAGCTCTTTGTGCTGCTCGGTCTGGCCTTTTCCTTGTTGGGGTAAGTGGGTATCACAGCCCACTTACGCATCAGGGCAACATGTTCATGCTCTTATAGCTCAACAAGAAGACCGTTGTGGTAGTAATGTAATGGTCATGGGCTGAAATCCCCTGGAGTACACACAGATTGTAACCCTTCTCTCTACTGTGACTGGCTTTGGATAAAAAGGTTAGATTAGTGAGTGACTGTGTAGCTCTAAAAACCTCTTTTATTTGCTCTGTAGTCAGTGGTTTTAAAGCTGTGCTACCCGTTAGTGTTTCAGTACCCCGCTTCTGACATATCTTTGAGTGGTGGTGTGTGGCTCAGCAAGTCACATGCCCATCGGGCCCTTGAGTGAGGCCTTTAATGCTCCAAAGTGCCCCAGGGGTGCCGGATATACGGCCGTCCCTGTGGACAGACCCCAAGCATCTCAACCGTATTTGCACATGTGAGTATAAGCATAGATGTGCATATGGCAAAATGAAGCATCAAAATCGCCATTATTTTTTTTTATTCTCCTGCCTACTAGGTGGACAAGACAACAGAGGGAGAGCAGGGCTGGCTGTATGGCAGCTGCCGCGGCAAGACAGGCTGGTTCCCAGAGACCTATGTGGACAGAGAGTCCAAGCCTGGGGAAGCGTTTCCTGTCAAGCAGGCCCTGATCCCCCAGACCCTGCCCACCATGTAAGTCTCCAATATCTGTGCTGGCATCCTCTCTCTCTTCCTGTTAGACCTTTTTGGCCGCTTATGGATGAAATGCAAAAACAAAATGACACCCAGTAATTTTGTATAGTGCTTTAAGTAATGTTACACCTTTAAAAATAATTGATGTTAATGAATTCTGGATCAGGTTTATTAGCCAAGTATGTTCACACACACAGAATTTGTCTGGGTAATGGGGTAATGCAGGGTAATGATGCGACTGGTGTAACAGGGTAATGCTTCATAACGGTGCGATTGATGCGTAACTGGGTAATGCTGTGTAACGGTGCCACTGATGGGTAACAAGGTCATGCAGGGTAACGGTCCACTGATGGGTAACAAAGTAATGCAGGGTAACGGTGCCACTGATGGGTAATGAGGTAATGCAGGGTAACGGTGCCACTGATGGGTAATGAGGTAATGCAGGGAAATGGTCCACTGATGGGTAACGGTGCCGCTGATGGGTAACGAGGTAATGCAGGGTAATGATGCCACTGATGGGTAATGCAGGGTAACGGTGCCACTGATGGGTAACAAGGTCATGCAGGGTAACGGTCCACTGATGGGGAACGGGGTAACGGTGCCGCTAATGGGTAACGAGGTAATGCAGGGTAATGATGCCACTGATGGGTAATGGTCCACTGATGGGGAACGGGGTAACGGTGCCGCTGATGGGTAATGAGGTAATGCAGGGTAATGATGCCACTGATGGGTAACGGGGTAACGGTGCCACTGATGCATAATGAGGTAATGCAGGGTAATGATGCCACTGATGGGTAATGTAGGGTAATGGTCCACTAATGGGTAACAGGGTAATGGTGCCACTGATGGGTAACGAGGTAATGCAGGGTAACGGTCCACTGATGGGTAATGCAGGGTAATGCAGTGTAATGGTCCTCTGATGGGTAACTGGGTAATGCAGGGTAACGGTTCACTGATGGGTAATGCAGTGTAACGGTCCTCTGATGGGTAACGGGGTAATGCAGGGTAACGATGCCACTGATGGGTAACTGGGTAATGCAGGGTAACGATGCCACTGATGGGTAACGGGGTAATGCAAGGTAACGATGCCACTGATGGGTAACGGGGTAATGCAGTGTAACGGTCCTCTGATGGGTAACGGGGTAATGCAGGGTAACAATGCCACTGATGGGTAACAGGGTAATGCAGGGTAACGATGCCACTGATGGGTAACGGGGTAATGCAGGGTAACGATGCCACTGATGGGTAACGGGGTAATGCAAGGTAACGATGCCACTGATGGGTAACGGGGTAATGCAGGGTAATGGTGCCACTGAGCTGGGTCAGCTCTTCTTGGGGTTATTTTTCTATTCTCTTTTCTTGTGCTTCTTTGTTTTGGCACACGGTGATCTGAAGCGTTCATCATAATTCGTCGTAATTGTTCTTTATTACATTGACTTTACTTAGCAAACGGCAAATTACCAATGTTAGCATCAAACATCATTCTGCTGGATATTTTTACCCATGAAATTGAGGCTTTAGGGTAGCTAATGGCCTTTGCAGAATGTAAACAAACAAGTGCATGCATGGCAACTATTTTTGGATTGGGCTTGCACTAGCTGTGCGATCTGCCACCCCCGCTTCATACCGGCTCCCGTACTTCCCTGCTCTCCTGCAGAGTGGAGACGGAGGCCGGCACCCCCAGCACTAGGAGGCCGAGCTCTGCCTTCACCCCGACCCATATGCCCCGAGTGACCACCGAGGAGCACTCACAGGTGAGGAGATGCCGAGCTCCATGTTGCCCGGCTGCGCGACTTGATGACAGCCTAAACCAGACACAGGACGCCGTGTTTGCTGCTGTCAGCAGTTTAAATACTCCGCGTATTCTATAATTAATTGCATGTAATTAAACTTGATAATACATTAACTTCAGCTTAATTAGCTCAGTAATTAAATTGTTATAATTTTAGCCCTAAAAGGATGACTTGAGTGAAAGTGATTTGCCTTGATTTCAGCCCGCTTTTAATTTGATTCATGAGCACAAGTGAGCTGACAGAACTAGCAAATGATTTTATTATGGAGTCAAAATGATTGTAACTAGGTGTCATTCTGACTATTCTAAATAGGTGCGTTTTTGTATTAAATGAACAGCTGATTTAGTTTAGCGTGATAATCTCTGAGGTAGTAAGAATACTGCTCTAATACACTACACATAAGAAACACAGGCTGGTCCAAGAAATTACTATCTATATGCATATTTACTAGGAGTGTAACAATACAGGTTGCCATGGAAACATGTAAACAAAAACAAAAAGCACCTATTAAAAAAAGCACATCACCATTTAATTAAACAACAAACACTTTATTTTTCCAAATAACTGCATATTTAGCTTAGTAATATATTTACTTACCCGGTAGAGGTATGTTGTATGTTCAGTATGATATTGCAGTATTGCAATATGCAATATAATTTTTCTGTACATATTGGCACAAATATCAGGCAGTGTTTTTCCCCAAGAAATACATCTAAAAACTGTCATCTTTTTTTCTATGGCTAGAATGTACATTTAAGTATACAAGGACAGATGGTACACCACACGACATTCCAAACCATGGACAAGCGTTATTGTTACACCACTAATATTTACACTTTAGAGCAGTGAAACAGGACTGTAAGGACTGTTGACTCCGTTTAGCACTTTTTCCCAGAAGGCCTGATTGTTGGTGATTTCTCTCAGGTTGTGGGTGGGCTCCAGGCCCAGGCGCTGTGCTCTTGGTCAGCAAAGACGGACAGTCACCTGAATTTCTCCAAGGATGACATCATCACCGTGTTGGAGCAGCAGGACAATTGGTGGCTGGGGGAGCTGAACGGGGCGCGGGGCTGGTTTCCGAGGACCTACGTCACCCTGCTCACTGAAGGGGAAGCCAGCCCGGAGTAAACGTTGCCTTTTGTCCGG
The DNA here is from genome assembly GCA_026780845.1 of Petrocephalus sullivani. NCBI lineage: Eukaryota > Metazoa > Chordata > Actinopteri > Osteoglossiformes > Mormyridae > Petrocephalus > Petrocephalus sullivani. The sequence continues at coordinate 8,445,539 of JAODKM010000025.1, forward strand.
AGAGATTTAGCGATTAAGGCATTATACAATTACTCTGAGAGCCGTCCATTTATTGTCATCCAGTTTTTCAATGGGTAAATGCCCAAAGAAAGAGAAGTGATATCTTGAGACCGTACTATGCCAAAGAATACCTGACTGGCTAATAGGGCAGTTCCTCTGTACATGATGTGTCTTTTAATTAACGAGGCACAAGAATGTTCTGCAGTTTTCTCTGAACTGCTCTTTGTTATTGATTCTTGTTATTGGTCAGTATTTAGGTTTCATACCTAACGTTTTTCTATCATTTGTTAATAGTTCAATGCACACATCATCAGATGGAGGAGAAACGACAGAGACGTCTCCGCTAGAAGGTAGGATTTTCTCATAAAACTCATTTATAGAGCAATGTTGTTGATGATGATGTTGTGTTTTTTAGTCAAGATTTGGGTTTTAAATGACTTGGATGCCAACTAGATGGGGATGTGTTTTGTTTAAATAAATTTAGCTTGTTCAATTTCAACTGCATAGTAAATGTATACATTTTAAATTTGCCTGGATATAATTTATCTCACGTTAATTCAGATTAGAATTCAAAGATGCCGGAAACGTCAGTCTGGTTACTAACCAACACATCGCATCCAATCAGAGTTCGTAGCCCTGTACACGTACCAGAGCCCAGAACCGGGAGATTTGGCCTTCACCCAGGGGGACAGTATCCTGGTTACGGAGCGGAACGGCGAGTGGTGGAGGGGCTGCATCGGGGACCGCGCTGGGGTCTTCCCCTCCAACTACGTCAAGCCAAGAGAGACCGATGTAAACTGAAGAAATACTCGCGCCAACCTTTTAGCACTTGTGCTGAGGGTCTTTGACTCTCAATGGCTTCTTCTATAATTATAAGTAAATTAACATAAATATATTATATATATTCAATTCAGTTCAATTCAGTTTATTTTTATATAGCGCCCTTCACAACAGGGTTGTCCCAGGGCGCTTTACATGGGTGTAAAATACATTGATATACATTGATAAAATACATAGAATTAAAGACAGAACAGAGAGAAAAGACGGAAAAAGCCAATTGACAGCGGAGGAGAGGAACCAAATACTCCCAAGCAGGGAGAAAAAAAACCTCTGGGGGTCCAAGCCCCCCCCTGTGCATGCTAACATTACAGAAAATGAAAGACTGAGCATGCTCGCTCAGAGTGAGGGCTTGTTGGGTGCAAGCCAGAGTCCAACAATAAATACATCAGTGAATATATATATATATATATATATACATTTATATAATATATATATTATAATATATAATAAATATATATATAATGTATATTTATGTTAATTTAATTCTATTTATTTATCATAACTATATAAAATGTTACACTTTTTCTCATTTTGATTGCACACACGCTGTAAGTTAGGCAGTGACTAAGGCAAAGAATGTCGCCGTCTTTCTCTCGTCAGACCTCTGGTAGTAATGGCAGACCAGGCGCCGCAGGCAGGAAGCCAGGTATGTGTGTGTAGATATTTGATGCTGTTGCACACGTCATGCTGGAAGTTATGCAGAATGTGCAGGGAAACTGAAGTCAGCAGAGCATGCCTGGTATGTGAATGCGCGGGGAGCACGCCTCGTCTTACTCCGTCCCCCGCCTCTCGTGCTTCTCCAGAGGTGGCCCAGGTGTGCACGGCGTACGCGGCCACCGGGCCGGAGCAGCTGTGCCTCGCCTCTGGTCAGCTGATCCTGATCCTCACCAAAAACCCCACCGGATGGTGGCTTGGTGAGCTGCAGGTCCGTCTCGCCGGTTATCTCATTTCCGGTCGAATGTCGCAGGAATCGTTCTCATATTGGTAATTCAGGATTCGGAGGTCGTATACTCATTGAATACGTTAGTGACTTTCAGAGCCAGTACGATAGTAAGATGTAAACAATATGCAAAACAAGTACGTTATATATAAGAGTAAACATATATTTAGGTAGACAAATAACAAAAGAGTGAAATTATAAAGAGACAGACTATGTAACAAGAGTATTGAGTACAGGGGTGACCAGTGGCTGTTATTGTAGGTTATTGCACGACGAAAATGTGTCGCCATTTGAATGTTTTTTACTTGACAATATATGTCATTTCCTTCATCCAGGCGAGAGGTAAAAAGCGGCAGAAGGGCTGGTTCCCAGCCTCCCATGTTAAACTGCTGGGTCCCAACAGTGGAAAGTCCACACCAGCTCCTCTCCCAAGTAAGTGCGCTTCTACAGCACATCTACAGCAGCCTCCTAACCCCTTCCTCAGCCCCCTCTCACCCTCCGGGCGTCCCGTCTCCTCCAGTCTGCCAGGTGGTCTCGCTGTATGACTACACGGCCGTCAATGAGGACGAGATGAGCTTCTCCAAGGGTCAGCTGATCAGTGTCCTGGAGAAGACGAGCCCGGATTGGTGGAAAGGCGAAGTCAACGGAGTTACAGGGCTTATCCCCACAAACTACATCAAAGTCACTACCGATGAGTCTGACACCAGTCAGCAATGTAAGTACTGGCTTAAAACTGGTACCAAAAATGCTTATTATCCAGGGTGCCTGAATCAATTTATGGTTTGCAGTTTCGAGGGGAAAGAACTGCTGTTATTTTCTGTATATCTTAGGAGTTATGCTACTCAGAAGCTTTCTAATGGAATTCTGTATGATCAGGGTGTTTTTCTATCTAATGATTTATTTTTATGGTGAGGTTGTCAAAGGTTTAAATTATAGATGCAGGTATTCTTGGAAAGGAAGAAAAATCTGTGACACAACAGAGTGGTGACTGTGTTCTGCTCATAGTTTCCTTGACTAAACAAGGGACCCCTTTGTCACCATCTATTAATAGGTGCAGTTCTTGCTACACAGGGACACGTTTTTATGCAGATGAATAATATATTTATGCCCCCAGACCTACAGTATAGCTGATTTTTAAGTCTGTTAAGAATATAAAATATTAGGAGCCACTAACAGTATTTTCCAAAAGTCTGACATAGTACCACCATAACGACATGCGAGCTGGGTCTCTAATATTAATTCAGATTTTTATGTATAAGCATTGATATTAAACTGTCCATTAGAAAAGTGTGTTAGACAACTTGAGTACTAATGCTTTGAAAATGAGAACAATGAAGATGCTTTCAAATTGGTCCTATTTCTAAGCAATATAATCTCTGCCTGCGTGACGTAACAGTGCCAGTAAGTTCTTTCCCGTGTGTGTGTGTGTGAGAGAGAGAGAGAGAGGGAGCAAATGGCTGCGATTCAAATGTAAAGATTTATTATAAAATACTAGACAGTTTGTATGTGTGCATTGTTTTTAATGGTGCATAAATTGGTGTTTTATATGGTTTTTGACCGGGCCATACTAAATTTGGGCAGCATGTATTATTTTAAAATTTTTGGGGGGTACAGTAAGGAAGCTCATTCTGTGTGCGTAACCATACCTATAAACCGGATAATTTCTGATTTACTTGGAAACTAATATGAAAAACTAAAACTATTCCCACATTGCTTTTGTGAAGACTATAGCACTTAACCTTTGGTGTTATAGTTAAGTTCACAGTCAACTTAATTTCTTCCATCTCTCTCCATCCATCATCCATCTTTATTGTTATTTTCTGTCATTTTTCCCCCTGTTGTTTTGCTCTCCTTTCCCCTCCATCTCTGTTTCCCTATAGGATGGTAGGGTTTCCTCCTTCTCCTTCGCACCTATCAGAGACCCAGTTTTACATAGGCTCCGGGACAACGACGGCGACCCACCTCACTCGTTGGATAGGGATTCTCAGCTCAGTGTGGTCTTTTTTTCGCCTTTTTTACCCATAAGCCCGGTTCTGGCCTCTTTGGATTGGCTGTGCCAGCTGTGCCAAACATTCGTGCCCTGTGCCGAATTCCTTATTCCCTTGAGAAATTAGCAGGATGCCAGCAGTGTGAGGCTTGGAGCTCTGTTATTCGTGGACATTTATTTTAGCGATGGTTTAGTGGGTCTGTCTGTGGCTTTTTCTCCTGTGAATATCCAGTCCACTTTTGGTTTATTACTCCTGAGATGGATGGAGCGTTGATGGACTTTTTTTTTTTTTTTTGTCTTATTGATTTTGTCCAATGTGGGTCTGCAGTCACACAAAAACTCTCTATATGGTTTCAGTCTAAATACTTTTTAAAAGATGTCACCCCTTTTGGATACCTGTGTGAGTGTGTGGGGTGGTGGCGGAGCTAGAATTTTAAAATAACATTTTATTTAGTTCTAATTTCTAGTGTTTTTCCCGTTTATAATAATTTCTCTGTATGAATAAAAGTCTCACATCTCGGTGTTGCTTTAACCTGAACGTGTCTTGCAGTTACTGCCAACAATGCCGGATTTTTATTTAGCCCTGTTGTTGTTAGCAGTAAGTGTTTATGAGTGTTTATAATTGCTAACCTTGCAAATGACTGCCAAATCGATTAACAGCCTGCATTGCCTTCATGCTGCAATGTAACTCAAACTAATGAGATTTTTATCTTTTGCCCCAGTTAATTTTTTTATAGTATACAATGTTGAAACTATTAAGAGCAGCCATCTAATATTTAAATATAATTCGGTCATGATTCGTTCAGGAGAAATCTGTAAGCATATTCTTTACATTTAAGATGTAAACATTGTAGCACGATCAGAACAATTTACCTTGCAAAATTCAAATGACTGACACAAACCCAAGGAAGCACACATGTAGGCTGTCTAATAGTCTTTTTGACATTTTGTTATCTAGAATATGTATAATGCCTTGTCATGTTCTGTGTCATGTGGACTACATTTGGTATATATAATCATTCTGTCTGAGCTTGCTGTTGCATAAGTGTCAGATATGGAATGACTTCAATTTTCTTACCGTCATTTGATGAAATGTTTGTTTCTGGGCATTGGAATAAACCTCTTGTGTTAACACCAAAAGTCAAGCTAATAACCTATGCAGGTCGGCTAATGAAGGCTGCATGTTTAGGTTTAGACTTTAATATAGAACCACATGACACAATTATGTATAAAATTTTTAACAAAATAATGATCGCGGTGTTTTTAAAGAGTATACAAATGGTGGTATTTGCACAGAAATGCTACCGTATTGAAGGCTGTTAAGTACCTTGGGATGCTGTGCGTAACTTTGCATTTTATTGGACCTTTGGTTGGTGTCAGATTTGCTCTAACACATTATGAATCTGTGTTTTTATTTTAAAACTGTGCTTTAGATTGTGACATCCCCTTAGGTTTATACATAAACTCATGTATACATATAAATATGTATATAAAATAAAACTTAATTTCAATATTTGGTTTTATGTGGTTCAGTTTTTGATCACCATGAGCTTGTTCTGATAAGGCTGTCTTGGAATGCTGATAAGAGTTTCATTTGATGTAAGCAGAAACTAACAGCTGAATTCCAGTTATAGTGGAGCGGAAGACTGCGGAAACATCCTTGATCCGTCTTTTCCTTTCGGAAAAGGTTGTGGAAATGTGGTATAGGAATAATCCTATTGTTCTAATCATATGATTCTGCACAGTTCAGCTTGTTATTTTAGGATGTGAAGACATGTCATATCCTTTTAACACTTTCTGCATGGCCTTGTAATCCTGTGTGTGTGTGGTTTTGTAATTTTTACAGTGTGGAGACCCAGTGTCACCACAATGTGATAAAAATCTGCTACTTTTTACCTTGTGGGGACATTTTTTTCAGTCCCCACAAGGATAACCTCAGTTTTATAAAAATCTGTGTCTGCAATCAAAAAACTAAAAATGCCAAAAGTCTCATATATTTTGTTTGGTTACTTATGGTTAAGGTTAGGGCTGGGTAGGGGTTAAGGGTGTCATATTTGGGATCAGGGTTATGCCCATAGGAATGAATGGAGTGTCCCCATAATGGTAGGATTGCACACTCTGTATCTGTGTGCGTGTGTGTGTGTGTGCACGGGGTGTGTGTGTATATATTTCGATGTTGTGGGGACCATTTTGGTTAAAACTCAATTTTATAAAAAAACAAAAAATGCCAAAAGTCTTGTATCTAGTTTATCTACTTATGGTTAAGGTTAGGGTTGCGGTTGTTGAACATACGTGTGTGTGTGTGCGTGTGTGTGTGAGATGTATAGTTGTATGTGTATTAGAAGGTCCTTTTAGAGACTCCCAGTGGGAGCCCATAACTGCATTTGCTGTTACATCATCAGGATAGGCCGAATGCTTTAACGTTTCTAGGTGCTCGTTCTGCAGGGGAGTTCTCTGATTTCGAGGCTTGATTCCAGGCCAGAAATGTTTTGCGCCGTCTTGGCGCTTTCCTCTGCACTGCACCCAGCCCCGATCCACCTGACCCTGGCCGGCCTTCCCTGTGATGGTCCATCCTTGTCCCGTAGGGAATGGAGACCTGATGAGGCTGGAGAGCGTGAGCCCACTGGAGAGGAAGAGACAGGGCTACATCCATGAGCTCATCGAGACTGAGGAGCGTTATCTGGAAGACCTTCAGCTGGCCCTGCAGGTGCCGGAGCACTGCTTTAGCTCAGCGCTTCCCAGTTCCCTTGAGGACCCATAGACAGTCCATGTTTTTGCTCCCTCTCTGTGGGTCCCCGAGCGCCGGATTGAGAAATACTGCTAGCTTAGCTGACCGAAACGAACGCGGATTTAATGCTGCCCCAGACCATGCTGGATTTCTCACTTTTGATTAACAGATGCTGTGCGAAAAATTGTTTCGTGTCATCTTTATGATTGCAGATGAGCAGTTTTTGAATTTTTATGAAAATAGCAATTTTCGCATATACGATAATAACGAATTGTGGATTGGTAGTGCAAATTTTTTATTTCGTCATCATCATTATTTCAGGTTTTTCACAAGCCCATGTCCGAATCTGGCCGCCTGACAGACTCCGAGATGAACATGATCTTTGTCAACTGGAATGAACTCATTGCATCCAACACTATACTGCTCAAGTAAATGTTCCACTATCAACTTCTCAGCTGTAACAGCTAAAGCACTCCCACTTATTGGCAGAAAGTTTATTTTTATCCATCCATTTTCTGTACCCGCCTGTCCTATTTGGGGTTGGGGGGATCATTTATTTTCATTACTTAAGAATTCCAATGGAGGATTAACAACCGCCAGTGTATACAAAGTGTATCTCGGTATACAAATGGCTGACATTATTTTAACGAAAGAACAATATTAATGCTCTTTCAAGTTAATAATAAATTTAAATGTAGCATAAACAGAATAGAAGCATTTAATAACCGACTGCACAATGTAGTATGTTTATAACTACAAAGTAAATACTGCAAACATGCAGTAAACGGGTTCAAGTCGTCATACTTTGCCGTGTGCGATGCTTTAAAAAAAAAAAAAATTCCGGAAGCTTCCTGGAACAGAGAGTGCACGTCGCCTGCTGAGACAGAAACGCTGGCATTGAGGAGCATGGGGGTAGATAAGCTGGTAGTGGGGGGGGGGGTCTTGTGCGAACTCAGCGCTTTGTGTCTCCCCCCCAGAGCCCTGCAGGCACGGAAGCCGGCTGGTGGGGAGGGGGGGTCCGTGCAGATGATCGGCGACGTCCTGGCTTCCCACCTGTCCGCCATGCAGGCGTACATACTGTTCTGCAGCTGTCAGCTTAATGCTGCCACCCTGTTACAGCAGAAGACTGACCAAGAGCCCGACTTCAAGATCTTCCTCAAGGTAGAGCGGAGTGTAGCGCTACGCTGATGCGCTAGACTGAGGACAATGGCGAAATGGGGGTGGATATTAGGTTAAATCATTTATTTATTCTTTACACTTACTTAGCAGCTGAAAAGATCCTAAATGGTGTACGGTTCAATAAGTCAGATCAGCCAGTCACTGCAGTAAGGGCCTAATGGTGAAATCGCACTGCCGTCCACGGTGTTTGAACTGGTGACCTTCCCAATGGGCGATAATTGTGAGCCCTAACATGCTGAGCTACACACTGTCCTAAAAACAGCAAACCATTTCTCTTATAGGATGGTTATATATTTATAAAAAATATTTTGAAACACTTCTGTGTGTTAATGGATCTCTGTTCTCCAGCAGAATCTTTAGAAAAAGACTAATTCCCAGCTCTCTGCATGCAGAAAATTGCCACTGATTATCGCTGCAAAGGCATGCCGCTGTCCAGCTTCCTGCTGAAACCTATGCAGAGGATTACTCGCTATCCTCTCATCATCAAGAACGTGAGTCTGCTCCTTTATCTTCATGACGCACGGCTTCTGTATTGAAAAAGTGCACCGGCCTGAGCTTTTTTATGTAGTAAATTACCTGCTGAGAGTTCCTTGGCCACTTGACAGATCCTGGAGAGCACGCCCGAGACTCATGTGGACCATGGCCATCTGCAGGAGGCCCTGGAGAAGGCAGAGGAGCTTTGCTTCCAGGTCAATGAGGGGGTCAGGGAGAAGGAGAATTCGGACCGACTGGAGTGGATCCAGGCTCATGTACAGCGTGAAGGTACCATTGAGGTGAGAGTTCCTTCTATACGTCTGTACTTCTCAACGTCTAATCTCTGTTTTTTGGTTTGTGGAACTTGTCCTCTGGTAGAAGCCAAAGTTTTAGGTTAAGTCTGCTTCTGATCTGTGATTGTAGCACAGGTGCTATGGTTACCAGTAACCTTGGGTATAAAATCCCAGAGTACTTTTGTTTACATTCATGATGTCATTTTCCGCAATAAAACGTTTGACTAATCTCCACTGACAGAATCTGACCTTCAGCTCCCTGACCAATTGCATGGGTCCCCGTAAGCTTCTGCACAGCGGGAAGTTGTGCAAGACCAAGAGCAACAAGGAGCTGCACGCCTTCCTTTTCAACGACTTTCTTCTCCTTACCCAACTTGTCAAGCAGTTTTCCTCATCTGGGGGAGATAAACTGTTCAGCTCCAAGTCTAATGCACAGCTCAAGATATATAAGACGGTGAATGACCCTTCTCCCTCATCCCAGGACTATTTTTCTGAAATGCTTCAGCGATGCATGCAGCAGTTGACTTTAGCCGATGTTGAGGGTTCACATGTCCTTATCGCTCCTCATTCCCATTGTCTTCTGGTCTGTCCAAAACCTAGCCGGTGTTTCTGAACGAGGTCATGGTGAAACTTCCCTCTGATTCCTCCAGTGATGAACCAATCTTCCACATCTCCCACATTGAACGCATCTATTCTTTCAAGACCGAGAACATCAACGAAAGGTGCGAGAAGTCAGCGCAGCGACCAAGAACAGATGGAGTTTTCCATGTGTTGTTTTGTAACCAGTGGTTCAGCTCATGGGAGATTTACTTACACAAAAATGTTCTGAGGGCAGAACATAAAATGATTGGTCCAGAGAGATAACCAATCAGCTCTTGCCTCAGATGTTAGACCAACCAATCAGCTGTTATAGTCCTACCTCCTTTAGTTCCTTGGGCATTTTTTGTTTAAGTAAAACTCCCATGAGCAGTGGATCGACATTATTGAGCTGATATATCTCTCAGGAAGCATCACTAAATTCTCAAAATAACAGTTTTCAGAGCACTTCAATTTTCTCTTTTCCTTGCTGTCATCAGGACATCCTGGGTCCAGAAGATTAAAGCTGCATCAGATAACTTCATTGACACAGAAAAGAAAAGGCGAGAAAAGGCCTACCAAGGTGAGCATTTTCATTTTTTTTTTACCTGGGTTCTGTGGCAACTGCCAGGATTTCTGATTTAAAAGCAAAACCGGGATGTCAAATTCAGTGTATGGAGTGCAAGAATTTTTTGGTTTGTCATGCAAATAAACAATTAGTTACACTGTATTCAAACTTTCAGGGAAGAAATGGTAGACAGACACACAGACAGACCCAATCCATCCATCCATCCATCCCCTGAGGGAAATTCAGTTGTCATAGCAGCCAGAAAATGCTCCCAGTAGTGGAAATTTGCTGTACATGTGGACTCTCAGCTCACGCCTTTGAAGTTTAACTGCTTCATTTACACATGGAAAGAAAAATCTTCTCTGTTTGCTTAAAATTAGGACTGATTGTCAATGGACTGATTTATTTATTATGGCTGTTTCTGCTGGCTAATACTTCTGATTAGACCCTGGAGCTGGTTGTCTGTCAGATAGATGACTGCACATACAGTACAGTGGCCTCCCAGCAGCAGGACGGCGGCTTCTTTTTTTATTGTTGCTGTACTTATCTGGTCATTTACCTGAATAATTCCTCCTCTGTTAATCCAGTGAAATATATACCTTCTGTTACTACTTTTTGTATTTATGTGACCGTCAGCCCGAAAGAAATGGCCCAAATTCTAAGGCCTTGGAAAAGAAAGTGGGGCATTACTCTGGGGGGGGGGGGGGGGGGGTGTTGGTTTTTTTTTTTTTATTTAGCACCTTTTCCTTATTATTTTTTAAAACAATTTATTTGGGGTTGTGGTTAATTAAAGGTAAGTGATTTT
>JAODKM010000025.1:8456028-8466474 GCA_026780845.1 Petrocephalus sullivani
GGGCCGCAAGCTACGTCGAGGAATCTATAGGGGTTGTGTGTTATTGCATTTCTTTATTGTATATAGCACCTTTCCATGCTCATATATCAAAGCAATTTACTGGAGACTTTAGTAAACCACAGATAAGCAGAGTCGATATTTGAGGTTAATCCAGGGCTGGGTGGGATCACTTGGAAGGGAACCGAAGAACTTTTGCACAGCTTCTTGTTGAAGAAGTGATATTTAATCGTGTCATTGATAAATAACTCTTTTTCTCTGGGATCTTGATGTCGTCAAAAAATATTGAGGATTTTTGGCCCACTGTCCTAGTATGTCTTAGCTGAACTTGGATCAGTGACACGCGGCGTAACCCATAGTCCTAGCTCTTATTTCAGTTCCGTTGTACTTCACATTTCAAGCACGCTCTGTAAAGACCAGCGGCATCGGACGTCTGCTCGTGACCGTGCAGGAGGCCGTAGAGCTGAAGTCATCGAAAACCAGCGGTAAGGCCTAGCGCCATTTTAAATGAATGATTACTCCCATCGGTATGGTACAGCCCATAAGCTGAAAATTATATAAACCGTCTTATGTCCTCCCCACTCCTGCAGGAAAATGTAACCCATACTGTGAGGTTTCAATGGGAGTACAGAGCTATACCTCCCGTACTCTGACGGACACACTCAATCCGAAATGGAATTTCAATTGCCAGTTCTTCATCAGAGACCTCTATCAGGATGTCCTATGTATTACAATCTTGGAGAAGAACCATTTTTCCCCTGATGGTCCGTACAGTTTTAATGTATCCACCAACACCTACACACGTCATGGAACAGTATTTTCAGTGTTCAGTTTTTCTCTATATATTCTATGCACGTTTTTTGGAATGTGATGCACATTTCTGTGAACTTCCCTCTCCAGATTTCTTGGGTCGTGCAGAGCTTCCCGTGGCCACAATAAAGAAGGAGTTTGAGAACAAGGGTCCGTCAAGCCGCCGTCTGCTGCTACACGAGGTGCCGACTGGGGAAGTCATGATCAGGCTGGACCTGCAGCTCTTTGACCAGAAAACGTGATGTTTGACTTGACAACGATATGTGGCCAGGGTCTACGGAATGTTTTTGTCCTCATTTTATGTCCAAGACTCATCTTAGAATGGATTCGTTCTAACGCAATACACTCAAAATAACGAAGTGAAATATCCCAATTACATAAGTATTCAGAACATTTGTAATGACACTTGCAACTGAGCTCTGGTGCATCCTGTTTCTTTAAGTGAGATACTTGAGATACTTCTATAACTTGACAACTCCATCTGTGCCAAATGAATTCATTAGACATAATTAAGAAAGGCGCACACCTGCCTATAAGGTCCCACAGTTGATGGAGATATGTCTTAGACATAACAAAATGAGGTTGAAGGGGTGTGAAAGGGGTGTGAAAGCATTCCATATGCACTGTACATCCTTTCCCCTAAAAAGCACAAACCTGTGTTTCCTGGTCATTGGTAAGACCATCATACTAATGTGAATTAACTAAAAAAATAAGTGCACTTTTTGCCAAATCTATTCTATTTGAAGGCCTCAAAAATGAAAATCTATTTTTGAAACTAATGTGAGCTAAGAGAAGGTACTTGAATGAAGGAAAGTATTTTAAAAGTGTAGTTTTGGAAAGCATACTTTTTATTACATTTGCACATTACCGCCTGACATGAGAAAATCTCAGGTTTTCAGTTTACTTTTGCTGAAGAATCCCAGCATTTTTCACAGCTCTTGGGTAAGTTTCTGTGGTATTGACATTAGTAAAGGGAATTAAATGCAGCTATTAAAATGCCTTATATTGTCTTTTTCCCTCCATTTGTCTTAAAAATGTGTTAATGTATTCTGTAAATTCATGTAGAACATTGTTTACTTCCTATAATAACTGGACTAATTGTCAGTGGGCTGTTTCTGAATGAATGAGATTGCATTTAATCCTTCATGCCTTTTACCAATTCTAAGTGTATGATAATCATTGAACGTAAGGCTAAAATCTTTCAACTATATGACTGCATGCTTGGAAATGTAATATTTATATTAATTTATGCAAATGACTGAGACCATTCATAGGTCACACTAATTTTTAAAAGGGGAATAACGTTGTATGTACCATCGACTAAAGAACGACGGAAAGAAGTGGATTGGTTATTTTGTGCCAAGTAACATCCCATGTTTTTAACATTTCATTAAAATGATCATTGGTGTAATGCTATTTAGTGCTGGGAGTGGAGATCAGTGGAATTAATGGGCACTTTCTGTCACTGACTGGTTTCAAATCTCACTCATAAACTTCGAAACCAGCTTTCCAAACCACCCCCCCATTCTGCTTCGATCTCCATCACTAATGTGACTCTGCAGGGGGTGGGGGGGGTCAGGCTTAATTACTTATAAATATTACCTTTTAAATTGTCTAATGTACATGTGATGTCTGAAGGGGCATGTTGGGTTAAATCTGGTGTCTAATGTGGATTGTATCATTGATTAAACATTGTGCCTTGAACCCTACAATGTGTAAACTTTGAAGCGCTATCAAGTGCTGAATTTCAGAGAAGTTCAGAAAACATGACATTCACTCAGTGAGTTGAATGGGTTAAATAAAAACCATCAAAAATGCATTCCTGCTCGAGTCCATAGTAGCTATACACTATAAGGATGAAGTATTGGAACATCTGGCCATTATACCCATAGGATCCATAGATCCATATGGAGCTGATCCCCCTCAAGTGATGCCTATAGATTCAGAATGGGGTGTCATAACATTTCCTGTGGATGTAATGGCTGGGTGTCCCAATGCTTTAGTGTATGTCTAGCCTAACAGACTGCCATTCATTATATGATATTCAAAAGTGGACATTTCCGGCACAGAATGTAACAACTCAGACAAAGATTTTGTTCAACCAACCGGTTGAGTAAAAAGAGTCACAGTGACAGTGTACTCAGCTTGTTGGTTGAAACAAAATCTCCGTCTGGATTTTTTGTTTTCAGACCTGATCTGTTGGAAATTCTGTATTGTGCCTGGTAGCAGGTTACTAGATTGCACACATAAGATAAACAAATATAGCACATAACAATGCACTTCCCCACACGACTAAAGCGTCCTTTTTTGTTGCCATGGTAACTTTGGTGTAACATAAAACCCGAAAAACGGACTTCCAACTCCGCCAAAGAGAGATCTTTCAGGATGAATCAGTTGCAAATTCTGATTGACGGTTGTCTAAAAGAAACTAAGCACGTAGAAAGTGCTGCCATCCTGAGCATAAAAACCGCTAGTGTTGCCGCAGCGTCGCGTGGGTTTAATGTAAGTATGCGCCCTTTGCTTATGTACTTTGTGTTATATATATTTCTTGTTGCTAATGGGCCGTAGCATTTAGTTCACAAAATGCTCATACTGTCGGAGACACCGATTGTTATTAATTGTGGAAGTGTAAGGCACATTAAAATCCCTATTAAGGTCACATTATTTTATTTGGCACGTGCAATACGTATAATACACGGTTCTACATATTTTTATCATTACAAATAAAGTTGATAAATAAATGTACATATTGCAACGTTTGCTAATAGTTTAGCCAGTTAAATAGTAATATTTGTACTGCACCTTGTCCGAGGCAGAAATGCTTCTGTTTCTATATTGCTTCAGATAACTCCACAGATCCAGATGTTCATTGATTGTTTCAAGCATGCTGAAGTCACTAGGGAAAGGGGTTTCTGCTTCCAGGAGAAATCCTACACATGTGTCCGTGCTGACAGGCACTCTGTGTACTCCAAATTCGTCTGTATTCATTTTCTAAATTATATATATCAGAAAATGTACATGTTTACACATAACTAGATGCATCACTTTCTCATCATTGTTTTGCTTTAGAATGGAGATGGTCTTATACTTGTGAAGACAGAGTTATACATCATAGTGGCCACCTACAATGAAAACATGCACCCTGGTGTTTGCGTTGAAGCTGTTGAGCAGCTGGGTATGATGACATTATTACTATTGTCAATGAAGAAATCATTTAATTTTTGCACTAATTTTGCAACCATGGTAACCTTACTCAATGTGTGCTCGTTATAGCCAACTATCTTAGAGAGAAAGGAAAATGAGGATGTTGGTGTTGGATCCATTGACGAGTCTGAATATGGAAGAGCCATTGTGGATCACATATTGTGCTACTTGCTGAGAGGAACAGCAGATAGTAAAATCCCATTCGTACGTCAGACTTACAGTAAATGCTTACACAGCTTACGCTGTGACAATGTCTGCTGCCGTCATGCAGATATTTCATGAATAAAATTGTAATTGTTTTGTGATTGTTTTCCTATTTTATGTATTGTACGTTTTACTTTTAATTCACAGTCGTGATGCAATATTACAGACTTCAAATTTATGTAAATGTACTTAAGTGCACCTGATTATGGAATAGATTAATTCATATGGGCTCACTTAAAACCTTTGCTTAAGATTTTAGGTAATTTTATTAACATGCATATAAATGTCATTATTTGTGAACACAGGAACACCAGGTCATCTGCAAATGATTGCTATTGCTTACATTTATTAAAGCAAATAACAATACAAATATGACAGTCCAACAACATTCCACAATACAGTCATCTGTTAAGTACATCTGAAGAAAAATGAATTAATGGCTAAGTTATCTAAGTTTAAACCATTTTCTGTTCCTTTATGTGTCTCTTTCACAGAAAGAACATGATCATTGTAGGGCAGTGTGGGCTTGGGGGTCTGTTCCTGTCACTGGTTTGAACCCCTTGGCCAGCAGAGTACCCATATCACCATAAGACCCGAACCCCAAAAAGCGCACCTGCACTCCCACCACAAGTGTCACCCTCTCGGGTGAGCAAAATACGACACGTGAGAACCGAAGAATTCCTCTGCACCTGTACCCATGCTTCTACAAATGACAGACATTATTTTATTAAAATAATAAAATGCACGTTCTGGAAAACAAAGGAGAAGGTGACGGAAAGGCGGGTAACGTAGGCAAAAGAACGCTAAGGGCGAAGCTACGCTGAAATGGGGAATATCACAGTTATAATGAATATATTTTTTAAAGAGCTGACCAATGAGCAATAAAGTAAAAATAAAAAAAAGATCTGCTGATATGACTACAATCATGGTCACTTAAAGTACAATTTAACTACTCGGCTACTATTACTACGCAATGAATCATAAGTATCAACGTGATAAAAGAAAAGATCACATGGCTGCCTAATGCCATTTAAAATAGTATGCTTCAGAAACCTGGGTGGAATTCGCCAGTCTGCAATTTATCATAGATAATACACACTCAATTAATGTATTACAAATTTTTGTACACACATCATATAAATACATACAAGAATGGAACACACATTAGCGTTCAAGTGTTAAAGGGAAAACGTGCACTGTGAAAGTGTGTACTTTCTTTGAACTTTGAAAGAAAAAATCCACATTTCACACAACAGGGTGATTTCTGCTTATTCCATCTACCAGGCCTTTGACCCACTTAGTCATCCATCAAGCAGGGAAGGGAAATGATCACATATAAGGCTTGCAGGGCCCATGAGCTTCTGCAACCCAGCGTTCAACTGATTATTTGAAGTCACCGTTTGGGCTCTCCATCAGCAGGTAATTGTTACCATAATTAACCATAAGTAACCACCAACAAAGGCCGTAGATACAACTGCCGCCAAGGATTTCCATCTTTTCTGTTTTAATGTTGCACAAGATTGACACAAGAATGAAATCTTAACTGGCTTTACACATCACAGTTAGTAAAATAATTTCAACAGCTCATAAATAACTCGTAAGTTACTCACCAGTTAGCCAATGTTTCCATATCCAAATATAAAGCTAAACTCTACTCTTAGTTTACTGCTGCCTGTTCTCTAAACTGCATGTACCAGCTCAAATTGAGTAAAATACAGTGAACACTACATATTCTGATTCATGTTGGCACAATTCTCTTTAAAAATGCATATCATAATAATATAATCATTTAATTCATAATTTATTTCACATAATGCAATTTGTGAAATACATTATGAAGCTAAAGATATAAAGTTTTTTTTCTCAAGAAGGCTTGAAAAATTATACATATAACTATAACTACACACACACAAAATATATAAAATCAATTCAAAATACAGGTGAAATGCAAGTTAGAAATGTCAGTGTTGCTACTACCCAGTAAAAAAACATTATATGGATAACATGCTGTCATTTAAATACAGAAAACAATTCTAAATGACAGTTAAAAGTACTCATCTGCACTGTATTCTCTGAATCTGATTTGAAAAGTTTATAAAATCCTGAGTTTCCCTTAAATTAGCAAGTACACTATGTTTTTAGTACTTGCTTAGCTTACTCATGTGATTGTGCATTGCTATTGTGTGAATTTAATGTCATTTAGTGAGGATCACTCTTTTCTGTCTACCATTTTTTTTAACAAACCTCAAATCCTTGTGCATGCCATTGATATGTTAATTGCTGCTAATAATCTTAAAACTAGACTGTGCATGCCGTAACCCTCCAAACCTGAAATGACAATGAAGGAATAATTTCATTAACATCTATATAGGTATAATATATATTTTCATGATATTTCAGTAGTACCTTGTTTAAGTTCATTTCTCAGAGCAATAGCCATATTAAACAAAATTGTTAAGCATTAAAATAAAATTGAGCTATACAACCCTCTTCTTTCTACTGTATTTCTCAGAATTGAAAAATAGGCAGTGAACAAAATAAAAATTAATGGGTGTTAGCTTTCACATTTTACTAAAAAAAAAAACACTTGTGCACAATATACTTGCAAATGCATTAAAACAGAATAAAAATGATGATGCTGTTGTGATACTGACAATGTGGCCCTGAAACCCAAGTCTCAGTTACCGAGACAAAGTGCTTTTCTTTTGTGCGTATGGGTTAGTTTATACAGCAATCAGCTGTACATATGTGTGCTCACGCATTCATTTATTGGCACGGTTCTGCAGCAAGTCAACGAAAAGCTGCCGTTCGCAGGTCGACCTGCATTTCCCGATACGCGTGCACATCCATCTGGTCAGACAGCCTCGGCGTGCAAATCTGGGTCATTGCCAGTGCACTGAGTCGGACACCGCATCTCCTCCGCGCAGCGGCCCACCTGACCAAAGGGGTCAGAGAAGGACGCGTCAGAGAATTCGCCGTGGCCCATGGGGGGGAAGAAGTGGTCCACCCCGTCGCACAGGCGCCCATACCTTTGTGCGGAGACAGAAAAGGTGGAACCGAGGGAGGGAAAGAAAGAGGGAGAGAGAGAGAGAGGGAGCGAGAAAGCAGACAGGGTAAGAACAGATGGAGGTAAATGAAAAAATGTGGTCTAAGGGCGGCTCAGAATCAACGTAGCATAATAAGACAAGCTCAAAAACACCCCCGAAAAGATCAAGTGAGGACAGTACTGGCTATTCGAAAGCAGCTTGCGGGAATTTAAATCCCAGGTGCCTACATTAAAAAAGCCAATAAATGTTGCCTCTGGGGGGCGGCTCCTTTATACTCACGATGAAATGTTTGTCTTGGCGTGTTCTTGAATCAGTTCTCCTTTTGGGTTAACTGTAAATATTCTATTTAAAGGAACTCCGACTTCCTTATACGCATACACATCCTACAGGGGAGTCAACAGTCAAATTACATCAAGAAATAAGACCACATATGGTAACATTTTTTTTGTAATAAGATCTCACATAATTTGTTACTTTCTGGATTATATCATATCAAAGCACTGTACATATCGAAATTGGTACTAAAAACAGTCAACTATTCTATATATAATTTCAATATAAGCTGTGTTTGCCTAACATTTTACAGTCTAACTTGATAGCACATCAGATGTCATTGAGAACTATGTGATTAATTAATAGCTAGCTGATTAGTTAATAAGATTTATGCCAATGAATTTAACATGCAAATACAACAAACCAAAGGATTTTTGTGCATGCTTTTACTACGCCAAAACATTCAAAAGAAATAATCTTGTATAGTATAAATTTAATCAGAAACTTAGTAACTGAATTCATCATAATTTGAATGCTACAAATACTGCAAAGATCAAATCTACCGTGTGAGGACTATTGTGCAAAAAAATGGTCAAAACATTTTAAAACCAGACATATCAAAACATCCAAGTATAGGTCAGAGCATGATTACTGGAAAGTAACACGACGGTGCTGGACTCCGCCCCTTCCCATAACACTGCAGCCTTTTGTCACCCTGGCGCAATCCACTTACTGTGGCTCTGTTTCCAAACGCTGCATAGAAGGGCTCAGTGTTTGGATGGAACAGATTCTTAATATCGGTCAGACATTCAATTTTGAATTTCTCCGGTTTCTTTTCAATGACTTCCCTGAAGAGAGACGGAAAGAAAAACAAATGGACCTGTTAACTGTGAAAATGTGGAATTCCCAGGGATATAATAAGTTGGTGGGTCAGGGTAGCTTGCCTGTGCAGGGCAGAGAAAAGGCTGCTAGGCGTGAGCAGGACGGGGCCCTGGGGCAGCATGGTGCCCCTCTCCTTCACCCAGTGCAGGTATCCCCGAGTCATGTCCGCCATACCAATGGCCCGGGCAGAACAGTACACAAACTTATATCCATTTCTATAGGAATACAGAAGCCGCCATCAAAGGCCAAATATGCCACAGGGAATGACAGTGTGATTAATCTAGGTGTGGACTGCAAACATTTCAGCTGTGTAGTTCTGTAATCATGAATGCCTAGCTTTGACTGTGAGGTTTAAGTCAACAACTTTCCCCCAATGGTGGAACCACCTTCACCGTCTCCACCGTCAAGAAACACCCTTAGACCCAACTGTTCTATACATTCCTCTACTATCCCGATGCCTCTTTACATTCCCCAAATGTGCTTAATGTTGTACCTTCTGGCCTTTGAATGGTCATATTCTCGCTTTGTTGGAAGATGTTGTGCAGCACCTGCTACAATACTGCTTACAATTCTACAGTACCTTTCTATTCATTGGAAACTCAGCCAGGCTTCACTAGTCGACTCCACAAAAGCACATTTATTTGCCTAACTTGTACATCGTTTTGGACAAACGGGTGTGCTAAAAATGCAAACGTAAACGTAAATGTAATACAGTAGCGTTGTCAATGTCTGGTGTTGTTTGTTGTTGATTTTCATTCATGTTGTTATCTTGAGAAGTCTGGAGTAGATAAATGCTTTGGGAGGGAGAACCTGCATCATATTAATGCAGATTCACACAGGCCATAGCAGAGAGTAAAAGTAAAGTGTTACGGAAGTGTTCTGTAATGTACGGCATGGAATAGGCAGCGTGGAATGAAACGTCATACTCACAGGCTAACGTTGTGGTACAGGCGGGCAATGCCCTGGTGGGTCCAGTCTTTACCCAATGTTGGAAGGATGTGCCCGAGTGTGTCAGACCTTCAGGAGAAGCACCACAGACACGAGCCAATGGTTAGTTGAGCGTTCAGCCAAACATCTTTGGTCAAAAGGCAAAGAGGCTTTGGTATCCATGGCCATCATTGTACCTGGTGATGGTGCCGTCAATGTCAGAAACAATGATCTTATCATCCCATCTCCACAGGTAAATGGTGCCCTCGCACCGACAAGTGCCCTGGTACTGCGTGGTGACGCTGAAAATGACATCATTGGGTCCTTCCTTCAGCTGCAAACTCCTCTGGGAGACGGAGGGCAACATTATGGTACTATTCCTGAATTCCATGGCATTCTCATGGACATTGTAGCCACAACAAATGCACAATGCAGAATGCATCGGAGATAAAAACGAATATAAACAAAGGCAATATTTCAATGGATAATCCAATTGACATTACATTATATCTTTGTGTTTTATAGTAAATAACCTGGCTAGCATCTGTAAAGGATTAGGCATTGGAACACAGAATAAGTGTAGTCCTCACCAACTGCTCGGAGGTCAGACGAAGCGTCTTTTTGTAGCAAATTCCCCCTGGAGAGAGCAAGGCCTCAGGCTGGGTGGAACAAGGATTGGGATTGACTCCTTGCTGTTCCTCATCACTGGAGGACGATTCGTCTTTATGCCTGAAGAAGGGCATGAAAGTACAATTATTTGCATATACAAACACACATTTAGAGAAGTTATGTTTATAATACGGCACTGTCAGGCAGAATTCTTGGAGAGCCATGTGTGCTTTGAAGTCAGTTTATTCACCCCTAATTCCTTAATTGGTCCAATTTGTCAAAATGCCACTATAGCTATTCAAAATAAAACCACTTCTTTACATAATGAACAGCAATTCAACTAACGATAATTCAACTAACGAAATTAAACAAATACTTGTACCTCTGCCTCTGCCCTTTGCTGCACCCCGACCCCCCCCCCACCCCCCCCCCCCCCGGCCCCACCCCCCCCCGCCACGCCCCGCACGTCAGCCCGGGCCAACCTCAACCCCCG
>JAODKM010000025.1:8473403-8495041 GCA_026780845.1 Petrocephalus sullivani
TTAATATATTTAATCGGATTAATCACAACGCTGGATTAATCCGCGTTAACGCGTCAATTTTGACAGCCCTAATAATAATATAATGTTACATTATATGAACACTTTCCTGAAAACAAGGTCATTAGTGGGGAAAAAAATTGCAACGCATGCAACTAGCTCTTGGTCTCCTTCCAGCTTAGGTAACCGTTAAGGTGATAGCATTCGCTTATTCAAAGAAAGTCTGCACAAAATGTAACTTCTTGCAGACTTGGCTAAGCTATTATTAAGCGTGTCAAACTGGTGCAAACTCCTGAAGACCACAAAGACTGTGTTCCCGCACTATCTATACTCCAAGCCTGTAGGAGAGATTCATCACTGGTACAAATACATATACTGAAGTTAGTGGGAGATGCCTCGTATTTGTGTTTATACTTGATTTTGATAAATTAAAGGTTTGTGATAAGCTGACAGTCGCATGCTGGGTAAGGATGACAGCCAAGTCTTGCCTTGGAATTTCTGAGATGCTGCCAATGTTTCTTTGCTTTCTGGGAAAGCATCCTAGAGCTTAATCCAAAGAGGGACAGTTGTTTATGCCAGCACTGCAACGGAGCTAGTAATACATAGTAGGGACTGCCTTCTTCCCTGCTACACTTAGAAAGCACAAGTAAATAGACTCCCACGTCTTTTACTGTAGAAAAACAAAGATTTTCTTGACAGCTATTGTGCAACAATAGAGATGACTCACTGATCAGTGCCTTCTGTCTCCTCCAAAAGCTGGAGAAACTGTGGAGTCACACATCCAAAGAATCTTGGTCCAGTTAAGTTAACTTTAAGATCAAACTGAGTTACGGTTAACAGCTGTAGAGGCATTCGGTTTACTCACAACGGACCCTACTGAGCTCCGTTTGTGTGAAACAGTGTCTCGCTACACCCCTTTCACCACAGCTGCCAAAAACAAGCACAGTGTGGGGAGCTGCAGAATACCATGCATTCTGATAAGCCTCGCTACTGAGTCGAGAGAAATTCCTAGCATTCATGCTGATATTCTGGGAATTCTGAAATGTTTACAAAACCGGGTTGAGCAATATTATCATTAATCCCTGTTCCTCTTTTTGTAGCAGACATCTTTAGGCAAAAAATGCCACTAAACATGATTCCACTTTCCAAGGCCCTGAGTTGTTGTCTCCAAGAACTAAAGTTATCCTGCAAGGTAGACAAATAATGTGGAGAATGTGGAATTCTGGATTCCGGGAAACATAAAAGGGTCCTCAAATAGAGTAAGTCCTGACAGCAGAGAGGACTTGTTGTCATTAGAAACTATTAGAATTAATGTTAAAATGTCGCAGACTCTGCCCAGTTCTCCATACCCACCTGCCATTGTCCTGTTCCTTCTCCTCGTCAGAGCTCATGTCGAGCGTAAACACGTCCTCATCCTCAGAGTAGTCCCCATTACCCTCCCACTTCAGGCTGTCAGCTTTGGCCTTCCTCCGTTTTCTCCTCCTCTTCTTCAGGGTCCCATTCTCCCCCATAGACTGCGAAGGGCCCAGGCTGTGGACAGGAGGTCCAGATTCGGAGTGGCGGGCCAGGCCCTTGGCCCGCTGGGCCTCCATAAAGGCAGCACCCTCAGTGAGGATAGGGGATGTGGCCAAGTATGCAGGAACCACCTCCTGTGCCAAAAGGAGGCGAGATGTACCATGAGCAAAATGCCAGGGGACCTGTATGCCTTACAGGACACATCCCATGTATCAGTATGGCACCAGTATTGATAATCTGCTGAGATTTGAGGCCAGACTGTTGTGCCTAGATGCACGGGCATTGCATGACTCCGTTACGCTCGCTCTCGATAGGCTCTTAAGAAAAGCCAAACAAAGACGCTTCGCACATTTCCCCGCATGTGGAAGTAATGATATACGAGCCTGTAAGCCATTAAAGACAGGATAATGAAGCTTTGCATTTAGTACTAAGAAAAATGCTTGAAAAAACAACCCCACTACTTAGACAATAATTATATAATCTGAAATGGTCTGAACTTCAGTAATGTAGTTTAGCTTTAACATATGGTGCTATACATTTCTAATTAAAATGATTTTATTAGCTTTCTCATAAAAACCCAGCGTAAAAATACAGTAGTGATGCAGGAAGTGTTATATTTAGCTGTAACCCCATATACTGTTTTGAGTACTTGAAGAGAGATTGCGGAGAGATTACTGTTTCATTTTGAAATGCTGATGAAAAAGATATTAGGAGAGAGAATCAGAACAGGGATAAGAATTTGGTATTTCAGATAAGCCAGGGTGCTAGAGACATCAGGGTGCAGTCACATGGCTTCATAGCCTTGAACTTGGCACCACGACAGACCAGGACCAATTGCTTGATAAAAGGAGAGGCTGGCCGACTGTTGGGTCTCTGTTAGAGCCTGAATGTATGCTGTCTACCCTTAAATAGAGTGTTATTGACATGTAGGAGTGCAGTCGGCCCGGCCGAGAGATTATTTGTTTGATGTTAACGTAGCGCTGGATGCCGCCATAGCTATGGTAAGAGGGCACAAGTAGCTATTGAATCATAAACTCTTGCTCACAGAAACAGAAATAAAGTCAGCACAATTTTATTCATTCCAGTGTTGGCTTCATATTTCCAGTACTTGTTTTATATTATCAACTATAATGTTCCCTGGATTAACTTAAATTTTAACTTAATAAATCTAAACCAATAATCAACTTATCAATTCAACAAATAATGTCTAGACCGGGGATGGGCCATCATATCTGCAGGTTTTTGGGATAACCTGTAGATCAGCAGTTCAAACCCAGGTGTACGGACTCTAGCCAATCTGTCCTCTAATTAGCAATCTAATTAGGCAGTTGCAGCGAAAACCAGCATTCCCAATGGCCCTTTCTGCCCAGCCCTAGTCTAGACCCACCTCAACCAGTTTCCAGTAAATGCAACTCTTACTACTGTATACTGTCGCCCGGAAAATCCTGTCTCTGAACCACATGCCTTCACCTCTGTGGTCTTTAAGCCAGAGCAGAGTCCGGGGCACACACCTGGTCATTCTCCGCCTCCTTGACAAAGAACGCCTCTCCATTCTCACCCAGCTTCATGTGCAAATCCACAGGCTCCCCATTGATCTCGATGTCCACCTTTATTCCAGAAAAACAAAACAAAGAAAAGAACGACTGCATGCAACCATTACTCAGTCCCCACTGAACGGCCACTGAGGACATGAGTAAGTTTCAGACTATGAGGAGAGTCTGTGGCCTTCTGTGGTCTACAGCGCAGTGGCGGCCTAATGGTTAGGAAAGTACACTTGCGATCAAGAGGTTGCTGGTTTGATTTCCTGACCAGCAAGGAACCATTCCCAAGCACTGCTTCCTGGGCACTGAATTAGCTACCCACTGGGTTAAATAAGGAGGACACATTTCGTTGTTGTCGCCAATCACTTCACTTTAGAATTCTCCACCATCCCACCTGCTTCCACCTCCCTGTGCATCTACAGGATGCTCCTCACCACTTTTTCCCGTGACCTCAGCACCCCGATCTTCCCGAAGCGCACGTGGAATGGAGAGCACTGGAGGGATCCGTCGGGCCGCTGTACCACGATGACGTCGATGCACCCGGACAGGGTAGCGGGGTTGAGGCCACGGTACAGCTCCTTCACCTGCACGAACACCTGTCCGGCCAGCTGGCCCACGTAATTCATGGTCTGCGTCTACAAGAAGGCAGCAGGAAAGTATGAGCGCCTTGATTTAGCTGGGGTGTCAAGGCACCTGCTGAAACTGATGAAGTACAATGTCAATCAAAAGACTGGACACACCTGCTGAAAATCAATCAGGATATGCATCAAGTATTATCTTGCCAACAGGAAAATGCATGGGGCAACACTTTTACTTGTAAAGTACTGAAGTACTTAGTAATCAGCAATCAAAGTCACAATATTTCATATGCATTACGTCATTGCCTTGAGACCTTTTTACTGTAAGGTAAATTACATGACTAAAATAGAGACAAATACATTAAAAGCATGTCCTGACCTGTCCATACTGGTATGGTTTTATACAACAATCAATCAATAATATAAATAAAATAAAAATATTATATATATCAATCCATAATATTAACATAGGTCCAGGTATTTCTTAACTACAAGTTACAAAAGATGTTTTAAAATATGCACTCAAGCCTGAATCATACAAAATCACCGAAGACTGTGACATGACTCATAAACAAAATCTGACCGGAGATAGTGGATTTCGCAGATCTCCGAAATTACTTCACTTCTATAAAACCGCTGTCCTAATTGCATGAAATTATGTTTGCAACAAACACCCCGGCCTCTGTCGTCAGTGCTGCAGTCCACAGAGAAAGGATTACATGTAATCATGCCACATGACAGCTCCTACCTGAGGGCTCCCCTGCAAGATCTACTTTTTAGGCAAGTGCTTGGCTTTTATTTTTTTGTTTAATCACTAAACAGAAACCCAGGAAGTTCAAAGGAGTATGAGAAAGTGACTCATGATTCTGACCAAACAGCAGGTCGCTGTATATACTACAATGTCATATTATGTCATATTAATGTCATTTCGAAGCTGAGTGGCAGAATGCCAGGAATTTATAATGATGTACGAACCAAGTAATCACTATTAAAACAGGGAATCTGTAATTTTATAATAAATATAAATATAATAATTATTTCGTTCACAGATTGTCATACATGCCTAAACATAAAATTTTAATAAAATGTACGTTTTTCATAAATTCAAACCCAGAATTGGGTGGGCTTTTTATGCAAACATTTTATAAAATCAGTAAAATGCTTCAGGCACTTAACAATGCAATAATAAGACAAAGCTTAAAAACTGGTTTGCCAGTGAAAATATCTTCTTCATTATTTTTCCATTAATTCAGAGAAATGGTGTCAATGGAGAGAACAAAGGTTGCAGAAGTCAGAGACAGCCGGAGTGCATGGCGATGGCTGAAATCCAGCTTTAATGCACTTTCCGATTCGGAAGACAAGGCAGGAAGGAGCCACGGAAACGAAAAGCAAGAGCCTAGACCGGCTTTCTACGTGGCACCTTCTCACCTCCTTTTCCAGAGGGATGAAATGGACATATAGCAAGAAAATGAGCATACTGTACATCTACAGGCAGGTCCGTTTCCGCGTCAGGTGCAATTCCAGAACTTTTGTTCAGTGCACTGAAATTAACAGGCGGTTTCCTTGAAATCAATGAGACCATTGTTGTCCTCTCGGTACATTTCACATCACAACATTATGAGGCGGACTCAGGTCTCATGCTGCGGGGATCATGACCCCATCATCCGTTTTGGTATGGTCTCTGGTTTAAAAAAGGCTGAAAAACCAACTCTGGGGGTACAGACGGGTATGTTTATATCTATATTTAATTCAACTGAATATGGTTTTAAATCAGCTAGTCTCTAAATGCATTACATTCATAGTAAATCTATATGACATCCTGCCCACGGTGTCATGCCCTATGATGCTTGGGAGAGGCTCTTTGGCTCAGTTTGACCTTTAAGATATGAGGTTATGGAAAAAGGATGGATGGATTGATGAATGGATGGATGGATAGATGGATGGATGACTAGCTCAGCCTCAAAAACCCAGTCGAGGTGTACTGGCTTTACGTGTAATTTGGACCAAGGAAGAATTCCAGCACACTGCCTGGACTAACAGAACCGCTGAGGCTATTACACTAACTTAATACACGGAAACACTGCAAAATCATGTGGACTATTCCCGTGATAGATACATGTGTATTCCACAAGAAGCCTGAACTGGAAATATACAACTGAAGTCAGTCTGTATTATTCTGCAATTGTTATGGAATTAAGTACAGCCATTAAAAGCGATCCAAAATAATTTCTGACATTCGGTGTGAAAAAAAACACTAACCCAGAAATGTTTTTACTTTAACTCGCTTTAAACCACCATAAACACTGCATTTCTAGACTGCCAGTTTCGAACAATCGCCGTGCTTTCGTTTCTGAACGCATCCCAACACTCAACATAAACGGGGACAAATGGCAACAGACACGCCACAGCTGACTGTGTTACAAGCATTAAACGTCAATGTATATTAAGTAACATCTACTCATGGTTACTGTTACTCATAGCGACGCTGATACGTACATATTCGGGGCGTTAATCACTTCATGAATTCGCCGGCGCAGAATAAACCAGAGGCGAAAACAGCACGATTGCAGCCGGAGACTGTCAATAACGCATTGTGATCTGTGCAGCCTTCAGCCTCTCCTGCATGCATACGGCTCCCTTATAGCTGCCAAAGCACTTAATGCTCCGTTTAAATTCCTTTCCATGGGGGAAAAAAAAATCCCTTCCCTACCAGTGACGTCCCCCCCGGCCTGCCCTTCCCCCCCCCCCCCCCCGGCCCTTCATCAAATCACCCATACACATTGCAGAAATACAATTCCTTTTTAGCTGGACGTAATGGGTAAACAACGTGTAATAACACATGCAAAAAGTGCAGGCTGACGTTTGTATGAACCAGAAGACACCAAGAACGCCCGGCTCTATAATGCGGGACTCCCTGAGATCTTGACGGCACCAAATCCCCACGGTGTCCTGCCAGATTCCACTGTCATTCTCTATCTCGAGTT
This sequence comes from Petrocephalus sullivani, assembly GCA_026780845.1. Classification (NCBI taxonomy): domain Eukaryota; kingdom Metazoa; phylum Chordata; class Actinopteri; order Osteoglossiformes; family Mormyridae; genus Petrocephalus; species Petrocephalus sullivani. The sequence continues at coordinate 8,480,019 of JAODKM010000025.1, forward strand.
ACATTTTCTCTCTGTGCCTCAAAAATACTGCTCTACAGACAACAAGAAGCTAATGGCCACACCAGCCATAGCTGGACAGCTATCCACATTACTAACAATGAAATAATTGTGTGCCCAATTCCCAAAGGACTACTATTGGACCATCAACAAAATATATCGAGCCTGGTTGTGGGGCTGGGGTTGAGTAGAGGAAACACAAGATGGCAATTGATTCTGGCCACATGGCCTTTTGTAAGGGATCGAACAGTAAGAGTTTACTACTGTATTCCTGTGTGAAAGTGAGTTCTGTAAGCACAAGTGGACACACATACACACATTTAAGGACAAACGGATGCCACCACAAGCCAAATACATATCGAGTGTCAAAAATCCATTATCGTCTGTTTTATATAATATAATAATTTGCTGAAGATTTACATTAAACAGCAGAAGTGTTGCCAAACATGACTGCACATCGGCTGAGAGCGCGGTAAGGAATCACGTCTTAAGTCTACATGGCCACCATGTCGATACAAATTAACATCCAATATATCATGTCATTTACAAATTGAGGAATCTTTTATTCGTCATTTCATTTGACAAAGGTACTTTTTTTCTGTGAATCCATCCAATAAACAAATTAAATGAAATAAGACTGTGGGGTGTTTGTGAGCGATTAAGTGGTTTAGCATGATGCCAGATATCTGAAATGAAATACCAGACAACTTAAAATAGATCTGGCAGGATAGACTGTGGAAGTGGCACTGCGTGTTCCCTTGTGGACTTAGTCTGATTTATTTAGTAGGTTGAGCAACTTATTTAAACTGGCGGGCCATATATTTTCATATATATATATATATATGAATGAATATATACAGATATTACTTAGAGTCACCAAATGCGAGTATTTTTTCCTGTAGGATTTCTAGAAATTAGGAGATAATTCAGAGCACCCACACCGTCTGACAAACAGCATTTGTTAATCAATAAAAACCGTAAAGTGTATTTGAACCAGTTGTAGATCACAACATTATTTAAATATATCAGCGTTTGATGAAAATTTGGCACTTTCATTCACCAATTTGGCAGCAGGCTGTAAACAAGAATAGACTTAGCCCAGTGAAAACCCCTTTTCATGTTCTAACCTTCCCTAATACTGCTTTCTTTTGAAAATTAAACTCCAGTTAATATCATCCATCATACTGTCAATTTTGATAAGTGCACAAACACTTGCAGTTTATCAGTGCATTAGCACAGCTGCACCCTTCTATTCAGTGTTAGCTTCAGGCCAGTTTCAGTGGAACTCTCCCAAGCACACCGGGTCAAGAATACAAATGTGTTCTCAGATAAAAGGTGGGAGTTGCCTGGGATGAGCTCTCTCAGCCAATGAAAAGCCGGGAACTTCTCTGACGGGGAGCAAGGAGCAATCAGCATGTGACTGACACTGAGTATTCATTGGCTGATTCTCAGTAGCTGGGAACGACATGTTCAACAGGAAAATTGACAGTGGGATTGCAAAATAGTCTGTTTTTAATGTATCCTTTACAGTGAACTACAATGAATTTCAGTCATGCAGAGAACAGTTTGCTTCTCAAACAACTTGTGTTGTACTTGGATGACAGTTCCGAAAGCACATTTGCAACTGAAATTCATCTTTACAGTGGCCATTCTTCATAATATTGATGCACTGTTAAACAATACATGCAAATAACTTGTGTAAAAATGACCAAAGTTGGTGTGTCTCCCTTCCCCATCTGTTCTAAAAGATAATTACCGTATTTTCTGCAATCAGAGGTTCTGTCAATGGGCATGAATTAGGCAGAATTGCAGGCAAGCTCCTGAAAGCAATATATTTCGATCATAACCTATATGATGATAGCCTGAGCTTAAATGACACAGCAATATTGACATTGCAGAAGATTAGATTAGATCAGCTCTGACCTTTCCGATCTCATTAATGCTCTGAGCTGCCTTGAATGTTAAGTGTTAGATTATATAAAGTCTACTTAAAAATATTCCAGTACTTTCTTAGAATGTGAAGTGTTAGATTATATAAAGTGCTCCATACCACTTAAAATATACCAGTACCTTCTTGGATCATCTCCCACATTTATGCATGGTGTACAAGCATCTCACACACAGGCAACAAATACTATAATTCTCGCTTTCGCTCAGATTTTGAACCAAAACTGAAAAAAAAACTACGCCTGGCTGCTCATTTGGCACTGGAGATCTTGGTGCTGGTCTCCAGTCTGTTACATGCTCTTGCTTCATCTCACTTTGTAGATGTCCCTTGGCGGCAACTGGCAACCCCTGTAGGAACTCACATGCAAATGTAAACCAGCAGAAGATACGGCCTTACCCAGGACCAGGCCGCCTCAGTGGGGATCTCACTACCGCAGAATCCTTCCGGCTGCTTGGCTGATATCATGACCTTGTTCTCCAACTTCTGCCCAAATGATTCCATCTCTAGTGATGTTTCCATCGTTTCTCATGCTGCACGCAAGTTAAAGGTTCGACTTTGTTGCCAACCAAACTCAGGTCTCTATATAGGAGCGCATGAGGCTGTTTTCCTACTAATTTTATCGAGGCTTCTCAGGGAAGACAGTTCCAAGTAGAAACATGAGCCGACCATATGTCCTTTAAGGAGGTCTGCTGACTCTCTGTAGTCGTGCTGTAGTCATTACAACTTCCTGCGAGAGCACGATTGAGTGAAATAAATCTTTCCAGGTATGTTTTATTTTTTTTTTAAACAAAGCTCAGTTTCCCTAATCTATAGTATTTAATTTTTTTATTGAAAATTATTAAGGAGTCTGATGATATCTAATGAGGGCTGGGCTGATATCACTGTTCATGAGTTAATTAAAAACCTTACATAACCCCGTGTAACTAAAAATTCAAACGAATTTTCGAGCAATAATTCCATATTTTAATTAAACATTTTTGTGACATAAGCTGGCAGCATACTACAGTCCTCGTTTTCTTGTTTTAAAATAAGACCATATAGAGGCAGGCATATACACAGCAGGGGTTGCATTACAAGCCACGTTCCAAATCCCACGTCATTTACACTCATCAACCAATCGTTAACAAAAATCAGCACATGCATGTTCAATGCTCGTTTGCTTAAGCACACGGTATTTATAATTTTTTCCTTGTTGTTGAATAATTCTTATTGCATATTTGCATTATTGCAAATGATCCCTGTTGGATTAAACTGAAGTGCATCTTACGAGACTGAGTAAGCTGGGTCAGACAATGCCTGGGGTTAAGGGTCTTGCGCAGAGGCCCAACCGACTGAGAGCTGAACCAGTGATTTTTCAATCTCAAGTAAAACGACCGATCCCCCTGAGCCATACACCGCTGCTAATAATTGCATCTATAGCCATTATATGAATTACTATAGGCAATGAAACACAAACTCATTTGTATGCCGCTTTGGACAAAAATGTCTACTAAATAAATGCATAATTCCATGTTGCTTGGATAATTTTGCATGTTTCAGGAGGCAAACGACGAAGCTATTAAATGGTACAGAAGTCTGACGTCATGAGAATGAAGTATAGTGCGTCACAACCTTTAAGACTGAATTTGATAGAATGTACTATTTGCAAAACTCAACCTGAGAGTCCACACGCTGAGGGTAAATCGGAGCATTAGGACAGCACTTGCTGGCATTGGGGTACGAGGCGCGCATGTGGTGGCTTACTAAATAACAGGGGGCTTATTACCTGCCACAGCTGTCAGAATGGCTCATGGGCACAGACCGCGGAATGCGCCGCCGGATTTCAGAATAGGCACAGTCAATCGCTGCGCTGTAATGCAGCTCTTTGTTAATCACCGTGTAAGCTCGCCGTAGGCACCGCTTAAATTGATTTTGCAAGACAGCGATTTGCCCTGAAGCATGTGGAACTGCAATGTACCGACCTATCACGTTTCCATCACCTTCACAGCTACAGCTCCTGGTGCAGAACGCACATCGCAGAAAAAGAGCACTAGTCCCCTCTAGTGGTTGAGGTAGGTATAGCCATTGCTTTACCATAACCAATTGTTCTTTACAGTGTAAGTGCTGCAACAAATCTGAATGGGGCGGGCACAAGATTTTCGGAGTGTGTGTGTGTGTGGGGGGGGGTGATATAAGTTGTGGCAATGTTCTGGTGGGTGGCGTTTTTGGGGGGGTGCACATTTGGGGGAATATGCAGGGCCGGAGTGCCTGTTGGAGATTGGGGGGGATATGCACCCACCAATATTTAATTTGGCTTCACCCCCTCCCCCAATAAACAGACCAATGACGTGTGCCCCCCACAATCAAACTCCCTCCTACACGGCTGCGGGCATGGCCTGGGGGTGTCCCGCAATGCAAAGTGAGGCAGGGATTAACCCTGGGGGTGTCCCGCAATGCAAAGTGAGGCAGGGATTAACCCTGGGGGTGTCCCGCAATGCAAAGTGAGGCAGGGATTAACCCTGGGGGTGCAGTGAGCCCATCACAATAAGGGAGGTGCACACATGAAATGCGGAGATGCTCAGCACTGGGTAGCGCTGTCACCCGACACTTCCAGTATTGGGTAGTTAGAATCCCAGTGTGAATCGACTAAATTCAAATGAATTCACTAAATTCGAATGGAGTCGCACTTTCTCATATACCTTAATGTTTCCTTCACTTTCTGCTTTCCATTAGTGTTTTCTAGGAGTAGACAATTAGAACATGACCACTGCTGGACCACCGGTAGACTACTTCAGGCCTTCCTGGGTGTGGTGGTTGTTTTTCCATTTCTAAGTGTTTACGTTTCACCAGTTTCTCATTCTACCCGATACTTTTATCCAAAGCAAAACACAGTAAAGGTCACAATTTATGTGCACTGCCTGGGATTTGAACCCACATCATTTGCATCGTTAGGACACCATTTCCTGCCCAAAGTGTCCCCATCTGTTACCATGTGGCTGGCTTGACCAGAGACCAGTGACATCATACTGGGGGAATGGGGGAATTGTGTTGGCTGAAGATGACATGAGCGGGTGCTCCAAATGAAAATAATTTGATAATGGCTTATTTTACTCAAGACCATCAGTGACAAGGCTGGAAACTGATTATCTGTTATAATTATTACACATCTAGCTATTTCTGAATATCCAAATAAGATTAAGAGAATAAAACACCTGAAATTATGGCTGAATTTTCCTAAATATATAACCTTGGCATCCATTTCATTAAACCAGAAAAATATTTTATTGACAAGAAGCTTTCTTGTTTTTAACGAGAATATGAGTGAAGGTCCGGAAATGCAGCAGTAATGAAACGGGATATACAGATGCGCAATATGGAAGTTAAATACAAAATACTTTTAAAAGCATTAAAAAACTCGGCGAAAACAAAGTCATTTCATGGCAACTTTTCAAGTAACAATATGCCTCAAGGAACAATTGTGGTCAATTGTAAATATATATATATATACACACACTTCAAAATATTTTTATACAATTATATACAGAAGGAAACAGTACTACTGTGTTACAATTCTGGAAAGAGAAATTGCTCTTTTCCTGCAGTGGAACTAGGGTAGGGTGCACAGAGGAACAGAGTGATAGCGTTGTACATAGTACAGTATGTCTCACATGATGTGTCAGCTTTCACAAATAAGTACTTTTTTACATTAAACACATTTATCTTACAAAACTGATTCTTTCACGACATACAACCAAAAAAAAAAACAGGAGAAGACCTACAATAAATGGCCTAATACCCAGCTGCTACAAAAATATTCTTGTACAAAATCTCCTTTGGTATGTTTTATGGTAATCACAAACATTTAAATATAAATACATGAAACGGCATTTACACAGTGATAAAAACGCGAATGGAGTTTCACAAGTTTCGTAAGGGCATCTAAAACAAAACTTGGATTTAAGATAAAACCCATACAGGTACACAGTTATCCAGTTAGTAATCAGCATTAGTAATGAAAACTGGAATACGAGATACATTTGACTGTGACGGACTGGCATCCCACTAAGCGAGGAAGCCTTACTTTGTGCCCTACGTTGCCCTTCCATGGCCTATTTCAGGATAAGTAGCTGGATGTGATTGGGTGAATGTTCACCAGGTGACAGTATTAACCATTAAATCACCATGGTGCCAATGTTTTACTTACGACTGCAAAAAAAATACCAATATGAAAGCTAACATTCCAGATTCATTCTTTGGCTAAAGACCTTGACCTTTTTTGAGTGCACTGGATTATTTTGTAATTTGGTTTATTTGGATTTCATCCAAGGAAAAGTAAAGCTTGGAATAAATTACCCGCTTCCAAGGAAACATGTAACCGCTTGACATCTAGATGACGATCAAGTAGAGAAAGATCTTCTTATCAGAAGGTGTGGTGCGGCCTTGGTGGTGGTTTGCACAGGAAGGGTCCGCACTGGCAGCTCATACATGTTTGCCCGTGAGGAAGAACACGGGCCGGTCCTCTTTGGTGTTGGCGGTCTGGAACTCGTCCCTCAACCGGAACCTCCACTGGTCCTCCAGCTCCAGCCTGACGACCGTCTGGCGGAGGGAGTTGCGGTCGGGGCAGATCACGCACAGGGTGGCACCTGGCAAGGAGCAAGGGATGCCGACAGAGGTCAGACCCTTTTATTCTTTGGAGGTGCGTAGTGGGACATAGGGGGTTTGATTTTGGCAAACTTTTGCACAAGCTTAACTGTGGTCAAAGACTATAGCATAGCCAAGATAAATGATATGCTGAAAATGAAAGGGAAGAGCTTTGATTTACTTAGATTTTATTTAAATTTATGGGACACTTTTATCCAAAACGATATACATCTGAGAAATAAGGGTGAGACAATCCCTGGGCCAGTTGGGGACTAAGGGCCTTCTTCAGGTGCCCAACAGTGAAATCGCTCTGTTGACCCTAGGATTCAAACCTGCACCCTTTTGATCAGAGGCACAGCATCCACACATGACCCCCCTAAGTTATTCTGTGTTGTATACACCCACTGTTCTTTCACTTTAACCTATTCGCAGGTGCATTGCTAAACTGAGATAACGTACAACTAAATCCTCAGCAAAGCCCTAGCCAAAAGTCACACAATTTACAACATTTTCCTTCATTCATTATCTATATACGTCAATTACTAATTGCTAACGAAACAAATTAACTTCACCCATGCTGTTATCATTAATTACAAACTTCTGATTGCAAGGAATATGTTTTCAGGCTCAAGACTTCACCTTTTAGGAACTGGAACTTCTTCAGGAAACTGGGCGTGACGAAAGAGTCGCAGAAGTAGAGAAGCAGGCCGCCGAAGTGGAGGCCGGCGGTGCTGATGTTGACGGAGTGCGGCCTGGAGCTGACGAAGCACACGGTCACCTAGAAGGAGGAAGGCAGGGGCACACTGATCTCACGGTCACTGGGACAGCGGCGGACACTGCAGCGGAGCCTGGGACAGTGGACAGATAAAGTCTACCCGGCCGGAAATTGCAGGTTTTCATATTGTAAAGCCAGGAATCAAGATGTCAGACATTTCTCTCTCCTTAATGTGACCATTCACCCAATAAAACCAAATAGATCATTAATAGGTACAAATAACTGCAGGTTAGGACTCTGGACAAGTGCTCAGAAGGTCATCAGTTCTAGAGGTGTAAATTTCATGTCCAGAAAGTAAAAAATCCAGACCAAGATTTTGTTTCAACCAACCAGCTGTGTAACATGAGCTATAGTCACAGAGTGCTCTACTAATTGGTTGAAAAAAAGCTGGTTGACCTGACGTGTACACCTCTGATCAGTTCAGATGCTGGTGTTGGAGGTGAGAAGCTTCCTGTGCCTGTATGTGCGCCAGTGCGCCTACCTCTGGGCCCAGGTTGAGGTAGCAGTCGACGGAGAGCACGGGGTGGCTGTAGTTGCGCTTGCTGAGGGGGAACAAGTGCTGGCTGGTGTGCTGAAGGTACTTCTCCAGCAGGAGCTGTGCCGGGGCGGCCAGGAAGGTGTGCTTGCTGTCGGGGGCGCAGACATACTGGGAGGGGTGTACTGAGGTTGGGACGTCCGTCACCTGAAAACGGCGCAAGACGGTAGATGGGATAAAGTAAGACATTTCAGTTGCCATTCATGCAAGCTATGTAAGAATTCGCTGGTCCCAGCATACCCCACTGTTCTCCGAGAGAGCTAGCAAGCATATTACTTTTATACTCATGTCTTTTATGGTCCAGGTGCTCCAAGATTTTGTATATACAGACAATAATACAAAATCAGATTTATCACCATATTAGAGTCCTACATTTTAATTTCTTTAGCAGAAACTGTACCTTTATGAGCGGTGATACAAATGGAACAATACAAAAATGACACCTGCAGCAGTTACAGCTGATTTATGGTGTCTATCAGTGTGACATACATGGCAGGATGTTTTCACTTGGTATCATACATTGCTGTCAGCAGAACCGTAAGCCCAGTTTATGATCTAGACACAGTTACCATTCCAGACACTAAACACACTGCTAACGTCAAGGAGAAATCGAGACCTTAGACATGGGATCTGAGGTGACCTTGGTCTTGATGAGGAAGGTGCGGTGTCCGCCAATGGCAATCTGCTTCTTCATGACGCTGAAGTTGTTGAAACGGCAGATGAGGAGCCCAGCACTGTTGACGCGCAGGTTGAAGTCCACATCATCACATGTGAACCTGACAAGAGGCAGGGGGCGTTATGAAGGACCCTCACCTGTTACCTGCCATTTCTGCATGACATACAGCACCATGCAAAATTATTAGGCAGTCCGATAAAATGTTTAAGGCTATTTATCTGGGTAGTAAGTGTATATTTGATAAGAAAAAGAAAGTCAGCAGATTGTTGCACGAGATGGTTGCTGAAAATACTGGTGTGATTTCAGCAGGACTTTCGAAATGGTTAAGTTGACACAGTTTGACAAAGTACTTCAGAGTTTTACGCCAACATGAAGATCATTTAAATATCATTTTCTTTTCCTAAAAAATTTTGCACAGTGCCGTACATAAATAGTCAACATGTTGATCAGACACGGAAGGTACTGACAGGCCAGATGGCTTCCCTACCGGTTCTGGTTGTATGGGACATCCTGTGTGAGGTCCACGTTGAGCAAGAGGAAGTCATGCAGGTGGCCACGAGAGAAGGGTTCCTGGTGCTGGCCCGGCCTGGCGCCTTTGCTGGACCACTTCCTGAGGCCGCAGAGGCCGTAGCGCGAGACTTCCGGGGACGACTCCATGTGCTGGAGCACCTGCTTCAGTGACACATTCCTCTCCACCGTCGCCGCCCCACCGCCGCTGTCCGAGAGAACCAAGACGTGGTGATGAGAATGGGCACAGTGGCGGAAGCAAGTCCTCACTTTAGATCAGCAGAGCACATTACCAAGGCTAAGACTGAACTAACTGAAGAGAAAAATTCTAGAACTCAGTTCATTTTTCGTCGTTTTTGAGAAGACACCGCCAAGGATCTGAAGTCTACAATCTGAAGTCAGCCACAACCAGAGCTCTGTGGACTGAGTTTCGGAAATTTGCTCTTCAAAAGTTTTGATACGCTTATCATTAACTTACATTTCTGCAGATTAAGAAGCATAAGAATCCGCCAATCGGGCACACTTCGGACTCGCACCGTATTCTCGCCCACAACTGAAACATCGGTTACAGCCACCGCACGGACAAAGCGATACCTCCTGCAGTCAGCTTCCGCGGAGTTCCACATGACGCAGGAGTCGTCGGCCAAGACGATGAAGGGCCAGACGTCCTGTGGTCGGCAGCCCTGCTCCACCTGGCGATTGCGTTCCAGCTCCAGGTTGTGGTAGGACAGCTCTTTGATCAAGAAGTGGGCTGCACCTGCAAGAACCAACAACATACATCAGATATAATAATAGTAATTCATTCACAATTCTGAAAAGAAGAAGCATTTACACTATGAATGGCTGGTTTTACGCAGACCAATAGAGCTCGTCAAATTAGGTCTATTACTGTGTTTTGTAATATTTTAACAGCTTGTTATACTGATTACAAATAATAGTAACAGAATTTATAATCCAACTCCTATTATGAAACTATTATGAGTACTGGACAATACACAGAAACAGAAAAGTCATTAGCAGGAACAGCCAGTTTCAGTAACACTTTACTTAAACAGTCATTATACTGCAATACGCATACCTGCATAATGCATTGTAATGCATTCAAAAAGTATTATAATCCCATCTATACAAACTATATAACTATAAAAACACATAACACATCAAAGTAATGTTTTTTATGCAGTATGAATGCTCTGTGAAGGTCTCATCTATAATGCATTATAGACACCTTCATAATGCAGCAAAAAGCATCCTTAGTACTTACACTTACCATTATAATACATTATGAAGGTATTTATAGTGCATTAAAGATGAAAGCTTCATAGAGTATTCATAATGCATTAGAAATATAGCTATAATGTGTTATGTCTTTTTATAAATGTTTTTAGTTGTGTTTATAATTCTTTATGAATGTGTTACAATGAATTATAAGAACGGGTATTAGGCTTCGTGAATATGGGCGTCACAGAACGCGTTGCTGATATGTCAGTCTTTCTGGCACAGTGACGTCACTGGTGCACTGGCAAGGTGAGCGGGGTCACTGGTGCACTGGCAAGGTGCGCGGGGTCAGAGCTGCACCTACCCACTCCTGCCCCGTTGAATGTAGAAGGCAGCACCAGCATGATGTGGTTGGGCCAGTACTTCTTGTATACCGACAGCTCGTACTCCTTAACGACCAGGATGTGGAGGTGGGCGGCTCCATCCATGGCATGATAGAGGTTGAACAGGCCATGCTCGTGTCGTCCTGTTGTGGGAGTGAAAATGGGACTCTTGATGGAGTCGGGATTCTGGGAAAAAAAGATAAAAAAAGAGCATAAATAACCGTGAAGTATTCCCTCCATCCATCCTGTTCCTATAGCCACTTGTCCTTGGCAGGATCAGGAGGTCCGGAGTCTGTCCCGGAAACAATGATCGCAAGGCAGTAAATTAACCAGGGTGGGGTGCGAAGTGTCATACAAAAATAACAACTTTATTAGAAACTTCATTATTATTATGATAAGTGGCAATCTTCGTAAACGTGGCTTGTTTTTCTGTCTGTATTTCCCTCCCGATATTTATGCAGGTTTAGTCATTTCCAGTCCTGTATATTTCTATTTTCATAAAATGTCAGACACTGCAGTCTGTCCCAGCGCCAGCTCTGCCAGGAAGCCGGGGGGAAGCCGCCCCGTTCCTCAGTCTCCTGTACCTGCAAATCACTTTTTTCCCTTCGGCTTCGAATAACGGCACGCGCATAATATCCGAGCGCCAAATCCAGGATTGATGCAGCGCCTACGGGCTGGCAGCCCAGGAACTCGTAGCCGCTCGACAGGCTGATGGAGAAGTCTGCACAGCCGGAAAGCGCCGGCCGCCTCATCACTCTCCTGACACTCGCGATCGCAGCCATGGTCTCCCGTCACAAGGCCCACAATTAAAAGGTCTGCGGGGGCATGGCTTACCCAGTCGGACGTGAGTGGCAGCCGCATGCTTTCCAGCTGTCCATCAGGCCGGCTGAAAGCGAAGTGGTGCTCCTTGGACTTGGGGATGATGAAGTAGAGCTGGATCTCCTCTCCCAGAAGCAGATGAGAGAAGGTGAAAGCGTGCAGGGTGGACTCATACAGCTGGGGTAACAGAGAACAGAGGTCACACCCAATGGCACCCATGGCCCCCCTTGATCTGATCTGAGCAAGTTGATCTGAATATGCATTTCAATAAAATGCAGTCAAGTGAAGGTGGCACAGTCGTGGTTATTTCTCTAGCCTGACAAGCCCACCAAGGTTGTGGGTTTGATTCCCACCCCTGATTCTGAGTGTAAAGCATTTGGTTTTCTAAGTATATTCTTGTTTATTCCCACAGTTTAAAAACTGGCAGTTAGATGATTGGGTGCCTTTAACCTGCTAGTAGGTTGTGAGTGTATGCCCTGAGTTGGACTGGCATACCATCCATGAAGCCCCCTGCTTTGTGCCCTGAGTTTCCTGTGATAAGCTCACAGCGATTCTCTGCTAAGATGGCTGTTGTAGGATGTGACCCCTCAGTTGGCCAGCAGTGCTCACCTGGAATCTGGGACTGAATCCCATGTACTGGTGACACTGTTCGCAGTGATGGTAGGTGTTGTAGGCTGCGTACTTGGACAGCTTAATCCTGCTGGTGCGCCGTCTCAGATACACGTCATCCTGCCTCCTGGCATTTCCTGTTTGGCATTGCAAAGAATACAAACAATGGCTACGTGAACTGAGGCTGATTAGGGCGCGAACCGGTAGGTTGCTGATTTAAATCAAGGGACTGATGCAAACAAAATACACTGCTGAAAAGTTAATAGCAAAGCTGACATTTAAAACTATCTTTACAAGACCATGTGACATGGTTAACTGCTGCACTGTAGTGCTTGAGGAATAATAAAGGCTTAAGGTGCCAGCCTTCACCTTCAGAGGTGCACTCTGGAGAGTACACTCCACTGATGTCTTCATACTTGGGGTCGTGAACTGTACAGTCAAAAGGAATGTCTTTGAGGATGTCGACATTAGGCCAAGCTGTTCCCGGCTGGTGGTACTGAACAGGTGAAGTATGTACATCTGAATAACGGAACAGAAAAAAACAGAAATGAAAATGATTCGTTTGCTTGTTACAACATTAGACAGACAGACAGATAGCTAGATAAATAGATAGAGACTCAATACACACAAAATATAAAAATATATCCAAACACTAATAGACAATAGACAATAAATAACACACAGCAAAGACATATTGCTGTGGTTTATACTTTTTGATCTAAGCAAAGGTTCTTCCCAATCTAGACAATGTTCTGTAAGACCACCTACTTGAATGAATGTCCTCCTCGTCATATACATCCACCTCCATCAGCCTAATGAGCATCCGCGACAATATACCCAAGAACTGCATGTACGCTCCAGTCTTCCCCACCTGGTCATGAGAAAGTTTAAACAGACAACAGACACGTTACCTTCTGCACTAAACCAATTTTTTTTTTCTTTGCACTGGATTTCTAAAGATTTGAAATCACAAATTGTTGAATTGTTGAATATTTTGTTTGACAGATTATGCTGCCATTATTTTGAAGGGATTTCTGCTTAAAACTACTTTAATTTTGTCAGCTTTTCATTTTGTAACTAACAGAACTCTGGGACTCTGTTCTGTGTACACATTCAGTGCATAGAACACTATATTATCTAGAAGTTATTAAATCGTTTAACAAATAAAAAGCTGGATGAAGAAGAGGATAAGATTTAATTCATTTCTAAATCAGTTACATATGTATTAATTAATTAGATTCACTTTAACAGCCAGGCACACCCTGAATGCAGGAATCTATTTTGGCAGTATTGGGGCACACATTTAAAAACAACATTGTACATAAAGTAAGAAAAATAATAAGACTAGAATAGATTAAATTAGAATAAAACAGATATGTATGGAAAATTTAAGTATTGGTTCCAAAATATATACAAATAAATAATATTACACACTAATGTGCAAAATGAGAAACATTTTGTCAGTAATGTTAGCATGCTGGGGGGGTGCTTGGGAGTTTTTGGTTCCTCTCCTCTGCTTGCTTTCTTTCTTTCATTCCTTTGTATTTAATTTCCTTTGTTCTACACTATATTGTTTTGCATTATGCCTTCTTAAATATACGGTAATGTATCCCAATACACCCATGTAAGGTGCCTTAAGACACCTCTGTTGTGAAAGGCGCTACATCAAAATGAATTGAATTGAATTACCTATTTGTATATATTTACAGCTCAATTGCTGTTTATAATGTTAAAGAAATTATATCACCATAACGCTATCGACATTTCTGACGTTAAATCGCGAAGGAGCTGAGCCCCTTGAGAACTGCAGCGGTGCATTTCAGACGGACTGTTTTCGGGCAGCCCCGTACCTGCGGGGGTCCACTGAGCAGAAGACGGCGAGGGTGGAAGTTGTCGGCGCGGCCCTCGGCCCGGTTGCTGCTGTCCATGTGCTGGGGCTTGGCCACGGTCCACTGGCGGTAGTAGAGCGACTGCTCCGTGCAGGTCATCATCTTGCTGAGCAGCGGGCGGAAGGAGCTGGCCCACTCGACGGCGCGGTGCGGCAGGAAGGAGGTGGACTTGGGCAGGCCGCTGCCGTCCACCGACGTGATAACGTCGTACACCACCTTGGGCACCAGCACCACGGGCGGCCGGTTCAGCCCGTGGGCCCAGGAGCACTGGAAGCCCTGGGGTGACCGCGAGGAGGACGAGCCCGACGACGTCGACTTGGACGGCCTCCTGGGAGCACGGGGCTGGCCCTGGGGGGTGCCAGCGGCTCCGGTCACGGCCCTGTGGCCCCCGTGTTTGTCCGAGTCCGGGACGCTGCTGTCCGGAACCTCTCGTGCTGCGAGAGAGGACTGCTCCAGCCCGGGGGGGTGACTTACTGCTGCAATAGAGATCAAGCAAGTTCAGCAAGTTCCACAATTATGACTGCATGTAAATTGCAGTTTTGGTTTTCCAGTTTTTCCATCTTTTTAACCTGCTAACCAATATGACACATTTTCCTTATTTTTGGCCTTGATTTTTCAATAATTTTGCAAGTAAATAAAACTAAATTTCTACTCTGAGTATTTTTTGTGAGGCTGCTTGCTTCCATTCAACTGATCATTAACTACCATCCTTATTACTATTTCTATAAATTCTGCCTCCGGCCCGAATACCAGTACCAGTACCAGTACCAGTACCAGTTCTTGTCCAGTATTCCAGTGGCCCGAGGAGTTTTGGTTCTTTTTGGGTTAATTTACAAAAGCAAGCATCAGGGGCTTAGACCAGAGAGGCCCGTCTGAGGGTGATTATAGTGAATTCTCACTCTCTGAAGTTGACCATGAAGACGATTGTCGAACTATGAAGCTTTCACAAACCAGCATCCTGGATTAGGACTGTTAAGAACATAAGAACATAAGAAATATACAAACGAGAGGAGGCCATTCGGCCCATCAAGCTCGCTTGGGGAGAAC
>JAODKM010000025.1:8549042-8568938 GCA_026780845.1 Petrocephalus sullivani
CACCCCCCCCCCCCTTCCCGCCCCTTCCTTTCTCCTCCCCCCCAACCCCCCCCCCCCCCCCCCCCCCCCCCCGGGGGGGGGGGGGGGGGGGGGGGTTGGGATGCGGTGGTGGAGGGTGGTCCATGCCAACCAAGGTGTTGGTGCCAAATCCTACCGATGCCAGGCAGCGATGGCGCTGTCCCGGTGGACCAAATAATTAGACTAGCCTCACCACCCACGGCCTGCGAGGCTCCCGAGACAAAGAAAGTCATTTGGATGTGTGTGTGTTTTTTGGTAGCTATTTTCAGCAAAAGCTCAAAAACGTCTCCATCCCCATTATTGAGCGGCCAGCATCATTAAAGTGTCATTGACAGGCGACGCCGTTTAATTTTAGAAGCCTTCAATTCACCTTTGCAGCAGGATTGGCTTTGGGTGGGGGGTGGGGGCAACTCGGATGGGTTAGCGTTATTTTTACACCACATTCAATGCTTATCAAACAATGCCGCCGCACAGGGACACAGCACGGACGGATCGCCAAAACCTGGCCCGCTTTTCCAAGACAATCAATAGGTATTCCTTCTCCCAGCACGTGTAATGAATATATTTCTAGGGACATGAGGAGAACCATCAGACAGTCCTGACCAGTCTTATAAATACTGAAGCTTCTGAGTTTGGGGGGTTTTGGGCTGACTGATCCAGAAAGGCCTTAAAAGTTAAAGGAAACTATCGATCTTCACTGGCCCAACAAAAACACTTTTTAGGAATCTGATAAGTGATCATAACGGAAAGCAGTTCCGTAGTTTTTGATGGGTTTGCTTGTAGGTAAGATTACTTTTGTTAATCTAGGAATTAATGACAGTATCAGGGATCTCTTATAGATGGGCAATACATTTATTTATTTAGCAGACACTTTTATCCAAAGTGACATACAATTGAAACAACAACTGGGCATTAAGGGCCCATCAGCAAAATTACTCTGCAGACTACAGGATTTGATCCAAATACATTCTGATCACAGGCACATCATACTAACCCTGTCTCCTTTTCTTTGCTTTCAAACAGATCCAGCCAAACATCCAGCAGGGTGTGGCCAGTACTGTATGCTGTCCTGTCCTGTAAATTGCACTTGTGTAGCTTTGTGCTATTTATGTACTTTGTTTCTTTTTGGTTTTTTTTGTGCACCTTGGCCCTGGAGGCACGACGTTCCATTTCACTGTACATTGTGTATACGGGTAAAATGACAAATAAACCTGACTTGATTTGGCTTGAAGGAATACTAGCGCACGCAAATGTGATTTCCTAGTCAAACTAAAAGGCTAGCTAGCAAAGAATGGATTGAAAACTCGGAAATGATGCAGGATTTTACGGGCAGCCAGAAAATGAGCTCTGAGTGCCATAAGTAGTGTTTTTCTCGAGTGATCCAACAGGGTGACAATCTGTAATACTCGAAAGCACAGTTTAGTGAGCGTTTCAAGGTGGGGGGAGGGGGGGTGTAGCTATTGGATGGCTTTCTTTTCCGTTGTTTTAATTCCTCTCAATTGGCAAAGCTAAAACGGTAATTAAAAGATCATTTGACACAGTGGAATTGGCAGGCTGTGTGTGGTGAGCTACGTCACGCTAGTCATTTAAATACATGCGCTCAAAATGATTACTCCTGTGGTAAAAGGCGTCAAACTTCTGTAACGCAGTAACTTGAGGTTTTCGTTCAATACCATATTATAAAAGCGGAGACCATATAGCATTTCTCTCTTCAGACTTGTAAGTTTTATTTCACACTCTTATTTAATGGGTAAAGCCTATATTCGTACTTTTTCTTATTTACTCACTATATATAATCATAGTACATATAATTTTATACCTTTATACTATTTTGCTGCCCCTAATGAAAAGTCCAACAAAGTGCAAAACATCTATTTGTACAAAACATTTTAGAAACTCAATGATATACATTTTATTTTTTAGAAAAGCTTTGTATGAACATATTTTTGGTTTTGCATCATAGCATGACCGTCGTCTCATCATCATGAAGACATCCAAGCCCTGTTCTGTCCCCATTGTCCAATCAGCCTGTCTTCCTGTCTGTCCTCTTGTCTCCCCTCCTCTTGGCCAGGAGAACAGGAGCAGGGAACCCCTCTCGCACTTTCCACTCCCCGAGTCACCCGTTTTTACCTTCAAATCTGATGATGTGTCAAAGTCATTTACCAGTAATGAGCCCTCATCGCAAATTTTATTTTTTTAATTTTTTTTTCTCCCTTTCTTGTGCTCGGGATTTAATTAATGGGCCGAAGACTTTCCATTGTGATTTGAGCAAATGAATAATAAATCAAGAAAGGGGATTTGTCAGGGAGGGAACATCTGTTTCTTACAAGCATTACAACACGGGTAGCGCTCGCTCGCGCGCATTACCCGCACGGAGACAGTAGGAGTCCCGCACTCCGGAGCCTCTTCATTTATTGCTCCACTGAAGGTGAACAGAGAGCATCCTAATGGGCCCGCCATGTTAATAAAAGCACCGCGCTTCTCCGCTTTCACCCGGGGCCCCCTTCCTCGCCGCTATTTCCCCCCACCCTCCTATTTTTTTGGGCGCCGCCCGTCCTTAGTCCATGCTTTGCCGGGCAGGGCAGCGATTCTGCTGCGTCGGTGCTTTTATTGGATGATTAATATGAGCGCGGAGATTCATAAAGCGTGGACGATGATGATGTCGCTGCCGTGTCGGTGACAGGTGTGCATGTGAATATACCTCCAGCGCCGTGCCCGTGTCCATGCATGCTGACCGGGGTGCATGCGAATGTACTTCAGGCGCCGTGCCCGTGTCCATGCATGCTGACCGGTGTGCATGCGAATATACCTCAAGCGCCATGCCCGTGTCCACGCATGCTGACCGGTGTGCATGCGATATACCTCCAGCACCATGTCCATATCCATGCATGCTGACCAGTGTGCATGCGAATATACCTCCAGCGCCGTGCCCGTGTCCGTGCATGCTGATCGGTGTGCATGCAGATATCCGGCCGGCGGCGTGCCCATGGGCAAGCATGCTGACCGGCAAGGTGCGAATAATATACTTCCACCACCCTGCCAATGTCCGGTTCTTGCAGGCGGCAGAGATCCAACCTTAATATTATTGCTGCAGTTACATATTACGCTCCCCTTTAATATCCAGGCTTGTAAAATTTCGGGAAACTAAAGCTCACCGTTCAAACCGCAAGCCACATATAAAAGTGGTTATGGAGCCTTTTAAGAAGAAAATACCTGATAGTTTAGGGCGCAGGAAATCTGATAATTAACATTGCCAAAGGTTATCCTGAAAGCCTTTCAAAACTGCAGTTTACTTTCATTTCCCACCAAGGAAAAATAAAACGCCTCACTAAAACGGCATTAAAATGTGCTTCAGCAACTTAAGTAGTGAAGTGGACTAAATTGCCGTCCGTGGCTTTAAATTCCTCGGGAAGCACTTTTCCTTTATAATTGCCTACCTAAAAAAGTTTTTAAACTATTATTTATTATTTGAAAATTAAAAGTTTTACGTCTCCTATTTTAAACGCTCAATACTCCTCCTATCTTTGTATAATAATAGTTTGTGGAACTAAATGAAGAATGTAACTTTTGATGGAAAAGGCAATTTTATATGCTTTACTTCCCATGCAGCCTTTTATATTTTGTTTTCACATTTATCTAAACACATTTATCTAAACATTTTATTATTATTATGACTTTTAATGTGATGCAGTTTATTTATGTATATATTAGGTGTATATATAAATTGTCCTATTATATTTTCTACCATGGTGTTCTACCAATGTTATGAGACAGATCTGCACGCAGTCGCTTACCATCTTCGATACATCAGCAATCACACCACTGCCAGGTGCTTTCCGGGGAACAGTCTGCGAGGGTTTGTGTGGCACTGAATAAATCCAGGTGCCATCCCGGTGCAGACGTGCCGCTCTGCGGAGAGCGGTGTTTTACTGCTGGGATCAGTCAAGCTAACGTTCCGGAGATCGCCCACAAAAGCACCTCTCCAGCCATTCATCAGCTTTCCGAGGGAGAAGCCATTGGTTCCACTCTCTGGTTTAATTGTTAATGCTAATTGCTATTTATTGGCTCAGATGCAAATGATAGGCCAGCCAAAGTGAAATTTTATGATGAGTGAACTCCCCTTTCGCACAAATTGAAAAAGTGAAACAAGAAGGGGATGAAATGAGGCGAAGAGGGTGTTAATGGCCGCTTTTTAATGGGGAAGGCAAAATTAAGACTGATTTACGTGGCCGAATCTCCTGTTTTCCCTCATCAGCCCATTTGGCAGGAAATATGGAAACGTAATTGTTCGGCTTTTCGGCGCTGGGGCCTCAAACCGGCGTTTATTGACTGAAATTAATCGCTGTTTATCCTTCACTCGCACGGAACGCGCTCCATCAGCATTATGGAGTTGCGTGCTTCACTTTGTCACCGGTGAGTTTTTTTTTTGGGGGGGGGGCTCGGAGTCCTGTCGAAATGATCGCTCACCTCACAACTTAGAGATGTGTCCCAAAATTAGCCCCGACAGCGACCAAAGCTCTCAGCCACCATCGGGTGTAACTAGGAATTCTGGGTCCCCTGACAGAAGCAGGATCCCCCTAATACATTTTGCTGAGTGGGATGGCCGACGTTGGTACATTTTGGGGCCCTTATAGCATGGTGGGGCCCTTGAATTTGCCTGGGTATCCATGCTGCATCAAGGCCCCAGTTTGCCATTTTTGGGAAAAAAAACCCATTCTGAACAATATTGATTCATTAAAATGAATGACAGGTAACCAGATATTTCTGATTGACCCGAAATGACCACATACATTTATTATATGTATTAGAACAAGCGTGCGCAAGCTTGTACAAAATGGATGGATGTATGGTGTATAAGTAGGATGAAATATACATAAATAAAAATGAATACGTTTAAATCTTCTTTAAATCACAAGATAATTCTGGAGATTTCTGTGTCGAGATGCGAAGAAACAACAGCAAAATTTCATTAAAAATGTTGATATTACAGTAGCCAGAAAGTAGTTTCGTTTGCCGCCCCGCAAATGTGCCTTGGACTGATGCTGAGGTGTCTGGATGAGTGGCGGTATAATTAAAAAGCCAGCCTCGAAAGAAAGGGTTATTTCTATCACATGCTAATACTGATAAACAATATTTATAGAATTCGGTATTTCGTAAGCCAGTTTTTGATTCCAAGCGCTTGTCCAAGATGACCATTCAAACAGGGTGTGAATGGTGTGCAAATTGAATGGTGCTGCACATCTAGGCCTTTGTAGTGAAATGAGAAATGCCCAGTGATGCCAGTGGGATATGCCTGGTGTCAGGTGAATGTGTCGCCCATCACTCAAGGCCGTGAAGCTGTTTGCGCTTTGACTACATGTGCATGTGAATTGGAGGGAAAAATGCATTTGTGCAAGAGTAAAAAGACGTTTCCGCAGTGTGCCGTGTTCAAGGAAATTGCATATTTGCATCTTAATCATTTAACGCCATTTAATACTTAATATCTGGAATCTGTAAATTGTAAGGGATATGGACGTAGCATTTCTGAGATGATTCAAGTAAACATCATGCCTTAAAATTACAAACCACAATCACATTTTCATTCAATTACCGAACCGAAGCGAAGCTTGTAGGAGTAAAAGCAACAAGCTTTCTTGTAAAGTGGACCCGCAAAAGACAGAGGCCTAGATTTTTTGTGCTCTTGATAGAATCAGTTGAAATTTTATGGCATGCTGTCGTTATGTGAAATAAAAGGATAAACAAACATAAAATGAATACTTATTTGCTTTCCTGATGATAGCTAGCACACCTATTTAACGAGGCCATACGCATGCAACATGTATACTGACAGCCATCTTTTGTATGCTAATGGATTGGCGGGAGTGTGAATTTGGCTTCCCTTTATTTGGCTGTTTTGTTTAGAGCTTTCAAAGAAGCCGCCGGTGATCCGCATTTCTATGCTAGGCTGTCGCGTCAGTGGCTGAGAAAGACTTACCTTCCCAAATTTCCAAGTCATTCAAGGCGCACATGGTAATAGACTGTCGGAAAAGAATAAGGAAGATATGGCAACAAAAGTGTTATGCTGGCGGCTAATTTTCTGTTTGAATAATTGTCGGCCAAGGCCCTGGGGGGGCACCTGCAGCCACTACAGCCAGGTAGACTGCCCTCATTTCCATCATCAAACGTGACATTGAAAAATGAGTATAAGATGCATAAGTATCTATGTTATCTCATGTAGCCAGGAACGGTACTGCTGTTACTCTACCTGTACCCATTTTTCGTCGATTCTCCCCAGAGATTGTCTCTGCTAAGCATTAAACATAAGCTTGAATTCATGGTATCATTGCGATTTTACAGATGTTTGCATTAGCCCCCACCCAAAACAGCAGCTGTATTCAGGTTAATTTAAGTAAACAAGTGATTGTATAGACAGTGACATCACGGTCTATACATTCAGCATTCTGCTGAAAGGATATAGAGTTGCAAATATGCATGTGTAATATCACAGTCATCATAACAGACCCAATAAGGATATAAAAATGCAAAAAAGGGAATGTTGGCTTTATTACATATGCCTCACTTGCATTATTTTTCACCCTAACCCCATACTTTCAGAATGAAAGCATCAAAGACAGTAAGGTCCTCTTCAATCAATACAGAGCAGAGATGACACCTGTTGGAATGTGCATTTAGGAGTTTAATACCAGCTGCCAGTACATGAAGAGCAATATCGCAGAACACCACCAGATCAGATACAGACCCCTTTGTCTGGCCATACCATTCCGGTAATTCATGGCATATCATTACGCTGCTCTGTCCAAGAAGTTCAGCATCAGTCACCTTTACGCCAGGGCTCCATATCTAATGAGTTCCTTTCTGTTCTCTCTGCGAGATTAAGGGTAATAGGTTTCTAATTGATCAGCTTTATGATAACTTCAAGGCATTTGGCCAATGTGACCAAACTCCCCTGGGGTCTGCTTTGTATTTTACTGTAGGCCGAAGGCTCAAAGACACATCTTGCAATAGAGGTAAGAGTCTGTACTCCAGTTGTTTTAGGTTTGCACTGACCTGTTTGACATTTTACAGCAACTACATGCATGTTGCTTACTTGAAGACGTACGGGCCTGATTGAATACTTCCTGTTTCAGACGCCTAGTACTCGATATTCTCCCGAGAGGTTGCGCTGACGGTTATTTGTATGACTGTGTCAATTTGTATGTCATTATTGCACGGGGTAACTGGAGGTCCTGCCTTTGGCACAATACAGTAATCAGCTACTCAGTGATCCTAACCAGTGACTAATCACAAGACTGATGGGTGTGACATGCATTAGGACAAAGAAAGGTGTCCTAACATGGCAACGTGGCGCCACAACAGAACCATGCATATAGTCTTTTTATTAATGAAAAATGTGCTGAGAGCGAAAAACTAAAGTAATAGTAACCAAACAGCTTGGTTGAAAGACTTTAATTTGCATTTAGTCCATGTGATGTTAGGAAGTAATATTAATATGCAGTACAGTGGTACTGTAATTCCACACCAAAAAAGTTTCCAATTCTTTAAGTCTATGCATGTCTAAATTAAAAATATAGACCTCCTTTTGTCCCTCATTGTGTGATTAAGTTTATTATTTGCCCCCCCCCCCCCTTATAAAATCCTCGCTATTTTTCTCCAGGTATACACCTCGAAAATTAAAATTCAATCCAATTGTATTGTGCCCATAAAGCAATGCGAGTCAAGGAGTGAAAGTGTGTGCTGTGCCGTGTGATCTGGGGAGGTTAATGCATTTAGAGTTATTTCACAGTCCATTAAGGAGCTTATGTTGACCCTGTGACCTCTGAGCCAACAACACCGAATCCATTATCATCACAATGGAATAGCTGCGGGTCCGGTTGACATGACAATGGGTCCAGGAAATCCCAAGTTAGCACTTAGGGAAGAGGGGGGAAAAAAGAATGTCCCCCGATTTTTTTTCTTCGCTCTTCTTCCTGCAATCGAGCTCTAGCTATTAATAAAGCCCAACTGTAATTTGTATCATTATCATCCGAAAGGTACAGAGAAGGACGATAAAATGGACACGCATAGGGAAGGATAGTGCTGACTATCGCTTTTTTTTGAGCACTTGATTTAATTACAATAGCAAGAGCTGATGTGCATGTACGTGTGTGAGTATGAGTGAATAAAATAGCCTTGCGATAAATATTTTTGCGGTAAAGTATACGCATACGGGCATACATTTGCATACATTACAGGTATTTGTATTGTTCTGTGTACTGCATACACACCCATAATCATTATTCATAACAATAACAACAACCCCACTATTAACAATTTTAGGAAATAAACACTGCAATCCACTAAAACATATCGGAAGTGATTTTGTGATTCCTTATTGACAGTCAAAGGAAGACCTGGTGCCACTAAAATTTTATTAAAATACAAGTAATAGCAATAATTACATGTAAATGAGAATTGCAGGTGACAAGGAAAACCAAGCAGGAGCACAATAAAAAATCAATGCAATTAGACCTATATCTGTTAATAAGCAGCACAGAGGCATTGTTATGTATTTATGTTAGTTATGATACAGGCACACGGAGATTGTTTGGCTAAGAAAGGTACTGATTTTAGTTTTTAGGATTACAGGGTAGTGTACATTATAAGTACATAGGCAAAGTCATTTTGATTAAAATTACATCCAGATATTTATGTCATGTTGCAACTGTATATAAGAAAAATTGCAAATTTATAGTTTTAAGGTTCCGTGCAATAATGAGAAGGTAGTTCAAATGATTTTTATGATATTTAGCAAATATTGAATGTCAGGTGAATAAACATTTTGACTGTATCACACATTTAAAAAATTACTGGAAAGGACTTAATCTCAGTGATCGCAATGTGTTATGTATATATGAGCAAATTAAACTATTCATATTATATATTGAATATTAAGCAAATGATTAGTTATTAACTGATGTTATGTCAAATGATGCATTCACAATTATACATTAAATAATCATTTACTTATCTTTTATTATTTATTATGCATATTTTTATTCTTGCTGTTTTAATTACAAAGTGTGCTAGGCAACTTTATTGATATTCAATGGAATAATCATTATAGTACATTATACTAATTCAAGAAAGGTGTATTCATTTTATGCTAAATTTTCACTTATTTGGATTTGTATAAAATGTGATAAATTAATTTTTTTCTTTAAATGTCTCCCAGTGATAATTGGGTACAAATGCTGTAAAAAATATTTCTAGTGCACCCCTTCAGTTAGTAAAACATTCTGATATTTACGGCAGTCAGTTTGCTTCATATCAGAAAATCCAATCCGCTGTTTATATTTATTTCTTGAAGGGAGTGTCAGTAACCCTAACCCTCACCTTGTCCTGCAATTCGCACCTTTATATAGCTATTGATTGGTCCAAGCCTCATTGTCATATATACCGCTAACAAGACACTGTGGATTTCAGGTTTGCTCCATTGCAACGCTGACACTTCCAGAGAGTCCAATCTGGGCTGAAGTGCTCTTGCTGTACGAACAGGACTCCAAAAAGTGCTTCTTTAGGAAAAAAAAGTTTGAGAACATGTCATTATAGAGAGAGTCATTGGTTGGCCTCTTTCCGGCAAAGAAAACAGATGTCAGCAGGTAATGAAGCTCAGCATTTATTAAAACTGCGTTTGAAGTGGGAAGAGCTCCAGTGTGCCCAATATACACCCCATCTAGCAACGTTCCCCCCATCTCACCTCGGCCCAATACCCCAGCGACGCTACATCCTCTATCCCCTTCACCTCTTCACGTAACGGCGTGCACCTACACCGAAAACTGCACACGGTGCTTGGGCGGGCGGACGGCCGCACGACATCGAAATTGATATCCCTCCCCGTCCGCTTCTTAGGCAATATGTCGCCTTTCTGGGACTTATCAATTTGATTGATGGTGGGAGTCGGATCCAGGAGGGACCCTTGCTTTAATCAAACACACCACCCTCAACAAATTGGACAGTGGTTGACTAACAAGTCAGATACCACTCCCCCCCTGCAAGACCAGCACCACCCTCAAACACACACAGACACACACCAACCTTAGATTCCTCCCCGTTTGGGATTTCTTTTCTTTTTTTGCTCATCCTTTATAAAGTTCTCCTTGAAACCTGCTGCAACAGCCATAGCTATGAAAGCGGAAAGCAGAGTGCGGAATAAAACAAAAGATGGCAGTAAGGGAACAGGTTAGCGATGCGCTAGCTAACGCGGCGGCTTTGCTCTGCTCCATTTGGCCTGGGTGCGCACTGTTAGCCGCACACTGTGCTTTATTATTATTCATACACACTTACTAATGTTATTTTTTATTCTTAAAATAAATATCACATGCCAAGATGTCTGTCTATGAAAAATTAAGGAGAAAGATATTATGTTGCTCACTCAAAATGCCTAGATGACTTGTAATAATTGCAATTACCGAATCACAAATGTTTAGGTGTAACTCTCAGCTAGTCCTCTAAATAATCTTATTATCAAGATAATTAGTTTAGCTATTAAGTATTTAAGTAGTATTTGACAAGTTAATCTATTAGCCTGTTTGATACTATGAATTTACTAACATAGTTTTCAAACTTTTCCGGATGGCAGCAGGTTAGTTATCTGTTATAATTACAATCTAACCTATATTAGTGAAATAAACTTAGTTATCTACTTAAGTAAAGTTGTAATACTCATAAACGCTTACATTATAAAGTATTATATGCATAATATGCAACTCATTGGAAAATAATAGCACAAGTAAATATGGGCAACATACCTGTAGCAGTAAACCTGGACAGCATTCTTTTGCAGGTCCCCTCTGGTACTATAAAATTTTTCTCAAAAAAAAAAAAAAAACATTTGCAGCAGTTCTTCTGTACCAATTTCAGCTAATAAAAATTCTCTGCCACTGATCTCTATTTTGGGTTCACAGCACGTTTGCGAACAGGGAAATATACAAAGTTCACGTAATCTTTACAAGAAGAAGCAGGACCTTATCTCCAAGGTTACAGTAGCTCAATGATTTACTCCATGACCCTTAAAAACACCATATGTGATAAATTATACAAACGAGTTTCATTTAGCTAGCACTTAGTATTGTTTTTCCAGCTTCTGGTGGACGACTGCCAAGGGGTGCCTCTTTTGGAACCTTTATAATTTTTTTGCTAATTGAATTCACTTTGTTAGCAGCACATTTGTTTTTGATATTGTAATTGGCACACTTGTCCTTTGACTTCATTAAGTTGCATTTAGGTCTTGTTGAAATAATATAAACAGACCATAAACAGCTGTTTTATATGGACCGCAGTTCACCAGCAGAGAATCTGTTTTAGATCTGTTGTTTATTAAAAGGTTGTGCAATGTCTTGAGGAGTGAAGATCAAATTTTTTTTTACCGGCTCACTTGATGACCATCGTAATGAATAACGTAAACGTAAATCTCGTCAGATTCAAAACTGTTTGGTCAGTCTTATTGAAATCTGAACTCTGAGTACCGGTGTTCATAAGGTGATACTGTGGACATATGAATGGATCTTGCTGTCTCTGGATATCTTGATCACTAGACGCACTGGATCTTTTGTGCATCAGTTCTTTTGTAGTTTTTGTAATACATTTCTGGAGCATTGCAATGCAAATAAAAATCAGCAAGTCATACATAGCAAAAAAGAATAATAATAATAAGAAGAAAAATTTAAACTGTTAAGGTGTTCTATGATTTATTCAGTGCTGTTTCACAATACATTCAGTCACAATACATTCAGAATCTGCATTTTGAAAATAATAATAATAATAATTTTGTTTAATTGGAGTCTTTTTTGAGGGCTTGGCTTGCCTCTTCTTGTGGCAGCGGTCAGATTTGCACAATACGCAGTATCAGTAATGCCCAAAGCAGATAAGACAGAGGTGATCTTCCTGCAGCTCAGCCATTCGCCCTTCACATGTAACCATATTGACCACGTCAAAGTCTGTTTTCTAGTCACCATTATTTTCAAATTGTTTCTCAGACAGAGCTCAATTGAAAAACATGACCGTTTCTCAGGCACCCCAACATTTAATTGATTACCAATAACCTGTCTTGCACTTTCGAGTTTCACCCCATTCTCTTGGTTGAGAGGCACCTGACAGCCTCTTCTTTTGATTTGAATATACCAGTTTTTTTATTCTTCATTTACATTAACATAACAAACGGCGAAATCAATTAGACCCAACCCTTTATTTTGGAGCTTCACAGTCATGAAAGACAATAAGACTGAAAGATAATATCTTTGAAAGTGAAATTAATCTTATTGGACGTTTTCAAAAGACATTTTACGGTGACCTTTTCTCTTTTTATTCTGTTTTATTTTATTAAGCGACACCAACTATTTATTGTTTCCTTTAAGAACAGAATAATCCTCTGAAGTCTCTCTTTCAGATCTTTTGTTATGTACTGCAATGTATTTCTTTTATTAATATTTGTATTTGTGTATTACTGTCCAGTGAAGACCGACAGAAAATACAGGAACGTTATAAATGGTACAACATACAGGTAGCTGATAATACACCACAACCCTGATCACGATAAGAGGGAGGTAGATGGATGTATGGATAGATGGAAGGATAATTAATAATATATTGTTTATATATGCAAAAATAACAGTTTTAGTATTATTTAGTATAATTTTAAATGCGAGAAGTGCTAGTCTAGGACATTACTAGATAAGTGGTGGGGATATCCGTGTTGTAACTGGGGAAGTGCGAGGGAGTAGGAATGGGTAGTGGGGTTAACGGGAGGGGTCACGGCAACAAGACGTGCAAAAGGCCAAACCCAGTTTGCAAAAAAGTTTCTCTTTGATGCCACCTTCATGGGCTTCGCAGGGGTCTCGGGGCCGACCCCTCGCCTTGCCCCATGACGCCGTGGCGTGGAGTGGTCTCGCCCGGGAGATGGAGCTGGGCTCACCCCAGCCAGGACTCACGTGAATGTCGTAGGGTCATCTCCAGCGGTCCGAAGGAGGAAAGGGACGAGGAACCGCCCCCCACCCCCCAACCCCCTCAGTGCTCCCAGGAGGGAGGTGAGGGAGTAGGGGAGTGTGACAGCACTCTGTTTCTCCTTTCCTGTCCATTGTCTCCTTGGTGACCGTTTGGTGCAGTAAATAAATTAGAAGGAGGAGAGGCCGGGGAACAGCCATACGACAGGGGGGCGGCGGGGGGGTACGGGACGGCGGCATGGACGCGGGTGGTCGCTGATAAGGCCAGCTTCGGGTCGCTGCGAGAGGCCCCGCGCCGACATCAGTTCTGCATGTAACGCGTGACAGTATCTTGGGGAGCCGGGCCGGGCCAGATTGATGGGTACCACCGACTTGGCCGTTTCTGTGCGGAATGGCCCAGCTTCTTTGCCTAATGATGCCACATCCATCCTGCGGGGTGATGTACGGAGGCACCGGGGAGGATGGGTAAACCAGGCTCTGATCACTCTTTATTTGGCAGTGAGCGGTCTGCTCGCAACAACCCTCCACAGCACCCATTAATATTATATATAGATACCCTTGTCAGGGATTTGCATTCAGTGATCTGAGATCCAGGAAACAGGGAAATAAGTGAGGTGGGGGGCAGGGCCACTGATTGATTGCGTGGGAAGCCGGAGAATTGTCGGGGTGGGGGGGCAGCTTATATTTATCGCACTGAGCTTCACTCTTTTTCCCACAATCCTTTTTGGTGTTACTGTTTTTGTTTCTGATGAATATTATTACGCTATGCTCAGAGTTTTCAGTTTCTCTTGTGATATATACATATATATAAATGTGTGTGTGTATATAATGATCAACAGCAATGGAATCATGGGAAACTGTCATATTTTAAAGCTTTTTATTAAAGCCTTTATTTAGCTGAACTCTTAGAGTGCGAAAATTTTATTCACGCTAATGTAAGAAGTTAATCAAGAGCTGGAACCTCAACACTTGTCCGTAGCTAATCAGCCAAAGCTTGTGATGACTAGTGAGTGATGACTAGTGAATGATAATTTAAACAACCACATGTATAATTGGTTATGTGAAAAGACCTACAGTTTTTATCATATCTCCACGATTCTCATCCAAATTCACCAAAACCAGATGGCCATACAAACCAAAGTACTGGCTTTATTACAATATTTACCTCTGAGTGAGATATGTAGGAGACAGCAAATGTGAGCGGTATGGAAAGAACGCCCCAGAATGCACCACATTTCTTTTAACAAAGAAATGTAACATACAGAAATAAAACTAAAAGTCATGAATGGAATAAAAACGACAACAAAGGGGAACGAAATTAAGAAAATGGCCTGCGAGCCTGTCCTGTTAGCTGCAGACCGCGATAATGCACATTAAAAATAATTCTGACAGCATTATTTTCTTTACTGGACAGCCTAATTCCCAGTGATGTGTTATTCTAAAGAATCGATGACAGTAAATCAATATCTTATGTACGTAATGAAGTAATAAGTCTCCCACCCCCAACACCCCCCAGGCAATCACATACAGCTTAGTGGCATCCCCAGAGCTAAACCCACTTTAACTAACAACTTAATTTCCCTCCGTTTGATTACAGTCCAACGTCCTCTGCCTCTCTAGATACTGGCTACTTACAAACACGCACAAATAAACACCAGGATTGCTAAACAGGGCGTTAGGCAAACCAAGATGGATGTCTGGGGCACGTTTTCCCAGAATTCAGTGCATGGCCCTAAGGTAATCAAGCTGCCAATCAAAGTCAAGCAAAAATTAAACTGTATTTTTTTTTTCAGTCCTAGAATAACTTGAAATGAAGTCCAGTCTGTGATGTGTGTGTGCATATATACATATATACACAAAGTCATTATTTATTAAATAACAGGAACATCTCATTTAACGTCTATACACTCATAATGTAAAATAAATTTTCTCTAGTGAAACTTTATGATATTTTTATATTTTTATATACAAATTGCTTTGTTTCAAACTGACATTATTCATTCTAGACTGTTATTTTTTCCTACATGTAATGTCTCAGGGTGATGCACTGGTGCACAGCTAATTGTAGGGGAAGCAAGTTCTTTTACATTAAGTTCAATCTAAAACCAAGTGGTTTGCTATTTAGGTGACCTTTTCATATATACACCGTTGATTGACCCTGCAGCGCTAGCTCCACGCCACAATTTTGTGTTATGGATTGACTGCTCTTCTACCTCATCTGGTTTACTTACTTCAGTCACGTGTTATATCAATGTATATATTTCACCTTGAGATATATTTCTGTGCCGATTATGCACATGAAAGTTGATGTGTGCTATGAAGGGCTGGAAATCAATACCATTTGCTGCTGAAAGATGTTAGCAAACATGTTAGCACTTTAACCACATCTTCTTGTTGTGTCTGAAGACAATGTCTCTCCCAAATGAGTTTTAATTGATGGATTGATTTTTCATTTGCTTAAAAAAATGTAGGCCATTTGCTGGTTTGTGTAAAATTTTGTTTATGCAAACTGAGACATTAGTTTGAGAAATATTTTGGAGAAGAATACCAAGTCAACAGTGAGGCATCGTTAAAATAGTTCCACTTTATAATGTAGCAGGCAATTCATTATGTTTGTGTAAGATGTTCTTGCATATGGTAAATATAATATGTGCGTCCCTGCAACTATGAGCAGGCTAAGCTTTATTTAGTTTATTTGTTGTTGTTTGTTTCAACTATGATATACAAGAGATAAAACTGACAAAACAAAAACACAAAACGAATGGAAAGTGATCCAAGACAATGTGCAAATAGACTTTCAGACAGGACATTTTTAATGTTTTAAAAATTGTTTTGTTTGCTCACCTCTGCTCCAGCTAGGATGTGAGCCTTTTGCAGATCAGTTCACAGGCTGGTACCCATGAACTAAACTGAAAGCGAGCAGAGCCACAGTGTCGAGCATACGCGACGTGCTCCTTTCGCTTGCTCCTTCTAGAATCTTTATTTTGACACCGCTTCATCCACTTCCGGTTGCCATCCATCTATCCTGTCCAAACTGGCCGCGCAGACGTGGCTAACGCTCTGCCACAGCCAGAATTTTCTCGCGGCATAAAAAACATCCCAGACATCGGAAGATTGGAGGAGAGAAGCCTGGAGTTCCTCCTTCACGTTTCAATCAACCAATTATACAGTCCGGTGGGGGGGGGCTCCGTGTCGTGCTGTATGACAATCAGCTCCCCCAATTAAGCCCCCTTCTGTGACTTGCACGGCCTCCATCGCGGCCCATTAAGGAGTGCTTTCGCTGAAGTGGGGCTGGCCGATCAAGAAAAATTATGCCACTAATAACATCGAAACGAAAGAAATTTGGACAAAACGACTCTCCGCATCACAGATTTTGTTTACTAGTGGGTAATTAATTCTCCACATATGTTGGGAACATCTGTCGCGATGACCTGCCATCGTATCAGCGAAACCACTGCTGCGCTGTTTCTCCTCAGGTCATTAGCAGAACTACTCAAATTACTCTTCCTGCACCCCCCCCCACCCCCCACCCTC
Organism: Petrocephalus sullivani; assembly: GCA_026780845.1. Lineage (NCBI taxonomy): Eukaryota > Metazoa > Chordata > Actinopteri > Osteoglossiformes > Mormyridae > Petrocephalus > Petrocephalus sullivani. The sequence goes on from JAODKM010000025.1 coordinate 8,565,572, forward strand.
CCATGTCCAAAAGTGCTTCCAACTTTGGTATTTTTAAAGGTGCCACATTCTCCATCTCCCATTTTTTATTCTGCATATCCTACGGACAAAGAGGTACAAATATTTCTGGCTAACTATAAGTAGTGGTATAAAAAAAAAAACCTCACAGCAAAGTTTACTGACCCCTTGTGGTTTGCATCAATCTCTCACAGTGCTGGTCAGTTTTGCAGCCAACCAGAGATATCAGTTGCCTTCAAGTTATGTTGGCGGGAGTTATTGCAGTAGAATTGCTTACTGACCTTGAAATAACAGGAATAAAAAGATGTCTTCATTTCCTGGGTACCATTCTTTCCTACTGAAATATCGAAATAAAAAACTGATGGCACTTACGTAAAGGATAGTTGATACTGTTGAGCATTGTTAAATGTCGAATAGCGATTATATGGAAGGTATCAGAAGAGCCGGACAGATGTTGACTGGCTCTGTGTGTGATTCTCATTTGGGGACGGGTGACCCGAAACTGTGGAACTTGACATCTTGACTTGTGTTCAGCCCAATAAATCCAAGTATTGAGAAAAAACAGAAGTCAGCATAAATATTATTAGATAAATCCCTGCAGCTGTGAAGAAATGTAGCTGGGGAAAAAAATGTGGACCATATAGATGATCTCTCCAGATAGAAAGGCACACTGACAGTAAGTACTGGTCAATTACATGCGGCGTATCCCAGGCGGCCTGGTGTAACGTGACAGGTCCCAGGATCCAAGAAGAGCGAAGAGACTCCTAAGACTCTGTCGTGTGATGGAGAGGGAAAATAACAGCATTAGTTGATTTACCTTTGAACTTCAGTCACATGGGATTTTGAATTGTCTGGCTGCTGAGGTGTTCAGTCGTCTGCTGTGGACTTCAGGATGTCAGAGTCACCAGGCATTTTAATGTTGCAGCGTAAAAGAAAATTTTCCCTTAAACTGATGCCAGCACTGGGCACAGACTGTTTGGTGAGCTGATAAAAACATTAAGTGACCCACTGACACACATTATTTATCATATTATTGCATGTAGACCATATGGTAACTCTGTGTGATGCGGCGCGCTGCATTTGGCTGGATGCAAAAATGTACATTTCGCACAGCAATCTCAGCTGTGCGGCTCCCTCTGACATCCGAAAAATCTCGAAACCCATATATACTGCGTACTATTAACTAGAAAAATGTGCCATGTGAGTCCAAGTACTGTGGACTGTGGGCTCGCCTGCATGTAGCGCCACATTTTGCACGTTAAAAATGGGACGGAAATTATGTTTCCTGTTCAGCATCTTCCTCCTTGGTTGGCACTTCCTGGATGCTATGTAATACACAAAAACATTCCTCCTCTATTTCTTTTGCGTATCAACGGGGTGCATGAAATTATTAAGGTAATGATAATGGGTTAACATATCGTAACCAAACGAGTAACTGGCAATCAGGATCTTGGTTGATTACATTAATCATCCATATGGCCTAATGAATCTTTTAATGAAATTTAAGTATATAGCCAAATAGGCCTTATCTACCAACAGTCTATTAAATTTGGCGGTACCTCGAGTTGTACCAGCAGACACAAAGCAGTGCCTGCAAATCACTTGCTTCCGCTCAATATTGTCTCTATGGAATGCGAAATATTTCTGTACAGCAGAAGACGAATACCCTTTGGTGACCAGATCTTTTTCACTTTTCTCCTCCACTCTCAGTTTTGTTTACCTTCTCACAAGCGCAAGAAGTGAGTCTAACAGTGAGGACAAGAACGATTGTGAATGTCCCGGAAAGCACATGCAGAGTTCATGACAAGGCGGGAAACTGCACACTTTGTTTCAATGTAAAATAACATACGCGTGGCCTACATAATGTTGAAAAGGAACCATCATTACAGTTGACAAACTTACTAAGTTTGGTTGACTGAGAAAAAGTGCAACTTATTAATGGTTTGAACCCAGCAGACTATGGCAGAAGGGCGTGGATTTGGTTATGGACAATCAGGGCATCCATACCAATATTGGAGAAGTACCGTGTGTGTGTTTAGGGGGGTGGGGGGTCCCTACCAGTGCTGAAATCAAACACACACCCTTGCATGTGCATGAAATGCCATGTTGATATTAACATTGCACATCGTGCAAGTCTGACACGGCGGTGCAGTAGTGCATTGGGTACCTCTGTTGCCGTACACTACTGCTTTGCATTTGTGAAGTCTTCATTTCATTTATGCACTGTTAGGCTGGCCTAACAGGAAGTTTTGCCTTTGTTGGGGGGATTCTGGGATAGCTCTCCTGGGGCAGGGTGGTACCGGCAGGTCGCACAGAGAGCCTCCGTGACATTTTGGCCCCGGTGGCCAAAGAGGTTGACGTCAGGCTGCGGGGAACACAGCGGAGTGCTAAGCAGTCAAGGTGAGCCATCTCGTGTGATAAAATCAGAGGTCGTGACAGCTAACAGACAGCCCGCAGACAGACTCACTGCGATTCCAGTCTGTTCTTCCATCATCTCTGAGTGGGTTTGCTCTCTGCTTTTTCCAGATGACTGTGACAAAGCACACAACAATAATGATATGGCACCTTTGCAAACAGAATCTTCCCGGAAATAAATACAGAAAGCTAACTGAAATGTTTCTTACTTTGCATGTGTATTAAGTATAACAACATATGCCGTATAACTAAGTAATAAAGTATATAGCTAAGTAACTAAATGAAGTATAACCACAAGCAACTGTTATCATATATATGAAAATACAAATTTATTTATTAAATTTGATTAAATTTATAACTGTTGTCAAAGTTAATGCCAAAATGCTATTACATTTTTACCAGACTCCTTTACCCAAAGTGACATATTTTTTTGAGTAAACAGGGTCAGACGGTCCCTGGAGCAACTGGAGGTTAAGGACTGTGCTCATGGGCCCAATGGTGACATCACTCTGCTGACAGCTTTCGAAGTGCACTAACCTGCTGAGCCACAACCCCCCCCCCATCGCATGTATGTAAGGAAGGACTGGTGTATACCAACTACAAAGTGCAGTATGCAGTTACAAATTTATTTTTGCAACAGACTTTTTGGCTCAGTGACATTGCACACACAATTTTCCCTATCTTTTGAGCTAGATGCCTACTGTATATATTGGCTGCATCTTTAATCAATTGATCTGTAAGGCTCTAAAATGACAAACACCTTATTTTTCTTCCTGTACTTTCGAGAATCACGCCGGGCTCGCGTGCTTTCTCCTTCGAAGAGTGCTGACAAATCGCGTCCGAAGTTAGCTAAGCGCTAACAGTGGGCATCAGAAATCTGTCCCTGCTAATTTTACGCGGAATGAATTAAATCATTTTCGGGGGGGGGGGGGTGGGGGGGGCTGTTCTTTCCTTC
>JAODKM010000025.1:8568948-8604166 GCA_026780845.1 Petrocephalus sullivani
CCGGTCTGCATTTACTGTGTCATTGTTGCGGTTGTTGTTTTGGGCGGTGTTTCTTTGGGGGGTCCTGTGGGGGGGGTGTTTTGGGGGTGCTGTTCTTTCCTTCATCCCGTCTTTACGGTAATGCAATTGTCTGCTTTGAGTCGTGCTGCGCGCCGCATAATAAAGTAATAAGGCTAATCTTGTTTCGACTTTCCCCTCCGGATCGGCACGCCAGTTATTGTATTAGATCCGTAATGAGATTCTGCAGTCCATCAACACGACTGCTAGCTGGGATGTACGCGGCTTTCCTTGAATAGAAAAAAAAGTGTCCATTTACATCCTATCATTAGCTTTATACAAATGTGCCCTTGAGCGTGCTGACCCAGTCTCTGTTGTTTGCAAACACTTTACTTTGGCAGTGAACGATCGGCACCCCCCCCCCATTACCGGAACGCACCATCCCTCCTCCCACCCCTTATTCTTTGCTTCCTTTTTTGGGGGTAGCGTAAGCATGAGATGCAGACAAGGGCAGGAGCGTTGTTGCCCGCTATTTCACATGCCGTGAGCAGGCTAATGTAACGTGCTGTCCCCAGACAGCGGAGTCGCGGATGTCTGCCTGTTTATTGAAAAAGGTGGTGCCAGGGTGGGCAACATGCGCTGTTACGTGCGTGTGAAGTGGCGGCAACAATGCGATTGCAATTAGGCGGCCGATTCGTTGGCAGCGGATTAGGCCCAGCACCATGAAATGTCAAGGATATACAGCCATTTACCGCAAATCACGTTTTACGGCCTACTGTAATTTACGGCCTACCGAGGTGATACAGCGACTTCCAGGCATTGCACGGACACTTTGCTCTATAGGCACAACTTTCAGTTCAAAGTGTAATTCTAAATTTCATATATAAAATATATATTACAAAAAAAAATATCAAACAAAATGTCCATCCCTTTTCCCCAGTGCAGGGCTGTGGAAATCTATGAAGCACATTTTTGATAGGAAAATTATTATAATCACACATACTTGACACCAGTTGTTAAATTAGTATAATCGTCACAGTACTAAGCAATATAAATCTGTAGTTGTAGCTATAAGTAACTTAAAAACATGCCTGACAGGGCAGTAGACTACTAGTAATAAAATATATTGGTTAGCAGGTGTGTTAAGAGGGAGAAGTCGCATTTGTTAAGTTGCATAACTTCAGAAAGCACTCGACCAGCCTGAAATGTGCTACAACCCTGCCTGCAATGTCCACACACTACCCATCTGCTCAGAATAAAGGCCTTTATTAATTATCATTACGAATCCAGCACTCTCGGGAACGCGGGCAGAAAAACCGCTCTAGACGGTCCAGCTTTCTGGAATAAAAACAGATTTTGGCCAAAACAAGCGTAATTCCTCGCCGATTGTCAGTAAGCGATGCCCTTGTCATGGCGGCACGTCTGAAACTGTATACAGTTTTCAACTTTGTTTTTCAAATTTGTGTGTTCATGTGTGTGTATGTGTGGGGGGGGGGCATAGCATAGATCTGAATAAAAAAGTTCTGAGTGATCCATCAAACCCAATGGTGGTGGAAATCAGTGGGCACCCGTTGTTGGCGTAAAGCTCTACAAAACGAAACATTTAAAATATACTTACATAGCAACTGCATCAAAACTCCAATCAAATCTAAGAATTTATAATCAAAAACCCCTCCACTCACAATAAAATCTGGACACCAAACTTAAACACTCTAACTATTTTAACTGGGGATTTATTGTATTGAGTCATCAGCTAAAATCTGAGCCATGTCAGTCCGGTTCTTTCGGAACAGAAGCCAGTGAGAACTCAGCATTACTATACGTATGGTGCTTTAGGATGCAGCAGACCATGTTTTGAATTCCAGACTAATATATTATATTCTTTAAGGAGATTAATTACATATGGCTAGATATAATTTCCTTATATAAATTCCCCTTAGTTTATCAAACCAAAATGCATGACTGGAGAGTTTTTATTACCTAGAGAAGAAATGAATATAAATATTTTTTGCATAGTGATATTATAGAGACAGAAGATGTAAGGTATAAATGCTAAATATCTAATAATTACTTTGTTTGAAGAAAGCAAGAGATCACTTAATAAGCACATGATTATGATAATGAAGGGTCTGGACCAGAGCCAATGCGAATAAATTACTGAAACGTCTTCACTGTGGGGCACAATTCTAATAAATAATGCAATGAAAAGGAAAACCAAATAAAATATTCAAAGATAGTATTATTATTTTTTTTTACTTTGAGCCATTGTGCGATTGGGATCGATAAAGACGATTGTGCATCAGTGCATAGAAAATGTTAGGCGCTCTCTCCTTAGTGTGTTACGGAGACACACTTTGGTGGGGAAAGCAGATCATTTCGAAAGCGAAAAGAGACGGGAAACAATTTCGGGGGGCTTTTAAATGCTGAGTTCTTCACAGTCAGCATGAAGATTATAACTTGTGAGCGGACCCCTGCCTCTTTAAGAAAAGCCCCCATCTATAGGAGTCATAGATCATATCTAAAAGAGAGTGTTTGCTCTCTGTGCAGATGCCATCATTACTAACTACTTTTCGAGGATCCTTGAAAGCTAAATCATTTTGCAATGCATCATTGAACATTTATTTGCTTCGCTAGCAGATGGTTTTCAGCGGTCCATCTGTTTGCGGAGATGTCTTCAACAAGCCCCCTTCACCTTCACAAAAAGGCTGGGAGGCGTTTGGATATTCATCCCATCACCGTGGGCTCCGTCAGGGCCGGGGGGGAAAGGGGGAGTGTCGGTCCTCCGGTCACGACGGATTGTGATTTGTGGTCTCAGATGGGGTAGTGTGGCTTGTGTTGTTCTCACTCACGAGCTGGACACCATGACTGGAGGTACCAGCACTGCCAGCATGTGTGAGAGAGGGAGACAGAGAGGGAGTGATAGAGAGAGACAGCATAAGGATGAAGAGAGAGAAAGAGAGAGAGAGAGAGAGAGAGGAGGAATAGACAACCCCTTTGATGATAAGATGCATGAAAAATATTTTTAATGAGATAAATTATTTAGAAAATAAAGAACAAGGCTTTGGGAAATGAACTTAACATTTTTCAGCAAAAGCTAATATCAAGACTTAACCATAAATTACGAAGGGGCTTTTTTGTTGCATTTTTTAAAGAGCACACTGAAGAGACAGAAATCATTTGAAGGTAGAACTTGTGACTCTCTGGAGAATGACCTTGTGATATATATATATATATAATGATACTTTGATCATATAGTAATAAAGCATCACGGCTATGAAGCACTATAGGTCTATGACATGCAAAATGCAATGGAACCAACATAGTATAAATTACCATGGAAATTCTGCGAAGGCACCTGGCCGTTACACTCACTCCGTTCATTCATTTTCCAGAACCGCTAATCCAATTTTGGGTCAAGGTGAGGCTTAGCTCACATACACATTAAGAGCAATATAGAACCCAGTCCAGTGGAACTAGATGTTTGGAGTCATGGAATCATGGAGATTGCAGCATCCAGAGGAACTTCACATGAACTTTGGAGGAACATGCAAAGTTCAGACAGAGTAGGAATAAAAAAAAAAACAAACATTGAGATGTGAGGTTGCAGTGACACATTATTGAGTATATTGCCTGTATATGTAATATAGTATATGTAATATTTTGGAAACAGGAACATAATAAAAGTGTATCAGTTCCCCAGAACTCATTCTCCAATACAGCATCACAAGGAGACTTCTTGGGAGAGCATGGATCAATGCAAGGGAATACCCTGGACAGGATGCAATTCCATGGTATCCTACAATCAGAGGTGGACATTTCAGGTCCAGAGAGTAAAAATCCAGACCAGGATTCTGTTTCAACCAACCAGTTGAGCATAATAAGTCACAGCCACAGCCGTTCTCAACTGGTTGGTTGAAATGAAATCCTAGTCTGGATTTTTACTTTCTGGACCTGAAATATCCACTCATGCCTATCTCGCACCATAGAACATTTAGCGATGCCGATTTCTCTAACTATGAGGATAACAGAGGACCTGGAGAAAATCTACACAAATAAAGGGGGAACTCCACACACACACAAGCGAGGGATGGAGAACCAACATTCAACCCTGGAGTTATGAGACAATTGGAGTACCTGCTGAGCAATCAATAATAATAATAATAATAATAATAATGAGGGTCATAATAATAGTAATAGTATAGGGTAACAAATATGTAGAAGAAGGTGGTCAGGGGCAGGGTTCATAGGATGTCTTGGGCAGAGGTGTACAAATCCAGACCAAGATTTTGTTTCAACCAACTAGTTGAGCACTCTGTGACTGTGACTCTTTATGCTCAACTGATTGGTTGAAACAATATCCTGGTCTGAATTTTTACTTTCTGGACCTGAAATTGACACCTCTGGTCTTGGGACATGTTTAATTCAGCAAAATGTTGCAAATTCATTGGTTTTATAACAGAAATCATTACTTTATTCATCTGTGTACAAAAATACGTCACACTAGAAACAATGAGTAGTTTTAAGTAAAAGATTTATTTCAAGCAGTAGTAAACTGCTCTAAACGAGCTGTTCTGAGTTAAAAAGTTCATTGACAAACTATCAAGTCTTCATTGACAAGTCTCATTGGGTGCTTTTTAATTACACCGTTGCAATAACAGAACACTAAATATTTGTGTTTAGTATCCCTTTGGGGGCAAATGAGTACAATTGCAAGTAATAGCAAAATGGCAAGAACAGAAATGTAAAAGTAAAACGTCTGTGCGGAAGCGACAGATCTGCATAATTTGTACAAAATTTAGCGAGCATCCCAGTGTTCCTGTGAGCACTGCAGTTACAGCCCGTGTATTTTGAGTGTGGTGACAGGCATGGGTCTGGGGTCCCACTGGCTATCCTGGGAATCAGAGCTTCAGTGGCCATTTCATAAAGGAGCCCTTGGAAAACCTCATCTCTTCCAGGCTTTAAAAACGGCCATCCGCTAGGTGATTATGAACCAGCCACAATATGCTAACCTCTCAACCTCAATTCAAGATGTCGACGCATTATTTTAACCGAGGTCCTTCCACAGTGCTCCAAAGAGCCCAGCCGGTTTATCTAAATCACGTTGACCTTTGCTTCGAAGTCCGGCTTCCTTTGGTCAAGGTTGAATTAAGTTATCCCATCATGCTTTGCTCTGTTTATGCAGGAATGAGGATGGAAACATTGCTAAAATAAACCATTCAGAAGTCGCAGAACTGCACACATCATACATATATGTACATTGCATATAGATGTTTGGCAAATTATGTTTGACGGGGGGGGGGCAGAGGCTTGGCGATTGGGGCAGATCTTTGGCAGGATCCGCTAGCCCCAGTCTCCCGTCCCACTTCCAATTTAATGAAGTTGTTAAAGTGCCGAGACTGACAGGTTAATTATCTTTTATGAAAGTGGGACAAATTGAACTGTGTCTTTCCATCAGTTTTTGATATAGCAAGAAGCTCCTGGGGTCCCCCGTTGACACTCCAGTGAATCACGGAACTAATCCATTCTTGCCGTCCCTCTCTGACCCCCCGTACCCTGATGGGGGCTGCTTCTGATATTGCAGTCAGATTTCCTGCTTTTTTTTTGTTTCATGGTCCTAACTTCCGTTATACTCAACCCCCCCACCCCAGCCCCTTTCCACCTCATCTAACATATCTGACCCTCTTTTACTCCCTGTCTCCCTCGACTTCCCTCTTGCGACTTCCGCGTCTGACGTCCATATGTTAGCTGACAGTGTGGCCAAGTAAATGATGACTAAATTTAATATCCCGATGACAGTGAGAGGCGGACGGGGGCCCCTTTCCGCGAACGGAACACCATTCCTGGGATGCAGGTGGGGGTGTTTGCTGTAGCATGGCAGATGTCTTCGGCTAATGGTAGCCGAAGGGCACGGCTAACAACGGCCAGCCCCCGCCCATCACGACATGGCACCTGACGGGACAGGCCCTGCTACCAAGTTAGTAAACCCGGGTCAAGGTTGAACCCCGTGTTTACTTACAATAATGTTGATGATGAGTACAAATAAATTAGCTAACCTGGTTTAGCAGAAGAAGTTAGAAGCCCTGAAGTCAGGTGTTGACCCGATTTGTTTTATTTAACGTAATTGCTGTCAAAGATTTGATGTCTTTTTTGTAACGTATATAAAATTATGCGCATTCATTTAGGGGTTCCAATTAAAAGTAGTTGTTTGTGCATATTATCTGTCAAAATTATTCAAACTACATTTACAAGGATAAAGAATTTTTGCTAGCCATTACTTTAATGTATTTATGACTTTTTAAATGAAAAATAACAACTATCATGGATCAAAACTGTACTGATAGATCCATCTCTATATCTATTAATATAGTTTGGAAAAAAAAAATTAACAAAGAACATGAAATGCACATGAGAAATTTAAGAATTAAAAGCATGCATAAAACATGTTATATACTTGACTATAAATATTTTTCTTGTGGTGAAGTCTTAACAATCTAGGTAGCAGATATTAGCTTTTGAAACTCACATATATGATGTACATAGAAACTGCTTGAGTTAGATTTTGGATTAAGACTAAAATTATTATTGAAACATATTTGTTTAATTATCTGTTCTTATGTTTCCCACTCCAGGTATTTGGGGTCATCAGTTAAGCTACTTTCCCTGGTTTCCTTAAAATATCTCATTATAGGAAGTACAGGATTATTGGCTACAATGCCATACATTGAAAATGCCACGTATAACTGAAAAAATCTGAACAGAGGACCAACCACCTGTGAGGCTTTTTGAGGTTGTGAGGTACTTTGACCACAGAGGGATGCTGTGAAATTCTCACACTCAGGAAACAGGACCATGTGACTGTTATGTCAGCGATGTTTTTTTGTCTAGGTCTGCAGTTTTACTTTACCTGAACTTTCCATCTTTGGATTTAAGTCGCTTCATTATTTGTCGACTTGGCAAATGCTTTAATGAACATTAACGAGCATAGCTTGATCCACTGACATGTTAGAAAAAATGTGGTTTGTTTTAGTGAAGGCTCCATACTTTTGCAAGAAAAGTAAGGTCCTAGCTATAGGTGATGATGGAGAAATTGTAACAAACAGATAAAATTATGAAATAGATCAGGTGCTGAGTTGGGGCAGTAGCACTGTGGGTGGCACTGTTGCCTCATACCTTGGGGACAAGGGTTTGAGTCTTTTCCTTGGCTCCATATGTGTGGGGTTTGCATGTTCTCCTCATGTCTCTGTGGGGATTGGGTGGATCGTAAGTCTGGCTGAAAACTTTTGGGAGATGATTTCGCTTTCAGAACATTTTCTCCAAAATCATGCAACTCTTACAACTCAACAAGCAGAACTAACAACACAAAGGTTTTGGGTTCAAATCCCAGGGAACACACACAAACCGTCTCTCTACTGTAGGTTGCGTTGGATAAAAGTTAAATGTAGTTATACATATGCTGTGTTAATCAATTTTCTTTTTAGCCAATGTGTGCATCTACATTTTTGTTAGGTACGATCCGGTTTTCAAAACGCTGTCCCAATTTGATTGGAAATGGGGTTGTATTGTATTATATAATTGGCTGAAAAGACAATTTTAGACTTTATGAGCTTCACTCGTTTGCATTGTCAGCTAGTTCCCCCGCTCATGGGCTCATGACTGGCAGGCCAGTCTTTGGCCGACAGGATCTGTGTTGGTGACGGTCTGCTTGCTCCGTCTTGCTTTGAAGAGGCAATTTGAGCCCGCTAAATTGGGCTGACAATAAAGTGGAAAAATATTAAATATATGGCGGAACTGAGCGCAGGGGGACCTCGGAGGTCCTTCGGAGTTTGCTAAGCATCAAGAACGTGGCGAAGGACGACTTTTCAGACCATATCGCGTTCCTCGGTTCCTCTGCAGTCTATTTCTTATGCACCGCTGGACCCGCAAACTGGCACGGCCAGGTGTTCATGCATTTCCCTTCTGACCATCCCTCCACTTTACGGGACGCGGCCGGCTTTCCTTACAGTCTGTAACACTCTATTCTGCCCATTCCCACTACTTTGAAGGACCAAGAGACACAACCGGGTTACTTCATTTTTGACAAGGAGCATCTGACCAATGTGTCGCGTATAGGGACTTGTACAGGGCAGATGTTTATGTCGCTGAGACTTTGGTCATTAGAATTATTGTGGGATTACGAGAATCCAGTTTTTAGCACCAATATGTTTTATCCAAGGGACTTGGAACTATCTTGGGTTGTGCGTTTTATTTATATATTTTTCAGTAAAATTTATAGTCAAATTTAACAATACGTACATGTATGATAATGTCAAGTGGCCAATGAGAGGTCAGCACTGTGATGATAATGTCAAGTGGCCAATGAGAGGTCAGCACTGTGGTAAAAGTCTGTCTGAATATGGAGCTGAAAATAAACCATCTACTGCCACCAAGTTGGAAAACATGCACGTGTAAGGCCAGGTTTTCAGCTTCAGTTTTTAACACTATTTTATACCATAACAAATAAAAAAAATTCCCTCATATTCTCATATATTCCTCTCTTTAACACAACACAGTTGTTAGGAACCTATAATATAAAATATTTTTAATACAAATATGAAAATAATTTTTTAAGTATTTAAAAAAAAAATTATAATCGGATTAATGGTACCCCAAATCATTTTGGATAAGAAATCTATTAATGATATCCTTTCAATGAGATAAATAGTTTTCAGTTATAGTTCATTGGAAGATGAGGCTAGGGCGGTTTTCCCTCACTATTTCCTATATATAACAAGTGGGCAGCAGCTAGACGTGGGCCCACCAACATCCTGCACTCTAAATCACAGAGGAAATGGGCAGAGCATTGGGACAGTCGGCGGGCGCAGGCGGCAACAGCCCCCGACCAATCATGCGGCCCTTGAAAGAGCGCGCAGCCGGCCCGGCGTAACGACAGCGTCAACAAATGAAGCGGCCCGGCAGAGCAGAAGGCAGCAGCCACGACTCGGGTGTGAGTGATGGACACCGCGGCCTCTGTTCCCCACGCGGCGAGCAGGTGAGGCCGTCTAGATGGGCGGGAGGGCGGGCAGGGGGGCCCGCGGAAGGCCGTGGGCCGCGCGGCGTAAGCCGTCGCCCAGGTGACCCGCACCGCCGCACTAACTGAATGAGCCGCACTCCGCTTCCATCTGGTCCCGCTGTCGGAGTAGCATCCCCGCCATTTCCCCGGTGGGGCCTGTCTGAGAGGAGGGGCATTAGGAGTGCTGATGAGCAAGGCCTCGGGGCCCTCCATCACTCCTCGCCACCAGGAAGGCACCAGCTGTCGGCACTCATTTGCATCCCCCCCCCCACCCCCCACCCCCTCATATAATGAAATTAGCCACAAGTTTCCCGAGGTGATGCAAGACACAGACTTAGGCAGGATGTGTCAGTGTGTGACGAGGTGGGGGCAGGGCAGGGAAGGTCACGACACGAGTGCTCCGGAGATCAGATGTACGGAGATCAGATGATCAAATGAAGGTAAACATACCGAAAGAGAGCATTAGTCAAATTGCCCGTCCCAACCCCCCCCCAACATTTTTGAAGAAGCTGCTTTGTTTTACCTACATTTCATCACCCTTTTCGTCAATCAAACATAATAGCTTAATCTTTTGGCTCTTATTCTGTATCTCCCATAAAACATTAAGAAATTAATAAACAATGGCAATTAATTTTCTTGACATTGAGCTAATATTTAGTCACTAAAATGTTTCCTTAGTCTCATATAGTCATGGCTGTCAGAGGAGCACTGGGGTTTCTGTAGGATGTTCCTGAGGTTACACCAGATGATCCTGAGGTACAGTCATCTAGTAAGGGCAGTATCTTTGCTTTGATTGCATTTCTGCTGCCTACTCATCTCTTGACAGCTACACTGATGGATCCTCTGAGTCTGGTTGCCCAGTCAGAGACTCGGCTAAAAAAAAGTACCCACAGACCTCCCTGCATCGCCCTTCAGACTCGTCGCCTTCATGGGGTGACCTCGGTCAAATCCAGAAACTCACCGGCAAGGGAGTGCCATGGAGCTCGAGTCACGCCTTCAGCTTCTGACAACGGTGAGAATACTACACAGCGATAATGAAATTGAGGAGCGTTTATCTGCTCTACCAAGCGTACATGGTATTATGTTACTCATCTGCCCTTATAGAATCAGGAAAGGATGTAGGAGGATCTCATTTCAAGAAGGTCTTCATTCCATAGTGTAGCACCTTGAAATGAAAGGTCTACCTCTGAAAGCACTGCCAGTCGCACTATCGATATTGCACTGTCACTCACATATTCAGCATCTGCCAAAGGCACAGAGCTGTCAATGTGCCGGGTTAAAACAGGCCCCCGTCCCTCCTCCATGTACCTGGTAGAACAAACATTTGTCGATACCCCCTGTGACTGGTATTCATCACTGTGCTACTCAATAACTGAACATATTTGGCATGTAAACATGCTTTATGGATTACTGATATCAATGAGTGCAAAGACTCTTTCTAAAAGTGTCCTACAGTAGACAATGACTTTTCAGACAGTTTGCACAGGAGAGTACATTATCAACGATTTTTTTCCCGTTGAAAATAAATTGGATGACCGGCGCTATTTGTGTGTAAAAGCAGCTAGTTTGAGATGGCTTAAATAATTCTTTACTCATGCCACCAACCTAAGTCTAGTAAAAGAGGGCGGGAAAACTGTTTAAAAATGTAACATTTTCATTGGTTATTAACCACCCGTGCATCAGTGAAATCATTGAGGGGGATCATGATTTGTTAATACAAGTAAAAAGAGAGTGTTACATTTGTTTGCAATACAGATATCTGCAGAAATAATACTAAGGATAGGCAGTGGAGCAATCACATTAACAAATGCATATATTTAATGCACATTAAATATAGCCACATATACACATAAGAATATAAACATCCCTGGCATGCATGTAAAACAACTGAATAAATCAACACATCTGTAAATGATGTTATTTCACCCTCGATGTGTCGCAATGTTTTCCATCTGTCAGCAGGCAGGAAAACGGGGCCCAACTTTCCCCCGGATGTATAGCTGCACCATACAATATCTACATCTGAAATATAATTACAGAGCCACCCAAGTGCCTTCCGCAACACATCTGGTGGAACATCTGGCAGATTCCTCATTCCGGAACTCTGCCTGCTAAGACGCAATCTTGATGTGACGCCTACAAGCACATTAGGAGATTACAAAGCGTTAAATCTCTGTTTTAAGTTCGGGGGACAAAAGGAGATAAGAAGGAGAACGAGGCATCTTTTAACTAACAATGCGAGATGCCGCTAATTGGGATAACAGAAAGGAAATACGTGCACTATAAAGTCGTATTAAGTGCATGCGAAGGTAGGTAAAAAAAAAAAAAAAAGGTAAAAAAAGGTAAAACCATTAAAGCGATCCGAAATCGAATTGAGCTGTTTATTCATTACCTAAAGGCAAGTCTAACTGCATGAATCTTATTGTTTATTTAAGATATATGAGGAGTTCTAGGAATTCACAGCACGTTATAGAGAATAATCCACGTTTTGTGAGATATTACAGATAATGGTGCTTTTTTTTTGTCTTTGGATGCATGTCGAGCGAAAGCAAGCGAGTGCCTCTCATTGCCAACTGCTGGCAGCTGCTGCTGACAGGATACAGGAGACCGGGGGAGGCCATGTAAATGAGGAGGCGCTGACAATTACCTTACCGCGGGTTCCCTTCCCACCAGGATCTTCTCAAACCGCTGGCCCGCGCCTGACATAAACGCCGGCGATGCGGCAAACGCTTGCGGTAAGCGGCGCTTCCCCCCAGCGCCGAGACGGGACCCCGGGAGCTGGGATCGCGATCGCTGCTTGTGGGCTTGGATCTTCCACCGGGAGCGTGCGGGTTGGGCATCACTCACATCAAGCGCGATGCATAAGCACCGTGAGACATTTAATATACTCATATCAGGTCACCAGATGCATTATTAAACTTATCGGAACTATTGTGTCTCCCCGTATAATTGCACATGAAACCAGGAGGTGAGAGGGCACTCGAGGTCTAGGCATCTTCTTGCAGAGCTGCCAATCATTAAGGGAAGAGGATCGCACACTGATATGGCGTGGACAGGTGTGGGCGGGCTGGGCTGGGGTTGTGGGTGAGGGGGGGGCAGCCCAGGTTCTTTGCCGTGTCCCGCTGTGACACAGCGGCAGGGGAAGACAGCCTGTCACTCGACTGTCAACCCTTGACCCCCGCTCCCCCTTATCTGAAACACAAGCTAAGCGGGAGAGAACATCCGGCCCCGGGAGCCCCGCCCCACCGCCGCCCGGCGAGTTGGCCGTGAGTGATGGCTGCACTCCAGGGTCCGTGCCAAGAAGCGCCGGACCTCAGTGGGTCACAGAGTCTCGCCGAGATGATTTGCATGATTATTCGGCAGCGTCACTCTCAGGCGCTAAATCTCTGTTTGGTTCGGGACCCATGCCGAAATTAAACAGATATATATATATATATATATACACATATATACATATATATATATATATATATATATATATATGCGCGTGTTAAATGTATTTAAATACATACATGAGTGAATGTGTCCCATTGCCATCCCAGTAAAAAGGCTTGCTGTGGGCTATGGGAACAGGGGTCAGGTTTTTGGAAGGAAATCACTGCTTTCCATGCAATATGAGATCCCCATTTAAGTTGCTGATACATAACAAGCACTATAATCATTAAAATGACGCATAGTTGTGTAGAGGCTTATGATGTGAGGCTG
The DNA here is from genome assembly GCA_026780845.1 of Petrocephalus sullivani. Taxonomy (NCBI): domain Eukaryota; kingdom Metazoa; phylum Chordata; class Actinopteri; order Osteoglossiformes; family Mormyridae; genus Petrocephalus; species Petrocephalus sullivani. Next base: position 8,581,700 of record JAODKM010000025.1, read on the forward strand.
TGGTTTCTCAGCCACTTCAAACCTTAAGTTTGGGCTGAAAAGTCATGGTTGATGAGAAGGCAGTGCAGTGTGTGAGAAAGCCAGTGACGTTTAATGAATATGCAATTTAGCTCAAAAAAGTCAGCGAGTCAGTGTTGAACAAGGATCCTGACACTGAGTGAGATGCTCTTTGACAGCCGATTGTCATGGTTTTATACAGATATTTCAGCTGCCAGCTGACTCTGGAACTGGATACATGGATCCAGGTACTCCTCTATACGCCAATGTACTCACAGACAGACAGACACACACACACACACACACACACACATATATATATATATATATATATATATATGTGTGTGTGTGTGTATATATATAATATTTTAATCTATATCATCACCACCTTTTTGCATGTATTATTGTATATATGTTTGTTATGTTATGGAAGTAGCTACTAAATGCCCCTAAATGCAAGTCTTTGATCGTGTTAGATGTTGGGTTTTTCCTTGACCAAGGTGGGGGGGGGGACCAACATGTACCAGTAAAGTTTCCGTTTTGAGGCCCCCACCTGCTCTGCTTGTGCGTAAGAGGCCCTTTCTGGCTCGAGCACTACCTCCTCCCCACCGCATATGGCTGTCAGTCTGCATGAGGGCCGTGTGCCTGGCGCCCCGCCGTCCCAGCACCGCTTGGCAGAGCTCCACGCAGGAACCTGAGCCAAGGTGAATGCTCTCCGGATGGCCCGTCACAAAGTGATCTCCTTAAATGACACCGGGCGTCCCGGGCGGTGGAGGTGGGGAGTGGGAACCCTGGTGATTAGAGGGCCCATGCCGCTCGCCTTCTGAATTCTTTCACCCCGGTCACCCTAGGAAACGAAAATGCAAATCTATCCATTTATTAAGTGCTTATGATTTTTTTTCCCCCAAATGAAAAAAAAAGGCAAAATGTTGGTATATGAAAATAGCGAAGATTTATCAACTATGACAACTGTTCTAAAAAAATAAATCTGATGCTGTGTGCATAAATTGTTGAAGTAATTGTGTTTTACTACTTTAGTATTACATATACTGTGTAACAGCACCTCAGATTATGAGATTCATATTAAACCTGTGATTCATAAAAAAGACGCATCTACTTCAACTATGTATGCAAATATATATGACTCCAGTTTCTAAAGTTCTAAAAGTAAAAAACATTTGACTCATTCATAATCTGATAATTAGTTTTACCATTAATTATAATAAATGTAATTTTTTGTGCTTCCAGGGACACTATTTCTAAACTACAACACAGGCGTTGTTAATGTTAATTTAAATTAATTTATCAATGGTTAGCATTTTATTCAGCTATTTAAAGTGTATAATTAAACAAATTGTTTTATTATAATTATTTTGCTATTATACATTCTGAAGAACACGGTGTAAAATTAGACCATGCTTTAAAAATTAAAAAAAGCACACCTGTACAATTTCATTTCTTTGTCACAATGTCCTGCATGCAGGAGCGAGCAACCAGAGACACCATGGACCCAGTTTCAGTTCCAGCCCGCAGCTATGCATGATCCAGAGTAACCCATTGCCATTGCTAATGGCAGGGTGAAAACGTACTTTCCATGGTGAAACTGCACTAATATTGCGAGACAGCGTTTGCAGCTGTTTGCTGTGTCCCTTGTTCCTTTTGGCCAATGTGGACATGGCCACCACTGTCACAATAATGTGAATTAGCCCAGGATGTACAGCTTCCGGAGTCGCACTCAAGCCTATTGATTCCCCTCGTGAAAACACGAAGCCTCACATGACGCACAGTTTGGCGAATGACCACCAAGTATTTTATTATTTATTTATTATTTATTAATTATCAAAGCGGCTGTAGAAGAAGACGAATGTCTGCGGTGTTTCACATCACCGTGCACATAACCAAACTGTGATGCTATTGTAAAGTGACATCGATTTGTCAAGTACGCAACATTTTATGTAGCTCTTTTTTTTTGTCTCTTTCTTTTCTTTTCTTTAGACATTTCCTCTGGCACATATCCTTGGTATACCCAGTAATGCAGGAATAACAGGGTTCATCACTTAGGGTTCATCCCTTTGCTGCGGATGACACAGTAGTTACAGTGACTTGAGAGGTATCCTGGGAAAGAGAAGTCTCATTCTCTGTCTTCGGCAAGTCATCCTTTACTTAAAAAGAGATCACATAAGGCCTTTTTTATATGTCCATCAATGATCACACAGGGAGAAGTGGCTTCCTATAAACTTCTCAAGATGCTTGACTTGATAGAAGAACAGGAGAAGAGGAAACATTTATGACCATGATTTTGACCAAAACCCTTAAAACTTTGACTTGACACTTTTACGTGACAGCACCTGGCTATATACACATACAGTTGACATTGCCCTCCACTGTGCAGCCTCCACTACAGGGTAATTTAAAGACATCAATTAGCTTAACTGCATGACTTCAGACTACAGGGGGAAACCGGAGTACCCAGAGGAAAGATATTTGACACGGGAAATACATGCAAACTCCACACATGACTACAAACAGGTAGGATTTCAGCCCCCAACCCTGGAGGTGTTAGGCCACCATGTAGCCTTTCAGATTATTTTTTAGGTCTGTTGTAAAGATGTAGCACTTAATTCTTAGTTATTTGCCATGCAGTAAATGTTGCAGTACATGAATATCAGAAGCAAAAAAAAACATATCTGAAACCTCTTTGATAGCTCATGCAAGCTTCTTTCAACTTTCGCACTTTACAAGTCCACTTAAGAAGGGGACATTTTCCAAACTTCCCTGATAAGTGAGTGAAGTCAGTCAAGGGAATGGCCTCGTACCCAGCAATAAGTGGTTTTTTTTTCCTCTAAGGGGTCAAACTTTCAACAAAAAAAGGGATTAATCTGATAAAGGCACAGTTTTTCTAATCGAACTGATGGGAGAGCGCGGTTTCTGAGGCAGGAGTCAGCGACGGGTGAGTTATTGTGAAGTGATGGAGTACCCCCGAACAGGAGCAATCACAGAGATAGCTCCTGCATCTCCAAATTACCGGTACTTTCTTGATTCATCAACAGGGGCCACAGCCAGTCGGCGACGACTCTGCCGTACACAACAGAGCACTCAGAATTATTTGTGGAAATTAAATCTCGGTAGGAGAAGCAGGATCAGCCGAGTTCGCCTGTCTCCCACTCACTAAAATTAAAGGACATTCATTTTCAGCGGCAGCCCCACACGGAGACATTACGCATGCAAGCTTTATTCAAAGCGAATGAAGTATGCGCACCCTTGGTGGTTTTATCCAAATACAATATTTGGTTTTATGTCTTAGGAGTGTAACAGAACAAGAACTTATGTCCACAGTGCTTTGAGGACAAAAATAAATAAAAGGAAGGATGCAAAAATTAAACACATTTTTCAATTTCTCCCTTCACCACAGATTGTACCAATCTCAATAAGCAAAAGGTATTTGCTAAAAATACAAATAAAGGGCATACCAAAAAGGTAACACAAATTGTTTTATTCAGCTAAAAGCGAAATAAAAAATAACGATACCAAAATCCATGCATTTATCTTGTAGGTGCTTATCCTACTTGGGGTCAAGGAGGGACCTGGTGCTTCTCCCAGGCTGCACAGGCACAGGGACGGTGTACACCCTGGATGTAATGCTGTCCCAGAATGCACCTGTTATTTTAATATATGTTCAGTACTTTAAATTAATTGAAATTCTTATTTTACCTTTTCTCTTGTTCCTGTTTCATCATGTGTGTACGACTTCATCCTAATGCCAAAAACAATGACTGGAACATTCCACAGATTTCACGGATGGTGGTTTCTATGCCAATACTGTTTTACCTGTAGGCTGGTGCTCGGCCTTTTTCATTTCATCAATATCTATATGTTAGTTTTCATGCTAAGGATGCCTCTGTCAAGCAGACTTTGAAATCTGTTGCAGTGCAAAGACTTTTTGTATTCAGCTACACCACATTTCAAGGCTAGCTGGATAAAATGATAAAATCGCAAAATCCCTTTAGATTCCATAAACTACCACCCAATTTATTTGATTGATCATATATAATGTATTATATACATTATATACGTTATGTGTAGCTTTTTTAATAACTAAGTGAAACAATGAGCATGTTTACTGTAACCTGGACTGTGCCGTGTCCTTAGTTGAGATTTTTTTAAATCACAAATTGTCTAAGAATTTTTTTTATTAAAACAAAGTAGGTCTGAAATTATACACATTCACAATATAAGCATTTATAAATTTATATTTATAATTATTCTGTTTCTGCCTTGATGGAGAATCTTGTTACAAAAACACCTTTGGATCTTGCCTTTATTCTGGTATGTGACACATCTCAGGAATCTCTACACTATTTTACCAGCATTGGAATAGAACTGTCCAAATTTGTCAAAAATGTGGCATGTTGTGAAGATGGTTTTGAAGGGCTGAAAAGAAAAACAAAATCATCATATAAACAACAATAATAATTTAAAATTTCAGTAACAAGAATTCTGAAATGACAGGCGACAATGCAGTAAAATGAAACAAAACAATAATCTAAAATAATCTTAATTATGCTGAGTGTTCGCTGATGAGAACCCACTTGATTTCAAGGCAAACATACAGGTATCAGTGGATGAAGTGTTTTTTAATGGTATTTTTAATTTGCTATGTCTCTTCACAACACCTTCAATGAACACCACATATATCTTAAATCTACAGAAACTACAGAAACAGATTAACCTGGGCAAATGGTTAAGTATTTCTTAACCTTAGAGGAATTTCAAAGGCATAATAATTAGATGTGAGATTAAAATTTGCTTGTTGGTGTTCAGCATTGTAAGAAATGCTATTTAACTCAGAGCCACCACCGTACACTCAGAGCCTGTACCAATCCCCTTATCAATTTCATGTTATAACAGCAGGTAACTCACTGATAGAATTTGGGCTGAACCTTATTTTTGTATATTTATTATATGTATTTTCACTTTGTTGTATTTACTGTGATTATTACATCTAACATTTTTATGTTAGCAAATTAATCTTTAAATTTGATGTGTTAACAGTGAAAATATCCCACTAATATTATTTCCCCATAACAAAACTGTATAACGTACTAAAAGCACTCTGAGACGTATTTGCTGTGTAATTATAAAATCTTGGTAATAGCATGTGATGGTCATCAGTGCCCCCTCTGTCATATTTTGCAAATTACATGCTGGTCGGCAATATAGTGTGATTTATCTTTTCACCAGCTAGAGATATTTTAGTCGGACGGTATCATTGGCTCGCTTTCAGAACCTGATATTGAACAATTGATTTTAATTAGCCGTACTGCGAAATCCAGCTAATCCAGAAGAACCTCCGTAGCTCTGAGGCTAAAAGCATATCTTTCCACGGTTCTCTTGCTCTAGCACTCGTTCCCGGCCTTCGACGCTAGCAATAGACATGTAGCTACAGGATTTAAATAGGCCTCTTAATCACGGCTGTAATTCATTTTTTTCAGGACCCAGTCGGCCCCTTAATGATAAATGCTAAAGCCACAACAGTAATCGTGACCTCCTTTTCAGCACCATTGCAAAAAAAAAGAAAAAAAAGTCCAGATATTTTTAGTTGGACTGGATTCGGGTTTTATAACTGGCCTAGTTGCTGTGGAAACCAAAGAGCCCGTGGTTCTCCCCGAGCGGGGGCTACAGTGTTATGACCCCTCTCATGAGGGTCCGAAACATAAACCTTTTCATAGCTGGTTAAATGGTTGTCATATGGTCGGCCCATGCAACAAGCCAAAGACAATAGAAATAGCTACTTGGAACCCAGAAATTAAGCATGTTAGCGGTAGTGCTCCGGGTGGGAGATTTATTTCTTTATTTTGGCCCACACCTAAAAAAAAACTACAGTTGAGGAAGGACAAAGTAATGTCATTGACTGGGGCATTGACAAGCACATCCTCAAAGGGCTCCTCGCCGTCGCTCTGTCAGTCAGCATCCGCCGTGATGACAATCATCTTTCTGCCAATGCCACGGGACAGGTTTTTGCTGTCCTTGTAAACATCGCCCCCCACAATAACACAATCTACCGCGTTAAACCGTAGCGCGGTCACCCGGCGAAGCCAGAGCCGTGACATGCCCAGAAATTGTTCTTTTTAAGCACCCCACTGTACACGGCGAGCACGCTGGCTACTGAATCACATGGAGATATCTCGGGAAGCGAGTCACCGAGCAGCATCTCTGGCTGTTCTGAGGCAGACCCCGCAAACCTTTCAGACAAGAGCTGTCTATATATTTCATGCCGGTCACAGTGCGGCGCTCACTGTGGCACCATAAATGACTCGGAGTAACTCCATCCACTGTTGCCCGAGGACAGATAGGACTCGTCAGAATTAGGTAATGCACAACAGCATCGGAAGGCTCTCTCCAAGCGAGTGCTCCCACCGATATCACTTACAGAGCCGGGCGCACTTATTACAGCTGTGAAACAAGGGTTGCAGAGATATTCATCTTACATTGCAGGCAATTAAGGCGTAGGTCAAAAAAAGTCTAAAATGTCCTGTTGTTTTGGGCTGTTGGTGCTGCTTCAGTGAAATTTGACCTACACATAATTGCTCTCTAAAAAGGAAACGTGCAGATTAATCCCATTGCAAAGAAAGGCCAATATTTTTTATTTTGTATTATAAATTTAAATAGTATATTTGAGAGAGTCTATATGTATGGAAACTGGTCTAGACCATCTGTTGGACTATACTTTAGGCCTGCTAGCCAATTATGGGCAGAGCTTTATGAATACCACATAACGGTCAGCAATGGTGCTTTATGGATATGGGCAGAAATGGTTTCCAGCAGAGAGCATGCATTACCTGACTGGTCTCTAAGGCCCTTTTGGGTGTTACCAAGAAGACCGCAAGGTTCAAACGCAGCCGTAGGGCAAATTGTTTGCACCACCGAAGAAGGTGATCTTAGGCACTGAAGCCGACTGCCAACAGGTTCCATTAGGACCGTGACCAGAAACAGGACGTACAACACGCAGCAGGCACACGGAACGTCGTGTCAAAGGTTTGAAACACTGCAGCCGTCAAGACCCAGCAATGAAAGTTATTACCAAGTCTGTTTTGGGTAAGGGCTTGTGATAGATTTGTTACCTTTGTATCCCAGATACCAACCAAGAACACGCCTCTTAGCATTCATAAGCAATAATGTTACATCTGTCATTTCATATTGTTCTATTGTTAGTCTGCAGGAAATCAAATACGTTAAAATAAAACCGCTACAACGTTCAAGGCATTTTTTAATGTAGATTTCAAGCATCCATCCATACATCTTCCAACTGCTTAAAGTGATCAGGTTTACAGGAGATCCTGGAAACTCTCCCAAGCAGCATACGGCACAAGGCTGCAGAATCCTAAATGGCACTTGGGTGCATTGCAGAGCACAGATGCAGAAACAGAGTCATACACTGCAGGCTATTTAGAGACGTCAGTCAGTCTGACTGCTCGCCTTTGGCCTGTGGGAGGGAACTGGAGCAGCTAATGGAAGCCTGTGTGATACGAGGAGAACATGTAAGCCCCACACGCAGAGCAGAAGTGGGATCTGAACTCCCAACCCTGGAGATGTGAAGCAGTAGGTGCTATTCCGACCAGCTCAATCTAAAACATTAAATGCAGAGTAACGTTTGACTGAGAGCTAAATAGCAGATATATTAATATCAGTGACCTTCTTAAGCTGGAAAGGTTAAATCATTAGTCAATCTTTTAAATCATTAGAGCACAATCATACCATTATACCAACTTCTAAAGTACGAAAATCAATAAGCACGGTCTTTGAATCAGCGTTATGTGACCATATTATGATTCCATCTTATCATTATGGCTTCAGCTCCCGATAAATCACTAGCCAGATTAAATCGGCATGCAATCTAATTGACGTTTTAAAAGATACATTATGTTTGTCTGCCAAATGCATCACCGCTGCCTTTCTATTTTATAGGGTTTTATAAACCAAGCTGCGACTTAAATAACCTGTCCTTTGTAGCTGCCGCACCATGTGTACACAAACTAGCATGGCGTTTAACGACAGCAGCTTTTAACGCACAGCGCGCTGCACAGTAAAAGCGTGCGGCAGGGCTGCCATTCGCTGTGCAGCGACTTTGTTACCTGGTTGCCCATTCCAGTGCTAGGGGGATGCATTAGTGTGATGGAACTCCTCGGAGTCTGACTCACAATCTGGCAAACCATTTGTCATAATATGAACACAGAAAGTATGGATTTTTGGTCCAGGGAGTCCACTATTTAATTTAGCATTTGTTTCCTCTCCCAAAACTTACTGAAGTGAAGGGAAGGAAAAAAAACCTGGAAATAAAAAAGAGAGAAAAAAATATATATATGATTGATTTATTTGCTGCTGTGATCTTCAGAGTTTTTTTTTTTAAACCACAACTGAAACCAATTAGTGGGGGCTGCACTTGTAGTGCAGAATGCAGGTCAGCATCAAGTAATAAAAAAGTATTGACTTTTTTTTTCTGACTGTAAGCAGCATGAGAGGGGTGCCGTGGCCTTGTCGTACATGAAAAGAGCTCCATTAATTTCACTTATTCCAAGAAGGGCCCGGCCAGGTGCTAATGCGTTCAATGTACTCCTCTCGTTCAGACACGTTGACACTGGCCGCGGCCCCGGCTGAAATGAGTTTACATTATTTTAGTCACTGGGAAAACCTGATGGTGTAATTTCTAATTCCTGTCGCCCTGCTCCTGCCTCCCTATAGACCGTTGCCGGGGAAAGAGGAGAGACTTTATTTTTTATAAGTGGCTAATTCTGGCTGCAGTGAGAATGACCTCTGCTTTTATTCCGCTCTGAAGATCCGGGTCCAAGATACTCCAAAGGTCAAATTACTGAGGCTGAGAGTTAATGCACAATGCCTAGTTTCTCACTTTTAAAGCCTAATAGTGGCAGGGGTACAACAGCAGAAATGCACTGTGGCTCAGTGGGAAACATTATCTTTTAACCCATCCGAGGTTGGGGGTTCGAGTCCTGCCTCAGTGCTGTATGAGGTCTGCATGCTCTTCCCCTGTCGTCTGGCTGCTTTGGTTTTCTCCAGCAGTCTGGAAACATCCACCTTCCAAACCTGCTTGTCGTATGACAATCCTCTTCTGGAAGCTATAGACACAAGGCAGGGAATAACCCGGGATGGGTCACCAGCCCATTCGCAGGGCACACTCATGCACCATTCATGCACCACTCACTCACACATACACACCTATAGGCAATTTGGTAACTTCAATTAACCTCAGCATATTTTTGGACTGTGGGGGGAAACCGGAGTACTCGGAGGAAACCCCACGACGACTTGGGGAGAACACTCAGACTCCACACACATGGAACCCTGGCGGAGACTTGAATCCTGGTCCCAGACGCTGCCTCACCGTATCACCCCTGGAAACATGTGGTTAGGTAAATTGGTGAGGTAAATTGGTGTGCCGAAATTGCCTGTAGTGCATGATTGTGGGTAAGTGTGTGCATAGTACTGATCTAGAATCCCACCCAGGGCATTCTCCTGCTTTATGCCCTATGACCCCCCAGCAAGGTGGTACTCAATAAACTGCTGGTGGTACTTTCGAACCCCAAGGATACTTTCTTTAGCTGTTCTGTTATTGGTCACATTGTTTTTGGATGCATTGTCTCTGGATAAACTGTCCACGTTCCAAACCCAGCAGGTTATTTCAAATGGCAAATGACACACATGACGTTGTAAAGGTATTAAATACAAAAAGATCAACTGGGATTAAATGGTGAGAACAAGGCCTGTAAATTTACGATTTAAGTACACGTCTATTGACAAGTGCCTAATAAGATTAAAGGGTCTTAATTGATGTAATCTTTTTAATTTACACTCCCATGATGCCTAGACAATTAACTATTGTCAGTGGCACCTTAATGTATAATATGAAATTGTAAGGTTCCAGAAACTTTTCCCCTGGAAACTCAAAATTAAATTGTATGTATTAAGCTACCGCGTGGCAGAAACTCATCACGATAAGAGAGTTAGTATGATAAGAGAGTTAGTATTTATGGTATATGGTAATCAGACGGACCTCGAGACGGCAATGCATAATGATTTGGCGTTATTCAGATAGCTGATGAAATATGCATTTCTGAAATATGAGGCCCTTTTTATCACCCATTTGTTTTTCACGCGGGGAAGCCGCTTTATTCTGGACTGACGAGAATCCGAGAGAGCAGGCATCAAGCAAACACGCTGAAATTATTCTCACAGCAGGAGGCAGCCTGAAACATGTTGTTTTTAAATATGATCTGCATTTTAATACGCAATCTACTTTGACAAAAGAAGAAAGCGTTTATTGTAAATCCATTCATATTCTGTCCGAATATTACATGGCTATTACAAGAAGTTAGACACAGAATATGACAACCACACATTAAATGCAAAAAAATTAAATTTTCTGTTGTTAGTTATAATTTTCTGCATAAAAATACAATCAGATTGAATAACGAAATATAATATCTTTTTTTTATACGGTAGGAATTCATAACTCAAAAATATGTTTTTGACAAAATATGCTACATGCACTTTTAAAAAGCACAGCAGTCATAGCTATCAAGAGAAAATGGAATGAAACGGAAAAATATTATGATATAAATTCATGAATTTCCGTTAATATGTTACCAGTAAAGCAGAGCCTTGTGATGGTCAGCGGTAGCATGCAAAGACCTGGTCTTGTGCCCAGTAATTCAACACCAGTTACCTTGGGTGGCTCTTCATCTTACACTCTGAGCACAGAAAACTGTCACTAAATCAATAAGCTGTGGACAGACACTAAATTTCAAACAACCCAAACCCAGGGAAAAAAGTCACCCTGCAATAAACCAAACAGGCTTCATTTATGCGCGTGTCACAAAGATGCCAGTTTTCCATGTCTAGACTACAGCAATTAGATGTATTATTGCATGCGGTAGTAATATGGGGTAAAATGAGTCAACACGATATGAATTGCTGTAGGACACAATTAAACTGCACAAATTCCTTTCAAATATTACACTGATTTACTGAATTCCACTCTTCACTATTTCACCAGTTCAGCATTTTTTCTATCAGTATTCAGTATTAACAGCTATTATCAGTGATTTTCTTGTATATGTCTGCACATATGTTTTATTACCATAAAATATATTATATTCATGGATGTGCCTGTTTATTTGTATGCATACGTGTCTGTATGTATGCATGTATGTATACACGTATGTATACACTCAATGTCCTGCCCTGGAGTGGTGCCCCACCCAGGGTAATTCCTTGCTTTGGGGTTAGTGTGACCCCACACTAGATAAGCCTTTATAGAAGATGGATGGATGGACATAGCACTTATTGCTGCACACGAAATGTGCTCATGTGCTTCTGAAACTTAAAGGTTGTTTTATACATTTGTGTCAATAAGGGCACTTTTAAAGCAGTGCGGCCTGCATTAATGACACCCAGGGATTTACACTTATTTGAAGCTCCCTGTATGCTGAGCGTAGGGAAGTGCTGACATGATAGAAGCAAGTGCAGAATTAATTGATACATATGTAGCATAAAACGTGAGATGCTTGTCATAAGAATTGTTTATTATAGAGCAAATGAAGGATCTGGAGAATTTTATATCCCTATAAAATGGTTATAGTGAATTATCTTCAGCCTTTGGTCACTAATGTAGTGCAGTCTAGTAGGCCAGGGAGGGCTAGTGGGCCCGAACATTGACTTCACACCACGTCTCGGAATCGCTGTCATCATCCCAGTTTATTCTACTTATTTATTGCTTATTATACATACCATAAATACCATTCGCATTAAAATACATCCCATGTGTCAAGCGCATCGCCTAGCTGATAATTAACAAGGGGAAGGCATCGCTTCAGACGCTTTCCATTTGCCACCAACTTTCCGCAATAGTAATGAAAAAAAGAAGGAAAGGAAGGATGGAAAATAAACTGCGTTTGCTAGTGGGGGTGGGGGGGAGAGCAATTACTGAAGCAACATTAAAAAGTGAGGATGCCGCTGAGATGTATCAGTTTAAAGACGTGATTGATGAAAGCCTAATGCGACCAGAAAGAGAGGCCTAGCTGCAAAGCCGCGGCCGGCGAGCGCACTTCATTAGCCACCACAATTAGCCTGCCGCTTCAATTTGTTAGCGCCGGTTGGTGATAACGCAAACATCGGAAAGAGTGGGCCCGTCCGTTCAGCAGCGGCGCAGGCCCCTCCCCCCACACCTGGGTCACCAAGCTGCCATTAGCTAACATGCTAATTACCGTAGAGGCACCCGCTATCACTGTGGGACCGGGTAAGCTTTGAACGTCTAAGCTGTGACATCTCAGGCTCATTGTCAAAATAAACAATACCACAGGCAACACAGAACTTATTCGATTAACGACTTTTATAATACTCTGTTTTATAATAAGCAGTATGTCCATACAATATTGATATTATTTCAGAATAAGAATGAAACTGATTCTGTGCCAGTGAGACTATTATTGATACCAAATTGTAATATTTTAATATAAAGTACAAATAGTATTACTACAACTGTAGTCCTAAGAAAATAAGTAAACCGCTATATGACTATTTACAATAATAATTAAAGAAAAATAAAGAGAAATATGCAAAAAAATGCATTTAAAAAATGAATTTAAAGAATATTACCTTTCCTGTTTTTACCGGCACAATAAAGATATTACTACAAGCTCTTCGTTCATTTTAGAAAATCTTGTAAAAAATACATATATAGGTGCTGACAAAGATGAGGGAGGAGAAAAAAAAATGGTTTAATTTAATCAAAAATGCACTTGAAAATCACCATATTCGTCATTATCTTCCTGGGAGTCAATGCAAAAAAACCGAGGGGCAACAGAGATTCATTAAAAGGCAGGTTTGCGCAATGCCTTGGGTGCGTGACTCTCATCGCTAAGCAGGGAAGGCAGGTAAGAGCAGAGCATTCATCATTCCACAGACAAATGACACCGGATTACTAGTTAGACAGTATAATAAGTACCATCTAATTTCCTCTTTAGAATCAATTTATGTTTCAAAGCTTGGGATGATCACCAAGGGACACTGCTTTGCCTGGGTGAAATTAAAGAGTCAAAAACCACTTTTTCATAAAACATAAAACTAGCAGAAGACAAATGTGTGGTGCAGAATTACTCTTTGGTTTTTGATAACGCTAAAAACTGGCCATAAACTATGAAATACAACTATTCTCCTCCTACACGTATATAAGGCTATATAGGTTTGATTCTCAGTGACCATTTCAGAAATGGACCAGAGAAATGTCCTGGTAATGGATTCCATTATGTACTAAAAGTCACAAAGCACTGGAATCTGGCTAATCTAGAGACATTTTGACTAAAAATCTTTCATTCAGATAACTATAGATTTTAAATGCACTTCTTGAAGGAAAGAATTAATTAAAAAGCATATTCAATAATGTATTACAGACCTACCCAGTATCCTATATAAGGTAAGAAAAATATCCTGCCTGAAATCCAAACAGTTTATCTACATTAATTTTCATATAATTTTTACATAAAATTTTATATGAAAAACTTTGTATGTAAATGATCCTAAAGTTGTTTCCATTCATGTTTTCCCCAGAACTTGAAAAGACATCGACACTGTTGCTCAACCGCAGTCTTCGGGAGTAGCAAAGTACCCCTGTGCCAGTCCTTTGTGGTGGCCCTGCTCTCTGGAAGCTGACACTCTGATCATAGTGGCGCAAAGACTGCATCCTCAACCCTATCTTCAGCTCCGTTTGTCCTGCCTGAACTGGATACTAGTCTCAAAGCCACAAGTGAGATTCTATTTGAACTCAGGAGCACACTGGCTTATGCCCAGTTCAATTAGACGTTAAACACGCTAAGGCCTCGCCTCCTCATTTTACGCATTTCGAGAACTGATGGCACGGGAGGGAGGAATTCAGTGGATGTTCACGTGATGCTGATCAGTTTTTGCCAGTTTTCAGGAGCCAGATATACCAGGAATATCTGGACTTCCTGGGTTCCTACAGCCATAATCAAACAGCTTTTCCTAAACATCTCCTGCAAGTCAATCCAACAGGTGAAACAGGTAATGGTTTCCTGACAGCAAAACCAGAATTTCAAGGTAGATGTCAAAGGATTGTACTCCAACACCCAGCACAAGGATAAAATGTGCAAAATTTCTAATAATCCTGTACAGGTATTAAAGTAGGATTTTGCAGGTCCAGTGTTATCGTGTAGCGGGAAAGACGACTCACTGAGCAGGACCTAACGTCACTCTTTCTAAGTTAGACAAAGTGCTAGCTAAAGTGCCAGCTCCCATACTGGTAGCTAACAAGACAGCCAAGGTGCTCATAAAACAGCTTGTGTTTGGTGATATTTGTTGAGCTCTGTTGAAATGTTTTACATTCGCTCCGTTTCTGTAGCTAGCTACATGTAGTACCGCAATCATAAGTTTATCTGCACGCATGAGCCCACTGAAGGGAACGGATAAGAATCAAAAAAGGACAGGTATTGAGTGTGGAGGTGAGGCTGTAGGGTGACATTACTCACTTCACATTATTATGTATAAAACTACCAATCAGATTTATTTATGCATTACACGAAGGTGCTGGAATGCCACTCCAGGTCGTTCCAGCCCACTTTCACCCCTGATCCTCAAACTTGTGCTCAGCTTGACTCAGCGATAGCTGTATGCTTGTCATGCATTATTTGCCTCACCTGTATGTCACGCTGGACCAAAACTGTCTGCCTAACAAATTCATTTAAATGTAAATATATTTTTCTTTAAATTCAGTAGCATGAGTCAAAGTTCATATTTATTCTTGATTAAACACTGAACCTGCAGTGTTAACCTTAAAGCTGCCAGGCCACCTGTTATCCATAGTTACAAAGATTAAACAACACATAGTACTCACAAAATCGACAGTTTAAATATGGGGTTAAACAGAAAAAGTTACGGATTTAAAAAATTAATTCACCAATTCACCATTAATTCAGTCAATAAAACCAATATCATGCAGTATGGACTCTGTAAGACTGTAAGAAAGCTGCAAAATGAAAGGAAAGACTTATTCTTTCATTCCAGGTTAACAATCCACAGCCCACAACTGCCGGGCTTTGTGTGTGTGTCTGTGTGTTGGGGGGGGGGGGGGGGGGGGCGGCGGGGGGCTGTGTGCCCTCAGCCGGCTGCTGATCCATAAACAAGGCGGGATCTTTGTGCGTCCAGCGAGCAAGGCCTCTCCCCACTTTGCTGCAGATACCGGAAAATGAGACATAATGCGCGTGCACATAATTTTGCTTGCATCGTTTTGTTTTAATGACTGACGGTACTAATGAAAGTAACTTTCCATGTAGGAGTAAAAGTGACATCATCTTAAAATGATGCTGTCTCACAGATGCCATCCACCGTAGGTTATTTTGTGTTACGCTTGCAGATTCCTGCCCCCCCCCCCCCCCCCAGCCATCTCACGCCCGTCCTTGTGTTTTTTACACAGGGGCGACTCATGAAGTTTTCCTGCGGCGTCTCTGACTTCGTTGGAGATTTTCTCGGCCAATTCCGCTGTGAATGCAGTCGGCTTCCTGTGCTTCACCGACCCCCACCAGCATCACATCGACGCACCCCCCCTTTTCTGCCGTGTGTGTTTTTTTTTTCACCATGTGTCCACAGAAGCTTTTCTGTGATTCACAAATCTTTGCCTTGGATTCCAGATTTATAGACGTCCCGTGTCTGCCAAATTTTTATTGAAATATATTCGTGGATTTTTTTTTTCCTAAGTAACCTCCACTGCTTAGGCAACTTTTCACTCGCATCCGGACTTCTCAGCTTAGAATTCTGCCACACTCAGAGGGCATCCTGGATCCTGGAATGGTGTAACAGCTCTCAGAAAAAAGCAGGCCTTTGTGGTGTATCCAGAATA
This sequence comes from Petrocephalus sullivani, assembly GCA_026780845.1. Classification (NCBI taxonomy): domain Eukaryota; kingdom Metazoa; phylum Chordata; class Actinopteri; order Osteoglossiformes; family Mormyridae; genus Petrocephalus; species Petrocephalus sullivani. The sequence continues at coordinate 8,597,619 of JAODKM010000025.1, forward strand.
CCTACGTTCTTCCTCAATCTCCGCAACGCCGGCCGAACTCCAGCAAATCGGGGAGGCCTCCTTCACTCCCCAGCTCATCCTGTGACCTCATGTACCGTAAGGCCACAGGCTACCGAGTAAGACGTGAATAGATGTGTGTGTGTGTTCACATGTGTCTGTGGCTACGCTGTTCTCCTCAATTTCTAATTATTATGGAGAATGATGGGATTTTTCCAAATAACTTAAAAACACCAAATCTAAGCTCAATACCTGCCATTTTCTGGGGTTCTTCTGTACCTTAGTAAGCAATATTACTCACCAGAGGAAATTCTAACACAGGAAAACATCATTATACTTTTTTTGGAAATCATAAAATTTAGCACCAAGCTACATGTTCACTGCTAGTCCGATATACCCTGCTCAGGCATGTCAACACAAAGCTTGTTAAGCCTTCTCCTGATATGACTCTCTTACACAGTTTGTAAAGATTTCTGCAGAATTAAAGGAAGAAGCCTTCTGGAATCCCTCTTATGTTTGAGTTTGCTGGGTTTTTTTTATGGTGTTATTGTGTTTTTATTGTGAGTTTGGTTATCAGGGCTTTGATGCTGCTGGTCAGCGCTTCTGTACAAACATGTTTTGTTAAAGTTTCCCGTGTAAAGCCATTGTAACATGCCTCGTAAAAGCGCATGCATCACGAGCATATTCCCAGGTTGCACTGTGAGCGTTTCACTTGAAACACGTCATGACGTTAATCCAAACATTACCTGCATCATTTGTCAGAGAAGAAAAGGCAAACATCCACATGTAAAAATAATTCTAATTGTTTACTACAGGTCCCTTTAAAGATTCATACTTCATAGTCTACTTTACACAGTCTGTTGTGTAGGTGTATCTATTTGTTTTATATTTGACTTGTTCTTGTGTCCAGCTGTCCTAATTTAATGTGAATAACTTCTAAAAAGGAGAGCATATGCACTCATTGTATCAGGCAGGAGTTCATTCAGTATCCGTCTCTGTTGTTTAACTTTGTTTGGTTGATTTCTCTTGCTATTGAGACAGAGACATGTATTTGCAGCTACTGATGCAGGAACATCTGAGCAGTAAATTAAACCTAAAGGCAACCATTAAGTCACAAAGGCTAATTTAAAACTGATGATCTTACACAGTCTGTGTTGGTTACCTTATGACATGCAAATCAGTATATTACTTATATAATATGTTCTGTACATGTGGAGCAGGTTTAAGTGTGTTTAGATTACTACACAGAAATCCCAATGCACTACAGACGTTTGATGGGCGTGCAGTTGATTTTGTTCTAGATGGATCAACACATATTCATTGCAGGTTTACAAACATGGTGCACTGCAAAAACCAAAATGCTTAGCGCAGGATTTGTAACACTGCAGATTGTGTGTGCTGCTACCCTACAGGCAATGGTAGTGCACATCTGTACTTCTCTGGGGTGTGTGTGCGTGTGCTTTTTAACGGTAATGTAATATTTGGGTGTGTAAGTATCCATGTGACAGGAGAACAAGGAATGTGGAGATGGCCAGAGGAAAGTGTGAAAGGGGAGGAGCCAGGAAGGGCTTTGTGTGCCCCACAGGCTCATGGGAAGCGAGGACTGGGCAGCACTGCGGACAGATCACGGGGAAAGGAAGCACATGCAGCTAATGGACTACTGGGAATGTCTGGGTTTGATACTGGGAATGAATGCATTCTGCCAGCAGATGTACATTGTGAGACTTGATGAATAAATGTCATGTACTTTTCCAGTAATTGTGCATTGTTTATTGTCTGTGAGCATGGTTTGTGTTATTTTAAAGTGCTTCTTGAAAACAAAATTGCCATTCACAAGAACACATTATTTGTTCGTTAGTATAGCAAGCAAAATGTCATTTTTGTACCTTTCTTTTTAAAAAACAAAAAACCCCAAGAGGGCCCTGCAAGCGAGACACGTTCTCAGCATGTAGCTAGTGCCAGGGCTATCTAGAGCAGCTTGAAGCGTACCATGCAACACGAGTTGCTCCTATACAAGTGGAGTGACCAGAAACCTTGGGTCTGAAATGACAGATGGCCACAAGCAGCACACTGTCCTGAGATCACCTCAGAGGGCAGAATAAAAAATGATTGGTTCAGAGAGATAACCAGTCAGATCTTGTGTCAGATGTCAGACCAACCAATCAGATGTTCTGGTCCCACCTCCTCTAAAATCTGATTGGTTATCTCTCTGAATCAATCAATTTTCAGTAATCAGAGGTTAGCTACTCTTGAGCCTTCGTCTTATGATCTTAACTATGTTTTAACCATTAAGTGAAGATTGGAAAACATGACTTGTTTTGTTGTTGCTCAAATTGGAATAAGAACATTCAGTAATGCACAAACCTGAGTGTAGTTTGCATCAAAGCGGTTTAGTGAGTGATACTCATATCCACAACTATATATACGTATATCATACAAAAGAAAGGTTTACTGTGGCACAATAAGTACAATATCGTGTTAATGACACAAATACCATGGGTTCAAATCTCAAAGAACACCAAGGAGTCGTAACTGCATAGAATGCTTTAAAAGTGAAACCTCACTATTGTTTCAAGGACCGAGGAGCAGACAGATGCACTGATAAACTTTATTGATCCCAGGGGGAAAACTGCATCTGGTAGGCTGGCCCGGGCTGCATGGCTTTATATGGCCACTGCCTGGCCATAACCCTGGCCGGACGACACGGACGCTTCCCCTGCCAAACCTCCACCAAAAGACCTCTGCTCCAGTGAGAGCACAGTAGGAGATGAAGGTGCACCTGTGGTATCTATATGCACTACTGGAGCTAATCGCAAAATACAAGCAGCTTATATGTTTACTGGCTGAAGTACAGGGTTCATCTGCACATGACAGAATGTGACAATGTGACCAAAACATTACCAGTTAAAGACCTTGGTGGGCGGATTGTTGTATTTATGAACAAGCTACTGGGGGCAAATCCACCTGTACAATAATAAAATAAAAATGATTTCAGTAGTGGTTTTGGCACCAGACTGTCATGCTGTAAGTGGCCTTGACTTCTGGAAACCAGCTCAAGGCTCTGCTATAGCACTCCCCCACACTTTTTGTGGGTCTATATCCAGCCCCCTGCTATTATTAGAGGGGGTTATTAACACAGAGTGTTTATTCACGCACCTGCAAATGCCACTCACACACGCCTGCAATCCTGATGCCCAAACCACTGAAAACCCCATTAACAAATACAAAGTCTTAATCATTTTCCTTTCCATGATCCAGTGGCATCTTAAATCAGTAATGAAATTTAATTTTGGGCTACACTGCACTAGTTGTAGATTTAGGGTTAAGTCCCAGAGTGCCCACTCAAGCCGTATCCTTGACCAAACTGCTTAATCTCACCGCAGCGAAATATTTAGGCGCATACCGGTAAATAGGTTAAAAATATCATAGGAAACATTGCAAGAAATATCAAGAGATAAACAATTAAATGTAAAATCTGTTCCATGATGTTCCATTTTTATAGTCAGTTTTTATGTCAGCTTTGTGTGCATCATTTTGAAAATAAAAATATGGATCACTTTGTGGTGCATTGGGGTCACATTGCTGGTGAAAAGGTGGATGTTGTACCTACAGTTGTGATCCTAAAACCCACATCCCAAACCAGTGATGGTTACAGAGGACTATTCATGATTCACAGTTTCAGAATTCAGGCCCCGTTCCTTCCTATGAGATGAGCCACTGAGACTTTTGTGGGGTGAAGTAAAATTAGGAAGAGCCTACCTACACCGATGCCATCTCCCTGGATTTTCACCAACAAGAACCCCTGGAATGCATGTTCTAATTCAATGATCTAAGTCAATCACTCATCCTTGTTAGTGCCACAGGGTAAAAAAGGCACTAATAAAATAGTATTAGACTAGGTAATCAATAGGTTTTGTTCTGCCTTGGCTAACATAACAGGAGTTACTCACATGTGCTGAGCCTGCTGCGGTAGGAGCGGAAAGGGTACTGATTGATGAAATACAGAAGAGGCAGAGAAAGTGCATGGGACACATTTTGTGAAGGGAGGGGCTGCTGAAAGATGTGATACAGGGAAGAATGTTGGGAAAAGAAAAAGAGGAAGGCAGAGAAAACAGTGATTGGATGAAATTAAGGAAGGGACCGGGTACCAAGAAGTGAAAGAAATAGCATTGGTTGGTAAATTTTAGAGGGATAACTCAGGACCTACCATAAGGTACAATACTATGATGATGCTGAGCCTGCATCAGACCTCTTCGATAATTAAACAGCTAAGATATGATACAACCTGTTAATGACATTCCTGGGATTGCTGTAATTCCAGCAGCATTTCTCTACAGCACACAGTGGCCATTGCTACGTTGTGCAGGGAGTCACTGTGGGAGGCCGTCGTAGCTGCCAGTCCCTAATACACTAATTCAGCTTGCCAGTCCTACTCGCCCACACCACAAGAATCTCTCCTCACCTCAAACAGGCCCGGCTCCTCCTGGCACACGCTCCCAGAACACCCAGTCCACCCGACGCCTCGCTCAGCGGGAGCCAGAACTACCTAGAGCCTCAGGTCACCGCCAGTGAAGTTGATTTGGACAGACTAGTTGTGTAAAGCAATCCTTCCCCAACAACTATTCAGGCCAATGGAAAGTTGTGTACCTAAAATGCAGGTTGAAATCTCCCCCTGACACATTACACTGCCTCCCCCCCAACTCCAAATTAGGAAGAGGGCTCAAGAGTTAGGGTGTGCAAATCAATACTGAAATATCAATTCTTTCGATCTGAATGTTTCATTTGCAGGTTTGATTTTAGCAATAAAATCTTTTTAGCTAGGGGCAAAATTTTATATTATTATAGGAAGCAGAAACGGGATTTCAACTACTTCCAGGCAGATGAAAACGTTCAGGGTCCCAGGCACTAGTGAAAGGAACAACCAATCCCTCCCAAATTTTACTGTCAGGGTTGGGCTAGCACCAAATACCGGTGTCGGAATATACAGAGTACAAATTAATATAGAATGAACCTCTTCAGTGTAAAATACTGTTAGTAAATAATAATCAATAATTTTCCCCTTAATTTGTGTAATTGTACCTTATCAAAAAGTCGTCCTTATCAATAGCTATTGGGTTAAATGTTGTCATAAAACATTTATTTCAATAATACAACGCCAACGTTGACCTTATCATAATGGCGATGTATATATACCGGGTTTTTTTTCTGTGCCGCGGCTCGTGGCCAAATAAATGGCGCATTTTGATGACGATGCATCAGCGACACGTGATGAGAGATGGCAAGTTCGTGCTGTGGAAGGTAGTTACAAGGTATTTTCACTATAGAGAATACATCAGTCGATCATTTTTTTCTGACTTATTTTCAAACAGGAATATTGTCTGTCATCAAAAACTGTACTCGAGTTTAAAGGACTGGCGTAATGTGCTGGTGTCTGAATTCACAGCGGCTTTGCTCTCACTTTCAAGTTGCTGTTTGGTAAATATAGTACAAAAGCCTAACTTAATATTCCCATAGGAGACGCTCTCAGCGCAACCACAGCAATAGTATTTGTTTAGTTCCTTTGATTTAATACCGTTGGCAAGGGAGCCATTTACCTTAATGAATAAAGATTAACAAATTGCCAATTAGTAATGAGTAATAATATCTTTAGGTGTATATATGTGTGTTTTAAAAATGTTATGTTTGCACTGAAGGTAGCATCACTGAATAGCGATACGGGTAATTATATACAAACCTTTAACAAACGTATTAATCATTCGAAAGGTCATTTTCTTTAAAACCGCAGTGTCGTTTAACAAAAACAAAAAACGTTTCAGGTAGATTTGTCGCCTAATAATTAAGGAGGCGGTGAGTATGTCGAGTGACTGCGCGGAGCCCGAGGCGGAGCGGCCCGATGCCGAAGGAGGCGAGCCGGGACGGGCTGCGGAGGACTGCGGGGGACTGGCCGAGGCGGAGGAGGCGCAGGGCGGCAGCCAGGCGAACGGCACCGGGGCCCTGTCAAAGAGACAGAGGAAGCGGCAGCTGAGGCACCAGAAGTGGGAGGAACAGAGGGACCTCCGCAGGTAATACTCTGACTACCCTGCCGCAAGTAATACTCTGATTACCCTGCCGCAAGTAATCGTGCGTTCCTTTACTCTCGAAGATCGGAGCTCGGCGCGCGGAGTGACGTCACATCCGCTAAGAAACCGAGGAAAACCCATTCCATTTGTCGCACTCGGATCCAAGATTTTTACTGGCTGAAGTACAGGGTTCATCTGCACATGACAGAATGTGACAATGTGACCAAAACATTACCAGTTAAAGACCTTGGTGGGCGGATTGTTGTATTTATGAACAAGCTACTGGGGGCAAATCCACCTGTACAATAATAAAATAAAAATGATTTCAGTAGTGGTTTTGGCACCTCGGATCCAAGAAGCCTTCAAGAAAGTGGCTCTTGCGCTCGCTCTTTCGGAGTACGAACAGCTCCAAGCCTATGCCGTTCACCGTAGCAACACATCTATCGACTACAATAACGCTGTACGGTGTACACAGCTTACGAAGTTGACTCA
>JAODKM010000025.1:8604266-8618110 GCA_026780845.1 Petrocephalus sullivani
GGGGGCGGGGGGGGGGCGGGACAGGCGGCTGAGCGAGAAAGTTGCTCTTTGTGAGTATTATCAGTGAAGCATTGCAAAGCTGGGAGGGTAATCCACTCAAAGAGGAGTGGCCTCTCCAAATCGCCCATCCTGCCACTTTAATTACTGCCAGGGAGTTTCGCTTTACGGCAGGTTAATGACGCCGAGCGTGCCAGAAACACCCATTGCAACAGTAAGACCCAGGGAAGAAAAAACAGCGAACGGAAAAAAAACAAACTTTGTATGACCTCCAAATACTGTATACACTGACAAAAATAGTTGACGAAAGTCCAGATGACCTTTTTGTTGCAACTATGGGGAAAACGAGTTATTTATAGAGGCCTGGTTATAAAGATGCACTTTTACACCTCGGATCTAACTACAAGTCATTACCTTCGTTATCTATTATGACATCATAATGATTACGTCCCTAGATAGCCAGGCTATATTTGAACACCGACTACAGTGCTGTAGCTTATAAGTGATAGCTTTCCTATTTTGTCTATTCGTCATGTGCACTGATTATTACAACGTTTTCTCACCCGTTTCAGGCATTTTTATGACATGTAGAAGTAGGATAAATCTTAGAAATGCCTCATTCTGATTTAAGTCTTTCAGTACAATGGCTTTTATGCTAAGGATGATCATTGGACAAAAGCCTCTCTTGTTGGCAATGCAATTACCCCCAAAAGTCAAAAAGCCAAGTCCCATGTATATTCAGGTCAGTAATGATCCTTTGTGAGGCATATTCCTGCACATCAATTATGCTAATCATAACCATGGTCGTTAAGCCGGATGCTCATTACTGTCAGCGTGCAGGTGACAGAGGCTTCAATCACTAACGTTTGGAGCAGCGCACTGGGACACCATGGATTCCAAAGGTGGGGTTTGGGTATATTACACCTCCAGAGTGCTCTCCTCTTCCCACCCCTTGGCCAGGGTGTGAACCAGCTTTGTGCAGCCTGAGGTGCAAGTGCTGCATTAAGTTACTGTGAAGTCCTCAAGTAGCGTATATAAAATGCAGCCCTATATCCGTAAAAACCATGTAACCCTGTGCAGCGTACGGCTGTAGCATACAACATGGGGCGATGTGTTTACTTCCATTCAGATTAAACATTTCCAGGTAATTTCACTGGGCTTCCTTCATAGGACTCCCGCCTATGAAAGGCCTTCAACAAAGACAGTCAGTTACCTAATGCATGACGTGGCGGAGGACCTTTGTTTATTTGCAGTTTTCCTCATACCACACTCCTTTCATCTATTTTTTTGCACGTTTGCCTCCTCAGTGCGCCAGTTGTTTAAGATTAAGAAAAATGGCACGGAAAATTACAGTAATTTTTTGTGATGTCCAGCATGCTTCATTACGCTGCAGTTTGATGTGACACTAAAACTGAAATGAAAATTTTACTTTCATGTTTTGCATAACAAAGATTAATTACTAACCAGTTATAATATTTCAGTTGTGCTGCGGTTAGCGGGGGCAGTGTACCTTTTTTCCTTCCAGTCTTGCCCGGTTTTCCTCCCTGAAATACTCGGTGCCGTACGGCAGCTTTCCGTAACAGGAAGTTGCGTGAATTGACCTCTCATATTTCCTGTTTTTGTGCGCGTGGGAGAAAGGCTGAAATCTGGGAAGGGGAAAGAAACAAGATTTCAATATTATAATCATCGTTCTAATATTAGTCGATGATGAAGGCAAATCTGTTAAGTGCATTTTAAAGCATAAAACACGCAACAAAATGCACTAATATCTGTAAACTTACTGCAACTGTCAACCATATGATAAGACCAATAAACACAGTGATACACTGAATTTCAAATTAGTCCTTAGACAGTTAACCAAGTTAACCAATTAACCAAGTGCTTCAAGGTGTTTTAAAAGGGAACCATCCAGCTGAAGAGTTATGTATACAGCCTACATGTGAAAAATATACACAAAATTAGATTAAATGGAATTAAATTAAATGAAAATTTAATTGAACCAAGTGAACTGAATTAAGAATAATGCATTCTAGCATCTATATCTGGCAACTCTGAGATCATTGCAGAAAACAAAAGTGTTCATTTGCAAACCTGCAGAAACAGTTTTCACAAAACAGCAGAAAAATACAGATAATGTTCCGTTAAAAATTTTCCATTAATCCAACTCTCCCATTCCACCAAGAATAGGAATATTCCTTAATGTTACTGCTCTCATTAAGCCGCATTAGTGCCCTCTGATTCTACCAAATGCTACTCGAATGAATAAATGACTCTATGCCTTCATGGACAAATATTCTTAAATGTGCAGACATCTGTAAGTTTGAGATTCACACCCTACAAGAACATGCAAGGCTCCTCAGGCAGGGACCCAGCCCCCTCGCCTCGTTGTTCGTGTGCATTGTGTTGCTGGGCACACAATCAGTGTAAATAGCTGTTACTTAGGAAAAATGCCAGATGTTAATTACAGCGAGGTTGATTTTGTAAATTGCACCCAAGACACGTTGCAGGAAAGAAGATTTATCCTGCGTGGTGCAAGAGGTGTCTGTGTGGGCTGGCTAAATGTCCACTGGGTATAGGCTTGGCTCATCTGAAAACAAACAAACAACGGACAACCTTGGCTCTTCTACAGACCGCACTCTGCAATAAAGCCTATATTAAACAGGCACTACATCATTTCTCTTTCGTTACATCTCGCCTTTAACCGAGGTGTCAATCCTGACCTGTAAACACCTGTATGTAATGTCCGTCTAATGCAACGCAAATAAACTGACCGAGGAAAACAGCCTGCTTGTCTTTGGTACCCCAAGCCACCACAGATATTCCGTTTAAATGCTGCGGTTTGTTTTCTGTAGGCACACTGTGCATGTCTGATTCAAAGATGAAATCAAACAAAATCATGAAAAAGAATACTTGTGTACAATAAAACCAGTTAAGCTACATTGCAGATCCACAATCTATGGCAACTCTTACTTACTATGCATTAACTTATGTGGCTTATGTGTATCAGAGTTTCCTCCCTGTACAGCTACTGTGGATTTTGTTCATAATGTTTAAATACCACAAATACAAAAAAAAATCTACTTACATATCATTGGAAAGTTAAATATAGAATAGAAAACAACTACTGTAACTACAGATGCTAAATCAACAAACCAAAACACTAATAAAATCAAACAGAAATCAATCTAGCACTATAAAACCAATAACACTGAAACAAAGATAGCCATTCATTATAAAACAACTAATTATCGTAAGTAGAAAAAATGCTTAAAAATAAAGATTAATTATGAGGTTAGTAAAAGGAAACAAAAAATTCATAAAAAAGGCGCTATCTCTTTAAGTAATGTACAATATCACACAGACATTCCTATTCACTAGAGACAAGTGCCTCTCCTACAAGACAGATTACAGTGCAATCCATGCTAATGTGCACATGGGATGGACATCACAGGGAAAAAATTAATGTGGCCCCAATGTCCCAGAATACACAATGGTTGTGGTGCTAGCCGGCTGTTTCACTTACTGCTTTCATTGCCTCGGAATTGCATTTTAATAGGGTAGTTTTTATTCATTCAAAGCTATTAAGGAAAGTTTGACTTCTCACTGGGGATCGTTGGCGGTGTGGTCCATGCCCAGTGACAGCGCGTAAGAGCAGCTACCAACAAAGAGAGTATGCCCACTGTTATAGGGCCCACCAGAAAATCGCTTTTAATTTCGTAATTTAGATATTTTAAAAGGCTAGACCAGCTACACCAAAACCCCTGCACTTCATCATATTTAGGACCTGTTGTTGTTGTTGTTTTTTTTTTGCCCAAGTTCATTTAGCTACAATCCTTACAAAACAGCAACAAAAGCAGCATATTCACCTAAGGCTATAAAAGAATATTGCATCAATAGTGAGAACTCTCATGTTATCTACTTTGCTTTACAACAGAAGTATTTAATGTTTCCACCCTGTACATTTATCGCAATAACTTGCATAGGATGTCTGAGGACAAGTTTTTACATAATATCATAGCATTGTTTTACCACCACTATTCTCATCAATAAATTTGTATAATTACCAAATGGCATTTTTTATTATACATTTTATGTATGTTTTAATTAGTAGTTTCAATGTATCTATACCCTTAAAAGCTCAAAAAAAAAAATGTGGAGATTTCAATTTGCTGACAAATTTACGGGTATAATCACCATGAATATCAGTACTTATTACAAAATGTTACCTACATCCCGAGCAGCATTTAGTCTGAGCAAAAAAAAAAGAAGTAAAACACTATTCGGCCCTTTGAAAATTTCCAGTGGAAATTAGTGAGAAGTGGGGGGGGCTGAGTTCCAGATCAAAAGGCAGTAATCATGCTGTATGGCGCCCCAGAAACCCACATGTATAATATGATTTGCACACTAACAGCCTCTGCTATTAGCGCTTGTTTTGAGCTTCCGACATTAATGGGGCTAGCTAATTTGGTGTTTTAAGTCTGGAAAAATGTCTCCACTTAATGTATGTTGTAGGCCAATCTAGTAATTAAAATAAATGGAGAGTTTTAAAAAAAAGATAGCAAAATGTTGAAAAATTTCTTACAATAATCTCCTATGATAATTATATTCTGTGTGAACGTCAAGGTTTGTTCAGACTGCAGTCAGCTACTTATAGTTGAAAAGTTAATTCTGTCATCTGTCATATTTCTATCGGAAAAGCTGGTCCAGTTTTAAACCACACACAGATAATCAATAAAAATAAAATTTTTTGAATTTACGCTATAAGAAAACGCCAAAAATAAAACTAAAAGGTGAAATCCATATCCATATACCAAAAGAAAACCCCTGATGAAATTACACTACAACAGGGAGAATTATTCATACCAGTAATAGTGATCAAACAGCTAAACAAAAAATACTCTGGGGAAAAAAACTTTCATCATGAGGCCATAATTAACAGCTTGTTAATTTGGTTTGTTACGGGGGGGGGGGGGTTGCAGAGAATACGAATGAGAACCTTCACGGTATTAAGACACAAGGGTTTTTAAAGCAGTTATGTAATTGTTACAGTATGAACTCATATGAAAAACAGTGCATGATAAATTCAATTGGAGTTCTAACTAGAGTAATTGGAATTAAATAATTAGAAGCAAGGCTCAGCGGAAGGAGTTTGTATGAAATTTAATTTATACAAAGTTGCGTCGTAATTGCCAGCTGCGCTTATAGCAATAGACATATGATATAAATAGACACTAGGGAGAGAACAGACAGATTTAGTGGAGACTCCCCCCCTCTAGAGAGAGGAAAGACTCACGCGTGGTCGATGACCCGCCCCCGCCACTCTTCTCGTCGGAGCTCCGCCCTGGCCTCCTCCAGGTCCCTGATGGAGGTCGCCACGCGCAGGGTGGGCTCCAGCGGCCGATACCTCTGCTGCAGCACCACGGCCGGATCACGGAAGGGTCCCTGGCGGACGTGGGATAAGGCGTCTGCGTTACACTGTAAACCGTCTGCTTCATTATTGATGAGGCCCCTGGTGAGCAAGGTGGTCAGAAGCTCTACAAACTCTGCTCGGATTTGAATTATTAATAAAACCCATTTCAGCTGATAAACTTTTATAAATGGCGGGATGGGATGATAACACTGACTTGATAGATGGCCGGGGGCTTCTCACCTGTGAATCACAGCGGACATATATAAATTTACACGGGCAGCTGGGACGCGGAGACAAATTATTTATCCGTGTGTGTCTGAAAAGAGAATCCCTTAACTTCTTATAACGCACTAAGATTCCAATTTGCTTATATAAGTATGAGGTTTGCATAACCATTTTCTTAGTACTTTGTACTAAGCCACAAATCTTGCGTACTTAGCGGTACTATTTACTGAAATGAAATGGGTAATTACAAAAATATAAACATGGCTTTCTAGAGTCTTAGACTAACCGGCCAATGGTAACCAAATGAAAAGTGAATTACTAACTAGAACCATACTAATTTTAAACTAAAAACTGTATGAATATTGCAAAGCGGCAAATTAACTTCTGCGGTAAAACCAGACTCAGCTAAAGTCCATCCAGTCTGTGTAAGGCACACTAAATCATTTGTTTTTCTACTGTGCCAGGTAGGTGATATCACAAATATCTCTCTCATATCCCCTACAGTTCATAGTCCAAGATGGAGAGAATGGTGCTTAATGCATGAAAGCTGAATGTTGATTTGATGTAGCTGTACTTCTTGGAACATTTAAGCCTAATTCACTTCTGCTTAAATCACACTTTTCTAAACTGAACTGGGTAAAAAATAATTCTGAAATCAAACTGAACTCTCAACATCATGGCATGTTTTTGTAGCAGCTGAAGAAGTACAGATGAAGTACAATGCATCTGAAATGCTCATCTATTTCTATGGAAAATGATTTATACTTTTGTGCTTGTAGAAACTTTTCTAACCACTAAAGTACATTTACTGCCCCTGTAATATGTTACAATGCATTCAGACTCATCAGCTAGCTGTCCTTGAAATCCGCCGAATGCTGGATGCCGTTAATTTCTAAAATTGCCAATGCATCACAAAAAAGGCCTAAGGAAAGGTGCTTCCGTTGCCACGAAAGGATAGAGGAAAGAAGAAAGGTAAAAAAAGGAAGAAAAAAACGAACTGATAGGTTGGTGAGGCTGAAATGTAAATAAATAATGCATCCCCTATCCGCGGCTGGCTGTCGGTAAGGCCTCAGTGCTTTAATGAATTCCTACTAACAAAGCACAGCTGGGGCCTGGCCGGCCCAGGGTGAAGACGCTACCCCTAATAAAAAGAAATGATTCACGCCTCATTTCTGCTCACTTATGTTTTACATTAATAGAAACCAATAATAGGAACCAGTTACCATAAAAGTCACGGACCGTAAATAACACAAATGGCAAATACGTATCATCAAATACTTTTCGCAGCTGGACAAGATGACATGCTACTTTCGGCGGTGCTTAAGCGGTTCCCTAAAAGCAATGCAGTCCTCTCGCTGAGCTGCCTAATGACATACATTTAACTGAAGTTTATTAGCTGACAGACGTGCTTATAAGCACAGTAGTTAACTGGGCATCTAAATAATCTGAAAATGTTACAGGGAACCTGGGGGGCATTTTAATGATACTGCTTGCTTTAAGGGAGTTCAAATATCTTTAGGTATGATTATTATTATAATTTAATGTTTAATTTAACGTGAGTGAAAATGTACATTAAAATGTAATAATTGAAAAATATTTAATACATGTTATTGTATAAATATATTTTTTCATATATCTATTCATAATCCTTCTCTATACATCAAGACACACTACCGGACTATTCATGATGCCTAGTAAATTGTTCTGGGAATTAGTTCAGTCTTTGTATCTTGACCTTGAAGACACTGTAAGCCAGTGATATTTCACCCCTCCTACCTCAAGATGGCAATATAGCCTCCGTAAATAGCAGCCATTAATGAGTTTTCAGTTATAATATATTGCACTTTGAAGTTGTTTTGTACTGTTGTGAGGTGATATGGAAAGAGTGAGAGGCAGAGTGCAAAATATAGCGCATACCTCGTCAACTGATTTTACCTACTTAGTGCTTAAAAGAAAACAGAGCAGAGTGTAGCATATCCCACAGTTCTCAAGGATAAGGAGAATTAGGCAGTAAACTAGTAAAACAGGAAGTCAAATAGAAATCCAACACTGCAGGGCTATGATGGACTCTAATTACATACGGTCCTTTATGTCTGCTGTAGCCTGAATAACTGGTCACAGGTATTCCTGATACGGCTCTGGAATCTCCTGACGATTTACTTTTATTCCTGCCGGAGAATTGCATCCCCCACCATGTTTGCATCCGTGGACGATCACCATTGACTCACGCAAAGTCTTCTGGTGATGCTGTAAAGCCCTATCAGCGACGAGGGCACCTCAAGGGCAAATTAGCCTGCGAAGCAATGCGTGGGAGCTGGGGATAGTTTTGGTACATAACACAACACTTTACCGAAAGAAACTCACAGTTTTACCTAGCGTTAAGGAGACAGTAGATGCCAAATAAATTTCTGCTTGGCTGCCTTGTTTATGTGCACAAGAGCACGATGACAAGAATTCTGAGCCTCTCAGCGGAAGCAGTAAAAAGTTAGAAAGGGTTGAATCTGCTTTTGTTATTTATTATCACGTGAGGCATGATACTATCAACAGATTTGATACCAGATGGAGGCACAACCTAATCATTTAAATACATATGTATATTTATTTGGCGGGAGGGGGGAAAGAGTCCATATTCCAATGCCCCTCGATACAGACCCCATCGTTATGATAATTTTTGTTTGGAGCTGTTATGAGCAATCTGCATCATTCACTCGAAATTTATATATATTAATAATATATATCCAATATATATTAATATATATATAACGGAGTCTGCCTGCTGGATTGAGATCCTCTGTGTCGCTGCAGGAGTTTCCGTCTCACCTGAGGTTTCTTGCTGGTTATCGGGGGCAGCGGCCACGTCTTGAGGAAAGTGTCCCCCGGCACTGAGGGATCCATGGTCTGTCTCTTGCGGTGGACATCCCTGACGAGCAGGGGCTTGACGCTCCTCATCCGCAGGTCCATTTCGTGAGGAAAATCTCTGTACGGGGAGTTGAACACACCTGGGATCTGCGAGACGAAGTGGGGGGGGGGTTGGGGGGGTGGGGGGTGTCAGCATCAAAGGAAACCAACACAGAAATCAATATGCAAACCTGGATTAAAAAAGAAAAAACACCACAGGACCATGCATTAAGTGTTGTTTTACTGTCTAAATTCTGCATAATATATGTGCAATATACAAAAGAGTAAATCACACTACAGTCGGTTTTAACTACAGCTATTAGACATAGCTAAATTTAGTCCCTACAGTCTGAAAACAGGAACATATGAACGGACACACAGAATGCATTTAAATGTTTAAACAGGTTTAAACAGGTGTTAATTTTTTTACTTCTGTACACCTTTAAATGGCACTGCACCTAGTACTGCCAGAGATTCCATTCAGGTAGCAGTTGGAAAAATGGTGGCATTTGCTGCTGAAGGGTTTCTGGAAGGCTCGCCTTTAATTTGACACGAGTCATGACCAGTTCATTTCTGTCTTCTTCTCTCTACATGCTTCTTCCATCTTCTTCGGCTGTTGGCTACAAAACACTGTACGGTACTGTACTGTACGTTTTAAAAGTTCAGCAGTCTCGATTGGTTTGCATTCCTCAGACTGCCACTTTACCATTTTTTCCCACTCTGTAAGGTTCTTTTTTGGCCCATTTTAATAGTAATAATTTGTTTTCTAATAATTCTGCAGAGGAAAGATCCTACGGTTTCCTGTTTTACTCAAACCGAAAGTACTCAGACCAAATACTGAGCATGTATAGCTCTATTTTTAAACAGTCCATTCTTAACTGGAGATTAATCTGGACTTAAACTTTTGGTCGGAAGAGAAGATACAAGTAACTTTTTAAAAATAAATTCTATACGTTGTGTATAAACATCTTTCATCCATGATGTTGATGTTTCCAGACTTTTAGCTGTAATACAAGCATTCTCGAATTTATGTCCAATTCCGCTTTGTGTAATCATTTTCTCAATTGAGTTACAAAATGTGACATCAACTACTGAACTTCTTTATAATTCGAAAAATCACATTTTCAACATTGTGCACGCTATTTATTTTAAGCATCCCCCCCCCCGAACACCCCCAACCTCAACACACCCACATCTCACAAAATGGGAATCTGCAATTGCTGGGGAATTTATGTTCTAAATTGCAATTCTTTCAAACAACTCAAGGGCTTATGGGAAATATGCGGCTGCTGTAAAAAGCCAGTCCGTCACAGTAAATGTCATGCTAACAGCACAGCTGGCAGAGAAAGGGAAACCTCTGGAGAGCCTGCCACTAATAGCTTCCCCATAACATTTTTATTTTTTTAACTCTCCAATGGTCCACGCCACGCCAGACATACCCGGTAGACGTCTGGCCCCTTCTCTCTGTTCCCTGAGTCTTTCAAGACCGACGGCTTCACTTCTCCGCTGTTACAAATTGCAGGCCGACCGCATTGCATTTTCTCACATATGTTATTTGACCGTGAGCACTGTCCCCCCCCCTTACGCAGAGCCCGGAATATTAATTGAGCGAGGGAGAGCTCACAGGAGAACGCACCAGTTGTTCACCAGTCATCCTTAGCATAACATTTATATTTTCAGCTGTCCTGTGCAGACACCGATCCATCATTCAACTCCCTCCTCCTGCTTCAGCCCTCCAATATTTTTCTTCTGGATACATAAAATCATAACCTCTTTCATAATTAAATCCACTAAGGAGAACATTAAAATTAATAGCCATCAGAAAAAAAAAAATAAGCGAAATGATAAAGTTGTTTTCAAAGACTTTTGTTATTAGATACTGCGGAAAAGTATTTGTGAAAAAATATATTCTACATGCTTGAACAAATTAAAAAATAAATACTTTGTTGCTTGTCATCTACTTGCAAATTTAGACAGAGAATTAGAGTGAAAATCTTAGGTAGGTAGTCAGGTGTTCAACTGTAGTGAATCGGCCAATGGCTCAACTGAGCCGTATTTAGACCCCAGCAAAAAAATGGCACGGGTACAGCACAGTGGGGGGTACACTATGATTCCAAAACTAGCTGTTGATAAAAAAAAGAGCAATGATGTTGACCCCTGAACAAAAAGAACTAAATCTATGTCAGCTCATCCACTTTTGTCCGGCAGAATTTCTCCTGTTAACGATGAACTGTGGGAGACCCATTCATTTCCTGGTGACAAGGTCAGACTGTGGAATAGAGATGCTCCCCTCCACCCCGTCCTCACACAGCAGAGCCATAAAAGAGTGAAGTTGGAAGAGGGTAAGGTTCCTCTCAGCGTTATGGTACCACATGTGTTTAACATATGGTACATGACTCAGAGAACAATAGTACGTTCAGGACGGTGCGCGTGCAAGTTTGTGACTCGAAAGACAACAACACAACTGTAAGTGTCAGAACTAAACGGCTAATGTCAAAGGCTCTTATACTCCACAGATTATGGTAAACCAGCATGCTGTCTCCTCCCCAACGGGCGGAGTAACAATTCATCAAAGGTATTTTCAATTCAAATATGAGGCTAGCTTAAGGCTGGACGCTCATAGCTAGCGCTGTGAATTATGAAGCTTTTAACTGACAGAAATTCAGCAGCCACACACACATACGTTATCTCTTACACTTAGATTTACACTGGCTGACCATTAAAAACTGAGGTCCATTACTTTCTGATTGCTACAGTCAAACTCCATGTGGCTGGCCCGTGATGAGCTCCAGGCCCAGCCGGTCACGCTCTCCTGGTACGCACGGGTCCAAGGCTGACAGGAGAACAGAAACGGGCAAGCAGAAAGGACGTGGGTAATGCCGTCGTCGAGCGAGAAATGCGTAATGACTGTAAAAGCATGAAGGGGACCCGGCGAATGAAATATCTGCCGGAGATGAGGGCATGCTGAATCAACACTGACCAGTGCACTTCATCATAATTATCAGGACACACTACCACTGGGGGATTTGTAAAAATCCCACTCAGCAAATCATTGCTGCTGTTAGGAGATACGCAGTGTTAACATGCTGTCACAGTCCAGCGTTTAGTAAGATATTCCACATTCAATTACTCCTGGCCGGAAAGTAAAGGAAAAACGTGATCATTTGTCAGCCGGTGCCGTTCCGCTTTCTGAATGAACGTTCAGTGGCCTTGTTATCCCAGCCGGAGTCAGAACGCACTCCTGGCCCGCGACTCTCATTGTCAGTCTCTTTTCCCACTTAACCGCTTCAGACGGCCTTTAACAGCCCCTCAAAATGTCTTCCCTTTCTGCGATTTTTATTTTTTTATCGTGGGTTTCCATTTTCTGGTCTTTGGATCGTCTTTGGTGGCCCGTGCCATGCTTTACAAGACTCTTGGCTTTTACCATATCACCTTACAGTTTAAATTTAGAAAGCAACAAGTTTATACTTCAGATTTCTAATTTGTTTCTTATTTTCAAAAATTCTGGTAACTAACTGATTGGTACTGGAATCAGAAGCTTTGGGGCATCTTGCAAACCCTACAGACTATTTGCAAAATAATAAAACTGTCACATACATGTAAGTTAGCGTGCAGACCTGTCTCAATTTGACAATCTCATGCCAGCCGGCTGACCAAAGTTGGAATATTGGGGGAGAGGAGTCAGTGAAACATTGTTTCCTCTGAAGCGCAGACAGCAAGCAAGATGAACGGCAGAAAAGAAAAAATAATTTCTATGCGGTGACGATCTGAACGGCCATGTTGGTGGGATAGTGGGAGCTAACAAGTAAATGAGCCAAAGGGTGAGCCCCGCTGCTTCTAAACAGAGGCTCTTTGTGAGTATACTCGTGTCCCCTTCCGGAGGCAGGAAGTGACCTCGCTCACCTGATGGGTGCTGAGCAGGAAGTGCATCCTCTGGGCCTGCAGATGCCTCTGCTGCTCCTCGCGCTCCAGCTGATAATGCTCCCTCTCATTTCGCCGCATATCAGCAAATTCCTCCA
This sequence comes from Petrocephalus sullivani, assembly GCA_026780845.1. NCBI lineage: Eukaryota > Metazoa > Chordata > Actinopteri > Osteoglossiformes > Mormyridae > Petrocephalus > Petrocephalus sullivani. Next base: position 8,616,816 of record JAODKM010000025.1, read on the forward strand.
TGGCCCTCCTGGAGGAGCATGGCACTGTGGTGACTTACTCCCAGGGACATAGTCTCAGTTTCATCAATGTGAAACATGCCATGAAGCTGCAGAGGTCTTATGTTCTGTACAGATGTACAGAGCTAAGAGGCATGCTTGATTTTTATGGCTAGATTTTAGCTTTTTCTTAATGACTATCTGCACAGAAATTGAATATTATTTCTGATATCCAGCTTCAGTCAATATAACTGCACCTTAAGCTTCAGTGATCAGCAAATACATATCATACACTATCGTTCTTCACATAGGAAATAATGTACCTCTTTTGTCCCTTCTTTTGTTCACTATCTGTTTTTTTTCCAGGAAGCTTTATGAACAGATTGACCACTACATTTTTATGGAAAAACCACACACCAATTAATAATAAATAATACCTGTTAGACCAACTATATTTAGAGTCTGTATATAATTTCATATTAAAATTATAGTGTGTTTTTAATAACTGAAGGGAAAATGGAAGCAATTATTTAAAAACTAAAAATGGCAAAGGCCTTTCTAAGGCCCAATACCAACTGAGCAATAAAATGCAGCTATGCTCAATAGGTGCATTTACATGCTGTTTTCAATTACTGCTGTGCTAAAGAGAATATTAATTTTTCCCGTTAGATGGGATTAGGGAACGTGATATGTTGACATTAAAAAATCACTACCCTTTGCTCCTACAATAGCACATTCTTTTCTTCAATTCACACAGGATTAAATAAAAAATAGATGAATTCTGCAGAGCAGTACATCCCCTGTTTTGCTTACTAATCGGAAATATCACGTTGGAAAAGAGCTCGCTTTTCATTATTTCTGGTTTGTTGATGGCCAGCACTCTTCGGCTCGTACAGTGCTCTACACAGCTAGCTAGCTCCTTTTCTTAATCGGTTGCGTTAATCGGGTTGCAGTGTAGAGGAAAGCCAAACGTTTCTTTCTTACATATCTCTCCTTTGTGCTCTAACACAAACCTCATTAGCTCCATCAGCCTGGGTAGGGCTTGGGCCCTGGTAATGCACATGACCTTTTTGTGTCCTCAAACAGCATATTATATAGCTATGTATTTAAATATATATATATATATATATATATATATATAATGAAACTACAAAGGAATTTCAGTACTACTTGTAAAACACTCTACAGGTCTGTAGTAAAATGTAACTTTATATATATGCATGTATGTACATATATATTAATGTTTATATATATATATATTAGGGCTGTCAAAATTGACGCGTTAACGCGGATTAATCCAGCATCGTGATTAATCTGAT
>JAODKM010000025.1:8618513-8639437 GCA_026780845.1 Petrocephalus sullivani
AATCAGATTAATCACGATGCTGGATTAATCCGCGTTAACGCGTCAATTTTGACAGCCCTAATATATATATATATATGGGGTCACATAATTTGTCATTTTACATTAACAATAATTGTACTTTAATATAATTTTGAACACTGAGTATATAACCAAAACTAAGGAAATGTCTGGCAATTTTCAAGCACAGAATTAGAAGAAAAAACAGACTTCACATATACTTTAAAAAAATGTCGAGAACAGACACCAAAAAATGGAGTCCCTCTCACTGGAGTCTCATGGAGTCCCTCTCACTGGCGTCCTTGAAAAGGACGTGAAAGTAAGAAAAGTAGCCTAACCACTCGCAGCCCATAAATTTTCAGCGTATTTCGATGAGTTAAAAGATTTGCCGTGTTAGAGCATAACAGAGAGAATTTATCTGATTAGGGCAGTAATAATTACCCAGCTGTTTATTGCAGATAGAGAAATAATTCATGCAAGCAACAGGCCGCGGTGGCAGTGGCCCTCTGCATTTAGTAAATATGCAAACCGCTCACTTCTAATTACTCAGCCCAGAGGATGCCCTTATTAAGTAAAGGAACTTAAAGTGTCCTCTTGACAAGTGATAAATCGTTACACTGCGTAAACTCCCGGCATGGAATTACTGTGTGGATCTCGGGTCCTGACTTCATTAAAATATGCAGAGCGGGAGCCACGAATGAAGATGGACACCCGTAGTGCGGTCGGGGCCCAGGCCGACGCGGCGCACGCGGGGCGTCCGGCTAACGGAACGACACGGACCACTTTGTGGGGGGGGGGATCCATTGCTGCCGGGTAGATGGACGCGCTCTGATGTCACATGACACGCCACTGGCGAATGGTACCACTCCAGTGACCCTAGGATGCTGTTAGTAAAAACTTTAACAATTTATACTTGGTGGCTGGAGAATACATATGAAAACCTGGGCTTGGAGACCTTATCTGATTGACTTGTAACTGGTAACAGGATCTCATCCTAAATGTGTAGTAATGGGGCTCATGTTAACGCAGAGATCGGAAACTCAACAGGATGTCACATTTTCAGATGATCACTCGCCTGCTAGATCTCCTTCTATGGCTGCGTTTATTTGTCTGCAAATAATAACCTCTGGTGCTCAAAGGGGAAAGGACACTGAATGTATAATTTTAATTTTTATATGTTAAATTGTTGTATCTGTATTTAAGTTTAGAGAATTTCAGCCTGTTCATTTGATTTTGATAGAATTTCGTTTTTGTTTATGTTATTGACAGTGCAGAGATATTTTTTATATACTGGTTCAGTGCATTTGCAAAGACAAAAATGCCAAAGCTATCTTTAAACCAATGGCTTTCAGAATCCATGCATTTACGACGCTGTCTGTCCAATCAGGGTTACTGTGAGCCATACCCAGGGAAACACAGGGCGTGAGGCTGAGAACACAGTGATGTCGGTACATCACACAGCTCTTATGTACACATGCACTGAGAGCAATTTAAAGTCACCGGTTCACTGGAAACACATGTGTGTGCAGCCTAGGGGAGGCAAGCAGCTTGGGACACACAGAGCCAGGTTTGAACCCACAATCCTAGAGGTATGATGCAACCATACCACCCACTGAGCCATTACACCAGTAGAGAATAACTTACATGTGACAAAACCCAATTAAGCAAGTCTCGCCTCCCTCCCTGTGTTTGGGTGCACATGCAGAGAGGGTGATGGGGGGCGATGAGGAAGTCACCGGTCCAAAGAGCACTTAACAAATTTACACTTAATTTTAGCCAAAGCCCTAAGATATTTTCCAGCAAAATATATTAGCGACATTAAAAATGTGACTGCGGCTGAAGTTCTTTTTTTGTCAAAAATAAAAGATGGCACGGTATTCTGCCCTCCAAGCATGGCGCGTTTTATTAATGCAAGAGCCTGCTAAAATCCGTGGCAAATTTTCTAATTTCATAACATCATTCACTTGCTTGTAACCTGGGGCAGTTTTTACATAGCAGACGAGAGGTTACCAATGTACACGTCCACCAAGTGCACACTCAGCCCTTAAATTAATCAATTCAATTCATCTTTGCAAAAGCTCATGCAAGATTCCTCGCTTGCATTTATGCTATGTTCCGCTAGCAGCCACTGATTTACAGTTGCTGAAAATACCTTTTATTTCTTATTTACTCATTCAAGGATTCCGAACAAGCAATGTATACGCAAAAATATTTTTGCCAATAAAATTTATTTGACCATATTTCTTATCTCACTTTTGTTCGAAATAGCCTACTATTCTACTGTTTAACACTGCTTCATCCTTCAGAAACAGTCATTATTATGGGTCATCATAATTTTATTTTATCTGACTGGCATATTCATCGACGGTCTCACTGAAGTGTTTTGCTGAACTTACTATTGAAAAGCTTTGCATTTGAATCCAACCCCAGCTACGTGTATGTTAATCCTTTGGGTTCTGCATCGTACGCGTTCACGTTCCTCTCACAATCCGAAAAGATGCCATGCAGGTGATTTTGTGACTATTAATTAACTGCACTTCATCTTCGCACTCGGGCCACTCCCATTTGCACTTACGCCTCACGCACTGAAAAAATTACCTGCAGGTATAGTTTGCATTTTCGCGTAGATGTCGCCATAGAAACCACGGATTGGCAGGCACCTTACCTGACTTCTTCATTCTTTTTTGTTAATCCTTCTAGATATCTTCTTCTGGCAAAATAATTATGGACATACTTTCGCACATAATAGCCCTTCCAGCGTTTTTGTATCTGGATGAGATTTACAAAAAGAACAAAATTAAAAGGGTATTTCAAGTCGGCATATGTAAACAAACAGACAAACCAAAATAATAATTTGTAGGGGACATACCTGTTAAGCTGAAAATATTATTTGAACTATAGGCTATTAAAAAGCAAAATAGGGTGTTGGGTTGGACAGAGGGGCTTATATAGATTGACAGAAAATTAAACTCAACAAGTCAATTCATATCGAGTGTTCTCAGGAGATTCCAACCAAAGACACGCATGGTGACTGAGAGACTATGGGACTGGCACAGAAACACTTAGGCCTAATTGACTGGTGTCAGGCCCAGATACGAAGAACATGTGTCCTTCAGGCTAACTAGGAGAATGAAGAAATCGCTGGTATAAAAAGAAAGGTATCACCATTGATCAGCGCTCAATAGATAATTCTAAATTAAGTAATTGCTGGCTCAGAAGCCAAGTTCTTTGTGACCTTTTAGACTATTGAAATCAATGATGCATATTCTTAAATTAGGCAGCATAAAATCTAGGGACACTCGTCGACACAGTTTTCTGCCAGTGCATTCATGCCACAGCCTCTGGTAAACAATACTTTTAAGATCGTTGCCGAAAGAAAACTCATGTGTATTTGATGTAGATCAACAAATAACAAAAATACATTGTATATGGATATCTGCAGATTTACTGTCTCGAAAAAAAGTTTGTTTTGTGTTAATGCAATTTCGCATATCAAATCCAAATATTTAACGCTGCTTAAATAAAAAAAATGTTATGTATAAATATGCAGTTATATGAGAAATTAATGATTTTTGGAATATCTGCATATGTGTTTATAAGGCAATGTCTTTGCTTTGTACATATATTTATACAGTATTTTTTAAATGTGACCATATTAGTTATGTAAATCACAATACTAATAAAATGGAAAACCTAACGATACACAATAAACATGTCTTCTTTTGATCAAAAAAGTTGAAAGAATGCCCTCTGACATCAATAGTCTGAGACAATTTCCTTTTAGTTTAAATTTGCTGATAATTTTAAAAACTTTTCATCACTTGATGTTGTTCAGCGTGTCCATCAAAATCAGGCTAGTGTATGTGCCCTCAGAAGTTGCAGGAATTCAGTGGGGCTTGTAAAATGTAATATCAGTTTTAACATTTTTATTTGGCTAGGTAAAAAAAGTAAGGAAATGTAAAAACTTGTTTTTCATGCAAGCTTCCCCTCATAAATGTGCCAAAAAGTCTTGATTTATTAGCTTGGAAAATTGGAAAACTCTTAACCACGCCAATAAGACAGACTTCTCAAGTGAATGCTTGGAGATCGGTTATGATCATGGAGTTCATTTGGGTTTATGGAGTTTATTTAAGTATCTAAGCATAATAGGGAGAGAATTTTGTGCACGGGTAAGGTATTATTTACCCTGATAGCCATCTCATTGTAGAAATTCATCTTCATGATGAAACACTGTGCCTGCGAATAGAGAGAAAGGTGGTGTTGAGGTACAATCGTCTATATTCCAACCTTCTGATCTGTTCTGCCCATGTGAAAAGATAAGGCCTCCTTATTCATAATACATAACAGTCACACAAGAGAAGGGAAAAAGACTAACTAGGGAAGTCAGACTTTGTATTGAAGGGGCAGGCTCCTTCTTAATACATAATGTAGACAACTCTAGAAAAAATCTATGGTAGTCAAGCTGCAAACTAATGGAGATATATGATCGTAAAATGCTCTCCGCTGAGTCTGATAATCAATGGGGCCCCAGTGTGGATAGACTAACAAAGGCAAGAATATTCACACCAGCTGATGACACGCACTATTGTATGATTTATTCACTGGCGCACGTTTCAGGAGAAACTTCTGCGCTATATAAAAGGAATTCATATTTCAACATGTCTGCTTTAATAATAACAAAATGGAGGACTAGGAGGGAGGGAAATATCAAAGAGACTGTGCATTCAGCCCGAATCAAACAGGGGGTCGCAGGTTCAAATGAGATTAGAAAGCGTCTTGTCTCCAAGCCAGCGATGGAATACCTGCATTCAGTTTCCCCAATGTGCAGTTCACTTTTCTTTTTTTTTATTTAATATAAGATTACGAGAAATTTTAGTAGTCATTTTACTTGTGAAGATCCACGTAAAGCCGCCTGTTTGTAGGAACAGGAACACTGAGGTCTTTACTTTAGATATGTTGATGCTAAACGTTTGTATGTATTTTTAATTCAACAAAGAAATATGCTGTGACAGCCTGCTTTTCTATTTGCTATGATAATATCAGATTTATAAGAAGAAGTGTGCCTTGCGCAGATGTATGCTACATACATTTGTAGCAGTGCATAATTCATATTAAATTTAAATTGATGGTGATGTACTTCTTCATAACACAATATGATTATAACATGAAATAGTTACTACAGTAAATAGATCTTATATTCTATTACAGGTCACTTTTATAACTAACAAAATTAACAAAAACTCTCAATACACTTGAAACTATTATCCTGTTTCCAATACAAAAAGCCTGGCTATATACTTGGTATTATAATTCGAATTAATACATTTAATAATAAGCAAACAAATTAATTTCGAAATATTATAACAAAATGCCAAAAAATGAAACTATGAAATGCAAATGATCTTTAAAATACTGACACGCCATTGGGTGATATCCAGTTTCATATCTTAAAAGATATGAAGATATTCCCATTATTTCCTTTTAATGAGATACCAGACAACATGTGATTTTTTTTTGTTTCGGTCTTCATTTAAGTTTGTCTTGCATACTGACTTTTGATGATTACAACAGACAGATGTATCCATAGCTGACAACCTACCTTCACCATTCCTCTGAAATACACCCTTGCAACGTAGCCTCGCCAAATCTTCTGTATAATGACTGCCTTTCTGTGCAGATGTCTGAAAGAGTAACACAATACGAATGTTTTATTTTATACATGCAGAGGCCAGTCAGGCTACATATGTCCGTTTGTTTTACAGCCTGTATCAGGTCTTACGCTGCAAATGTTACGATGCTACATCACAGAATTCAACGATATAGGAAAGTTTACAGAAATAAAAACAAAAACATTTTTCTCCATGCTAATCGTGTAACTGTAAACAATTATATTGTTTTATGTTATATTTTATTCCTATCAATTAATTCTTGAGTAAAGTTTTTTTTCTGCTAGAAAAATGGAACCCAACTTGTGTAAGTAAACATAAAAAAAAAGTTTAAAAAAAAGTAAACTTTGTGAGTGCTGTACACTTATATCACAGTTCTAGTATGGTCATGCAATATTACCCCCCCCCCCCCAAAAAAAAGAATAGTGAGTCCCTATGTCAGCATTTATGACGACCACAAAAGTTAGAACAAACCTTTCTAAATGTTTATGGCAAGTTATGTCATCTGTCATGAAAGGCTTATGTTAGTGTCATGTGGCTGTCATAGAGAACCTTAAGTAAAGTGTAACCAAAAAAATTATATAAAGCATATGCAATAACCTCAACTGTACTAGCAGGATTTTTTGAGCTCATCAGTCTCCTGTCGGTCCAAAGTCTGCTACACAATCTGACACTAATGGTCCGGTTTGTAATATTGAGTATTTAAGCTAGTTACCACAGAAATGTGGTAATACCAGCATTCACATATAAATATTCACCATGCACTGAGACTAAGTTTGTTTCTCCCTCTATTGGGTTTCAGAGGTGTGTATTGCAGTTTCATACTTCACAAACATAAGCAGAAGTGCAACCATATTAAGAATGGCGCTTCCTGGGGGACTCAGAGTGTATATGATTCATAATTTTCATCGTAGTTGGACCAAGTGTTGCCAACTACTTTCAAGGACAAGTAGTTCAAATCTGCCTAAAAAGTCGCAAATATAGTCGCAATGACGTCATCGCATAGTACCTGAATTTGCATTCTACCTAGTGTCTGGTGAGCCCTTTACGTTTGGTTTTAGGTCTCCTACCCACTGAACTCATATAGACTAGATTTTTAAACAATGGATTTCCCCAAAAAAGCTCATTTACATTATTTCTGTTTTTGTTGTCAGCTAAGGTTTGTCCAAAAAGTCACTAGATTTGTCGCTTTTTTGGAGGAAAAAAAGTCGGTAAACTTTTAAAGGAGTTCGTGGCCAACACAGGCTGGACCTCACATGCACCATACCTGAGACACGTCCGCAGCCGGGTACCGCGGAACCAGCTCTGAATCCGGACGGCCGCTCGGTTCTCCTTAAGTCTGCGCTCCTCATCAGCCCTGCAATGCGGCCACATGTAACATTACATAAAGCAGTGTAAAACAACTATTCACCTACTTGTAGAGATCGACTGCGCGGAATGCCGGTGAAAAATATGACAAAAAAGCATTTGCAAAAGTCCTAAGTCTGTCTGACAATATTAGCCTGTTTATGGACGTTTATTTCGTTAATCATGTCCGCTTTAAAATAGTTTTACATAACTCCGGATCCCTTACGGAAGCTGTAGATCAAGTCAAGCAAATTTGTTCCCAGGACATACTTCGTGACTTTAGCACCTAACAGTAATGAAACATACATGCTGTATTACGTTAATTTGTATATATTTTAAGAAGGTGACGCGTGACCTGTCCGAGGGGATATATTCCTCTTTTATCTGTTCTATCTGCAGGAGCAGCAGCTCCAGATCGGCCATGCTTCCGCGCGTGCCGGCCCGCGTTGCCGTGGCAACGGGGGACGCTGAAAGTCCGCTTACTACATGGCATAAAAGAAAAGGGCGACACGTCCGCCCGGGACACAATTTAGTTAAAGTAATCAATGGCTTAATTATGAACTGAAATAATGCAACGTGGAGGCATTCAAGCTGCTTTATTTCATGTAACTTGTTTTCGCGTTGCGGCGACCGGACGTGGTTTCGTGACAAAGAATAGCTATAAATGGCCTACGAATCTACGAATACCGCAGGAATGTCTCACCGAATTTATAATCGCCCGGCCGTAGTGCCAGTCCTTTTGATTTTAGTGCAGAGAGTAATGTTCGCGGGTGAAAAGATTCCTAAATAACATTGACTTTTACTATATTCGAGAAAAAAAGCCACAAGAGAGTGAGTGGCTTGCTAGTTAAGGGAATTTCACAGCCGGTGCAAACATATCCATCCAACCACCGATCCATCCAGTGTCTGAAGGCGATTGTCCTGTTTGGCGTTGCTGGAGGTCGGGACCCTATCCTAGAAGCTATAGGGCATTCTCAACCCTCACTCACACATGCACACCTATGGGCAATTTGGTAACTCCAAGATATATTGGAATATAATAATAATAATAATAATAATAATAAAATTGTATTTGATCATCTTATTTTATTTTTCCAGCCTTTTCATGAATCCACTGCCAGAACTTAGCGGAATTGTATTGTTAGATAAAATGGAAGACAAGAAAATATTACACTTTTCACACTTTCCTACACCTCTTCAAACTTTTCCTAATGAGTCAAAGTAGCCCCAGCAGCTTTGTATTGCAGAAATCCATGGGTCACGTTCGGCAATTCCAAAGGCTGTCAGATTGCAGGATGCAGATTGTCCGCCGGCCGATTGATTTGTCACCGCGTGTCACTCCTGAGTTGACAACACTGTGGACATTATCATCCCTCATCAGAAAGTTATCAGTTCATTTTTATTTCCTTTCCGGCCCCTTTGGCCCATCGAATTTTCCACCTGAGCATGCGAAGTGGCCACGGGGTGCTTGCAGTACTGATAACCGCTGACAGGCCAGCGCCAATTTGCTGTCCCACAGCTACTACGTTAGCCAGCAAAAATATGGGCAAAAGGGTGACCCCTTGGTAGCAGACTCCATCCATCCGGGCCTGGTAGCAGGCCGGCGACCATGGTAATTACCTGGGAGGTAGTGTTTTGACAAGGCGGATGGGTGTAAGCCATCATTCCCGCAGCACGGCGGAGGGGCTGTGGAGAGGCGGCCTGTTTACCTGCCAGCAGGTGACCCACTTCTGCCCTGATTTAGAGCTCGCTGGGCTGAATGGGGCCGGTCGCTTATAATAAACAAATATTTCCCTGTAAACTCTAAACTTTTAACATTCTACGTTAACACCGGTCCAGCAAGATTTTTATAGATAAATATAATACTCAGTCACACAGTATGTTGGCACAGATAAGATGCTTATAAAGATCCACTGAATAAAATTGTAGCTTTATTATTATTATTATTATTATTATTATTATTATTAGTAGTAGTAGTAGTAGTAGTATTAGTAGTACTAGCAGTAGTTGTTGTAATAATAATAATAATAATAATAATAATGAGAAAAATGTACAAAAATGCCACTGATTTAAAGTTGGTCTTTTTTTGTGATAATCAAGGCTACAGTGCCACTGGACACATTGCAGGATAATTTATCTAAAAGCCACAAATATGTAAACTGCACACTGCACTTTAAAATCATCCCTGTGTCATCCTATTTCTCAAACATGGTGTGGGGCACAGCTCAGCATCAGTCTCGTAAAACCTTATCCCACATAGAAATAAAAATCACCCAAGGCCCCGGAAATACATAATTGAAATCCATAATAATTTTTCTTATGCTGTTTTTTTTTCTTTCATCACATCTCATGGTTTTGTAATTTTTTTTTAAGTTTATCCCAAATTTCCCCTTTTTCTTTGGTCAATTTCCCGGATTGAATAGAGGTCGGGTTTGAGAAAAATCATATTTTCATTAGCCTACCTACAATCAGGAAAAAGGGGTAATAAACTGAGCATTGTGTTAAATTGTTTAATGTGGGGGTGTTCTATCATTATTTGCAGTGCATTGTGGGGAGACAGCAGTGATCCATTAGATGTGCTGCTTCAGCTAGGGCCCCCGCGAACCTTCTGCCTCTGTTCCCCTGTAGAAGGACATTCCACGCTGCCGGCCTCACTGTCACAATGGGAGATTCATCACCTATGTGCTCCACCTTATTGTTTCATTATTACCCCCCCCCCCACTCGCATTTTTTGCCATTCGTCAGCACGCAACCAAGTTTCTGACGCAGGGAAACTCAGTCCCGCCACCCTTTGTTACTGCAAGAGAGCCGTCTGAAGGACCAGCCAGTACCTCGCATTTATTTTCCTCGTGACGCACGCGTAGTGAAAACAACTTGCAGAGTTTCGGATCGCGCCGATGGGCTGGGTGCACTAGAACTTAGGAAGTGTGCAGGTAACAATGAACATAGAAGAGACACATTGGAATGAATCAAAAAGCAAAAAAAAAAAAGAAAAAGTAATTTGACACCAGACATAACCTGGTGGAATTTGCTGGGCCGGAGTATAATGGGTATTAATTGGGTAATTAAGAGACACAATTTACTATTAGATAAAGTATTTTTCAACCCTCGGCTGTGCGTGGAGTTTTCAGGTTTTCCTCTGTTCCGTTGTTTTTTTTTCCAGGTTCCACCCACAGTCCAAAGGTATGCAGGTAAGGGAACCAGCATCTGCAAATGGCTCATAGCGTGTGATTGTGGAGATTGACCTGTGTGTGTGTGGGCTTGGCACCCCATGCAGGATGTACTCCAGCTTTGCGCCCTTTGCTTACTGGGTTAGCCCCACCCTTTTTGCCCCCCCACGGTGACCCTGTGCTGGAGAGGTAGCTGGAAGATGGATGGACATATATATTTCTTAGCGTGCATCTCTAATTTCTAGAAATGTTTGCCTCTATATGCTTGTAAATTTCCCATCTCCTGCACCCCCCCGCCCCCCCTCCCCCCCCACAAACACACACACATCTCCCTTTCTCCTGCTCTCCAGAAAGTAATCACAGCTCGGGGCTTCCAGCGTTTCATGTCCCGAAGAAAGGCTTAGGAAGCTTTTGATTGAGGTTTTTCCTATTTTATCGAGCAGCGGTGTTCCGGGGATCAAGCCGAACCGTGCCGCATAAGAGGCCGGCACCGGGCATTTGATGGAGGCGAAACAAAATAATAAAATGTGTCATTTGTGTTTGCGTCTCGCTACAGCCACATCTGGCCGTCTCTTGGGCTTCCATTAGGTCTATGCCATTCTATGTGCCCAAAATAATATCCTCTGTAGTTTGTGGGAAGGGGGAGGGGTGTTCTGCAGTCTAATTGTGAAGAGAAAAATACATATTCCATTCCTTACTTAACTTACATCTAAGCTCAGACTTAGTTTTTATTAGTCATTTACAGCTCCATTATTTGCTCAGGATATAAATTTCTTTTTGCATCTTATGTGTATGTGCACTAGTAGCAAAACCAGTAAAATTGGAGCATCCATCCAACCCCTCATTTTTCAGAATCATTTATCCCGTGCAGAGCTGAAGCAAGCCTGGGGCTTATCCCCGGAAACACAGGCCAAGAGGCAGGGGATAACCTCCATGCCAGTACAAATGGAGAACTGGGCCCAAAACAGCATTTTATCTGTCAAAAGCATTAACCATCAGTACTCAGTACAAGGAAACAACTTTGTGGCCTCAGCTTTTAAAATATTTTTTATTCTGATATAGTCTGATCTGATAACCTACTAGCTGTCATTGTGTCCAGCTGTCTTGGCTAAAATTTCCAACTCACCCATTAAAATAGTTGCCAAGCTGAAATCATTCAAAAATGAAATTTGCATGTGTGCTGTTCCATTTCTCGACTAATTAAGCATGTTTGAACTGACATCTTTTTTTTTGAAGATTGTTAACTGTCAACAATCTGTCAATTGCTTTTTTTTTGCAAGAAAGAATATTAAAGGATACACCTTTGTTTTAACTAACAGTCCATTTACTGTTTCAAGCGCCTGAGATAACACATTCTGGACATTATTACCACAACTCTACAATAGAGTTACTTAGGAGACATACTCCAACATACATTTGAAAAAACATAGTTAAGCAGTCCCTAGAATGATCTGGGTTAAGGGCCTTGCTAAAAGGCCTGATTTATAATTTTATCAGCCATGTGATTTGAACCTGCAACTTTCTGATCATTGGCCCTGTGCCCTAACCTGCTGAGGTACACACCACCCAGAGACTATGATACAATGAAAATGTATTATTATTTAGAAATTACACAGTAACACAACCTATTAATAGTAATTCTAGTGGCAAAAGTATAGTATAGAGTAGTATAGTATAGTAAAGACCACTCCTATGTCATTGGAGGGCTTTTTGGCCAACTCGTCCTTGGTTTTCATCGCTGATCACCCCTTTCAGTCTGCATGATAAATAAGGCGCATGTTCTTGCATTATTATTATTTTTTGTGCCATTTCCACGTGCCACAAGAACATTAGAACCCATTCCGTTTGACCAAAGAGGTGCATGTGGAGTTCTCACATTCTCCCCATTTAGGCATGGCTTTCCAGAAGTACAGAAAGATGCAGTTTGGTAAATTGGTGTCCATTTCACCATGTGCCTACTCTACGGCCTCAGTCCCTGTGCATTCTGGGATATGCTCCAGACTCATTGTGACCCTGTGCTGGATAAGCAGTTATGGAAGATAGATGGATGGATAAGTTTGTCATCGCAACTGTAGCTTAAAATGAGCTAAACTCTTTTCTAAGGTAGAGAGTAAATGTATAAAGCTTGTTCAATCGTGCTACTAAAAGCACAGGTGCATAATGAACATTATTTTGCGAGGAACTGAACTGGATCCTTGCGGCCTGTCCACCCAAACAGCAATCCATCTTTGAGGTGAGGGCAGCAGGTTACCGTAAAGTCCTTGACCTCTGACTTAAACCCTTCTGTGGTTATGGTCCAGTCGCACATTATCTAGGCCTTGATCCCATTTCTACCTATTTTTATTTTGCTTCAGTGCTTGCCTGAGCATAGCCAGGATTTGTTGCCCATTCTCTTGCCTTATTGCAATCACCCCATTTCTGTTTTATAGGAGCTATTTCAGCTGAGAGATTAGTTTTCATGGACCTGATGACATGTGACTTAACTAAGTCGCCGGCCTTAAGAGACTGTTTGTCACAGAAAAGTTTTACAATTGAACTATGAAATAAACAAAGCGAGTGGTGTGCAAGGGAGTGGACACAGGTGTTTATAAAAGGTAAATAGATTTTCTCCAAAATGGCCGCACAAAGCATTTTATCATCATTTTGAAAGCACTTTCCTTGTTTTGTTTTGTTGAAAATAAGAAAAAAACAAGCCTCTCTTTTAAATTGTTAGCAAAAGCTGAAATGAAGTGCCGAAAATTTTCCGTATCTGTGCTGAGTGTTGAGAGGCATTACTACTTCCATGCTAGGTATTTACAATAATGCAATTGCATATAACGTAACTGTTATAACGTACTACAATAAATAGAACACCACTGTACTTGTTTATAATTCATCATACTCCTAATAATAATAAATTGCTCTGAACGATATATTCCATAAAATGTCGATATATATTTGAGTATTGTAGGTTCACATTACTTATAAAAGCCAGACAATCAAGACATAACACAGGCAATATTTTATAGTGAAACTGTTATTTCAATTATTTCATTATTAATCTAAGAAAAGAGCAATGAATAAAATGTAATAAAATATCTTAAGAAAGCCTGGGCATGTCTGTTTATATAGGTTTTATGTATTTTATTAATATATATTTTTTAAATACATTTAACAATAAACATAGATTTTGAATTGGAAATGGTTTCTGCCTGCTAATGAGCAGCAGTTACTATATTGATCATATGTATTTAGAAGGATTTTTCATACTAGCAGTTTGGGAACAGCCACAGTATTATGTAATAAAGGTCACTTGGGTTTCTAAAGGATTATCCTTGTTAAGGGGTAGGAAAACACTAAATATGTCTAATCCTACATTATTTACCGCTTGGTTGGTTAAAAGCTACTTTAAGCCTCATAAAATTAAAACGGTGAGTTCTCCCAACTGTGGCCGCAATTGAATTTGCAAGGAGAGCTGCAGAGCCAAAATATTGCTACAGAATTAACTGTCAAAATTCTTCTTGAGTCACAGATATATAGTTCACAGTGGGTGATTTTGATTAATACATTTAATCTAAATCATTGAAGGTTCCTCTCCCTTTTTCCATAAAATGCAGTAGGACACAAATCAGTTTGATAACAATTGGAAAATAATGCATCTTCCCGCCCAATAAATTGTTGCTTATACCTCTAACCAAAATCAATTCATCTTCCTCAGATTTATTAAAATCCCAGTAATAAATCTTCCACAATGTTTGTTCATCTGTTTTTTTGATACATTTATATCACTTTTGTTATGGTCTAATGTTTTCCCTGTCACCGCGGCGTAAAATGGAAAAATCTATTTTGGGCCAATTTCATAGTTAAAGAAGTGGAATCCCAGAGTAGTGGTGTAAATGGAATCAATAAAAGTGGCAATGTGCTGTGCAGATAGTGCCTTTCCCCTTGAGTTTTTGATTAACCCATCTGGTAGTGAACTTGACAGCAATATACCATTGCCTTGTATGGGTAGCGATCCCTAAGGCGCCTTTTGGTGTTTCTATAAATCGCCCCAGGCAAATATGAAGGAATGTTTATAGGTGTCTGTCTCCCCCCCTGCCCCCACATCCCACCCATGCACTCACTCATATAGAAGCTCGTTCTCACAAATAACCCTTATGAATAACTTTCCAAAGGCTACGAAGCCAGAGACAGCAAGGCAATCATGCTAACAATGATGGAATCGATGTTGATACCTTTTCTTAGATAGCATCATTTGGATTTATATAAAATGAATAATGTGCTTCAGTATTTGCTCCATAGAATACTATATAGTTATATAAAATACAAAATAATACTATAGCTATTTTTGTGGTATATTCATTGAAGATAATCTATTTTGGCAACTTTGTATTACAGTTGCACTCCTTTTTTTTTATTTGCTGAATAAATTGATAACATATATTTATAATAATAATTTTAATGAGTAGATTAAGTAACAATTAAAGTAACAACTATTTCTCAGTGAATTGCCATAGCTTTAGTTGTGGATTGCAAAGAAACAAATTTTTAAATATGTTTTAATATTTAATATTGTTAGTCGTTTTGCAAACATTTTATATCTAGTGTTACATGTGAAACATGTAATGTGGATGGTAACCCCGATGGCATTAATAGACGGCGTTATAAACCAATGAGAAGCCAGCACAACCTAAGGCCCCTGAAGACAAACCCAGCTGTGAATGACATTCAGATTTGTTAGATGTGTAGTACTTATGTGTAAGAAAACTCTTATAAAATTTTCAGTATTGGCTGCGTGGAAAGTTGCATTTGTAAACTCTCAGTTTAAAAAGTGAACTAAAGGGAATTCCGTATTTATCCAGGAGAATTGCTTTTCTCTCTTAGGGATGTTTTTAATACCTCTCATCCTAATTACATTCTAAAGTCTAGCTGTATGTAAACTTAATCACAATCATAGTGTTCATTACTATTTATGTTTGGTGCCCATAGTGCTAATCCTGTTCAGTCCAGTTCTTGCATTAGTGACAGAGCGATTTCTTAATCCACGAGGGTTTGATTCAAATACGGAAATACAACGTGCTTCATTGCTGCTCAATGTGCAATTTACCTTTGATCAGTTGCACATTTGAAGCACACTGGATTAACCATAAAAGGAACTCTTTTAATTTATTCATGTGTTCAGCAATAATTTGTTGGATTGATTATCTCTTTAATTAGACTAATTGCAAAGAACAAAAAAAAATGAATTACCAATTCTTCTGCATCAGCTAAAATAAGATTTCATATCATCCTATTTTACAGGTTAATAAGGCTAAGCTAAGGTTTCCTGTAGACTATGAGAATCATTGAATATAATATAAGAATAAAAGTAAATTTACAGGACTTTCCTGCTTGCTAACCAAACTACTGATATATGCTACTATATAAGCTAGGTTTGGTAAGCAGCATTACTTTATGAATATGCCTTTTAATACAGTATCTGGTAATAATATTATGGAGTGGCCATTAAAAGTTATGGAAATGTCAACCTTAATAAGAATGCTTTCAACGAATTACCTGTATTACTTGATTAAGTTTTATGGTGGAGTGTAATTATATTTTTTCCCTTCACAGTGTCAGAATAAATGGGGTTTTGACCAGAAGTGGGTAATCCAGGACCAAAGAGTAAAAGTCTAGACCAGGATTTTGTCTCAACCAACTAGTTGCGCACTCTGTGACTGAGACTCTTAGCGGTTGGTTGAAACAAAATCCTAGTCTGGATTCCTAGTTCAGGAACTCAGGTGTGAAACCCAGGTATCTATAACTATCTGAGCAAGGAAGAAGAATATTGATGGGTCACAAATAGAGATGGATCTCTTATCTCTATCGCAGATTAAAAAAAAAAAATCAGTTACTCTGGATTTAAGTAAAAAATACAATGCCTATTTTTACTAGTTTCTTGCCCATTAAAGAAACCACACAGTGTTCGTATAATGTTTCTGTATTTGTGTCGTGCCATTTGATCTGTGTTTTCTCTAAAGTCGCTGATACTCATATAAGTTTTGGTGCGTAACGGTGCGAAAGGTTATTTCACTTGATGCTGTCAAAGCACAGAGCCTCCGATTTCCTGTCTTGCCTGACAGGCTTTAATGTGATAATTTTCCTTGACTGACAGCAACAATGTTCCATCCACTGAATGTAATTAATCCTGTAGTTCTCTCAGCCCACAAACTGAAAGGCAAACATGCCGGTAACCCGGGTGTCGACTGGCAGGGAATGTTTATAATTTGACCACTCGATCTCCTGATAAATGTTTATTCAAATTGTTGTGGCCAATTAATTTGTTAACACTTTCCGATGGCCGCCTTCTGATTAATTTACTTTTCGTTGTTTTTCAGCCAAACTCCTGTTCAGTTCTTCTTTAGATTGTAATTGAACTAAACATAAGTGCAATTAATTAGGAACAAATGCACTTTCTCTGTTCATTCATTTGCAGCATGGATGCAAGAAATTTTTAATAGAAAGTACATAATAGTAGACCCTCAATTTGAAAGGTGCTGTATTTCTGCCTGATGCTTATTCAAGGTTCAAGGTTACTTTATTGTCATCAGCAGCTAAGTACATGTACATAGTGTGATGCGACAACGTTTCTCCATGGCCACAGTGCAACCTGTAGCAACATTTCACAATATAACAGTACAAAACAAAAACACGTAAAGTGCAGAAAATGTAAACCATGATGACTGAAACATTGCATGGGGCAGTTAGCAGCATTTTTAACAGAGAACCTGTAGTTCAGTCTATTGTCATAAAAGTATATAACTATAAAACTTTTTATAATAGTACAATAGTTTATAATATTAATAATACTTATAATACAGGTAAAATGAAACACTTTCTGCTGATTTGTTTCCTCTATTCGGCGCCAATAGTGAAGTTAATCCTATAGTCTGGTATGGTTGCAGTGTACCATTTGCAGGCTCACCAGTATAACCAGGTAACCATGTCCAGATGAGCATTTACACCGGCCCTCCTTTACTGAGCTATTCCCGCATCAGGTGCCATTTCCCATTCTGACATGCTACTGTTTATTCTGTTAATCCAAACCTTTATGTTTCCGTCTTTGTCTATAATAGAAACATATAAACATTTATTGTATTACTCATGTTTAGCAGACAATGACCATATCTGGCCTTTTAACCTTACATTCACAAGATTGTGCTCATAATTCTTCTTCTTATATTTAAAACCCTTCAGAAAAGAACATTAAAATGATAGTTACACATGCATATACTCCATAAGAGAAGATTTGGATTGTTGGGTTTGTCCAGATAGTAATCAGTTGAAGTAGTGAAGTGGCTTATCGGTTACTTTCTTACTAATAACTTACTGACCGGTGGCCGGGCACTATCTGAAAGTGCAATATGAAATAGCGGCCGAATATTTATACCTGCAGGTATCAATACCTGCATATACACATCCTGCACATCAAACACCCCTGAGCCTAACAGGTTAACGCACATCCCCTAATCTGGCTGAAATCCGCTGCTGCCGTTGATTTATCGGTAGGCGCGCGTTCGGTGAGTCGCGTGCTTGCTCCAGTACAGGAGGAGTAAAATTACTCATACAGTAGGAGTGGTAGGAGCTGTCTTCTGCAATGTACTTAAAGTGTTATTGATAGCAAGAATAAAAAATAGATTATAGCCAGAATCTGTTTTAGCCTGTGTTCTCATGCACCGTGGTAGATGTATGTGTCTCCTGCATGGTTCAGCCTCAATGTCATTTACTTACAATGACAGGCCAGTGCAAGCGAAGAAAGATGTTAAAATGACTGTCTTTCTTTGGCTGCACGCTCTGCTGCGTCCTTTGACGGTCAAAAATACAATTTAATGCACCGTCCAATATCAAATATGAAATATATACATATTTTCTAGACTGTTTTCGAATGCCAGAATTAAAACAATGATCTGTTTTTGGTCATCTCAAAAATGATATATATATATTGCACTGGCCACATTATTCGTTGCCCCGTCCATAGTAACAGTTAGGATCCTCCCTTTTGTCTGCAGAGCCACTTAGGCAGGGTTAGTGAGTAGAGGCTGCACACCACTGATGCACTATTAATCTGAGCTGTTACTTTTGCACTTGTGGCCTTCCTGTTAGCTTTAAGAAGTCTGGCCATTTATTTACGGATTTATCTCATTAACAAGGTGTTTTCGGCAACAGGACTACTAATTACTGGATGTTTTTTTGTTTATCTGTGCTTAAGATCGCTTAGATCACACTTTGTAGCCTTTATAACACTTAGCCATGTGGTAACTGACCCTCTTGACCTTGCCTGCATGCTGTACATATTAAGTTGCACCCACCTTGGCTGTTGGAAGTTGCAGGCTGTTTGCGCTGTGCAGGTGCTCCTATTAGACTGACCACTGACGGTATTTGCAGTACTGTATATGTATCTGTGATCATTACTGCATTGTATGAATGCTACATATAGAAACATACAAATATATAGATATATGCAACTATATTGAGAGATGTGACAGAAAACTGAGTTAATGCTTGTGTCTGAAATCCAGGTTTTATAGATTTATATAGGCAGGGATGTCTGTTCATTGAGTAATATATATGTAACATTATTAGTAATATGTATATACTACTGTTTGCATGGGTTTCTCCCAGGTACTAAGCTGTGTGTGCCCTATGTGTGGCAGTGTGTGCCCTGTGATGACCAGGAATCTCATCCAGGGTGTTCCTGTTATTCCTGGGATAGGATCTAGACTCACAGGGACACTGCCCCTCTGAAAATATGAATGGATGGATGGACGGATGAGAAATCATTGCTTATTGGAGTCACATTATATCTTGCAGGATTCAGAAAACTGTGGTGATTTCAGTTTTTGCATTTATACTTTGATTGCAATGCATGCTGTTGTCCACATGGGAATATGTTCTGTAATGGAGAGTATATAAAAATACTTCTTTTGTTTGAGGAAACCCCAGGACGACCCGGGGAGAACATGCAAAATCCACACACATGGAGCCATCGTGGAGTTTCAAAAACCCAGGTCCCAAAGGTATGACTCGACAGCGCTAACCAGTGCACCGCCATACCAGCATATTTTACTGTATATTTATAGTAATTCAGTGCTGAGCAATTCTTACATTTTCTGTATTTTTGCCTTTCATTTTTGTCCCTGCACAGTGAACTGCTGTGAACTGCTTTTAGCTTAATGTATTGAAAGTCACTGGACGTGTGTCATGGCCTGAGACATTTCAGTTATTCTACTGTTTACTGGCAAAGTAAGGGTGTTGTACGAACCTCCTCTGTCGAAAATCTGTATCACCCAACCCCCCCATGCCGTCCGAGTTTAAACAGCATAGATTTGCTGTTGGAGTTTGAGGATTTTTAAATTAAAATGTATTGCTCTTTCTCAATTTATCGATTTACACGTCGCTCTGTCGATATCAGCTGCGGCAATTTTTCCAATAACTTGCACGGCTCTGCCCACTAGCTACACACTTATTAGTTTTTTATGAATTTACTTGGTTAACCAGGAAATACAAATCATATTCTTGTTTTTTTCTGCTTGATATTTAACATGAATTTGTGTGCTACTGTTGTCATTAATAACGATGCTGAAGCGGAGGCATCATCTATGCCTGCTTATTTACACATGTAAAAGTTATGTGATACTTGATGCTAACATTTAAACGGGCCATTGAAGCAACGCGTCATCCAGGATTCATTCCTTCACAGCAAGATGTAATCAGGCTGAGACACTGTCTGTCCTTCCAGCTATAAAGAAGCGAAAAAAATAACAACAACAGCAGTGGCACAGGATATCCAGATTTAATCCAATCAAAATTCACTTTTTCATCCCGGGAGATGCATCAGAGGGTGACCAAACTGTCCTTCGCCACTCACCCACCTCCTTCTCATTGTCTCACTCTTAGCCCTGCCAGCTTCACACTCTGTCATCCACCCTAATCCCCTTACCCCTCTCATTGTCAATACCCATCTAATTTTACTTTAACAACAGTAATTGGCTGATGGAGTACAGGCTATAGATTTGCTTTGCTGATGACTCCTTGACTTTTTTTTTCCATTGGTGATACTAATAGAATTCCAAATCCTCAACACCGTGATCGCGTCATGAGTAGGTCAACAGTGATGTCAAGGTCCTATTGGAAACTTCGCATCTAACGTCTTTATTTAGATTTAGCTACCTTTTTTCTGCTCTCTCTTCATGTATGCGCAGTTTCTCGTGGTTTCTTTGCCTTACTGCAGTCATTTTCACTGGCACATCTTATTTCATATTACACCTATATGGACTGTTAGTGTTCTTGTCTGGGGTGAAAGATTATGGATTTCCATACAGCTGGGACCTCTGAACAAAGACTCCTGATATTTGAGTCATATCTGTATCTGTGTGTGTAGGCAGGCAGTCCATAGATATACGTGCCATGTGTAGATGGCTGTTGACTTGTCGAAAGCTGTACCAGGGTGCTCTCTCAGGAGGGGTAAGACATTTCGACACAAGATGTCACTGACGTAGCACTGTGCCGTCAGGGTCCCCCAAATCACTACCAAAGATGGCTTGAAGTCATACCCTAAGGCTCCCCACATGATGATGCCAGGAGTAACACCGGTGTGTCCCTCTACAAGACTGGCAGGACTGGTCCTCTCACCTTGGCGCTGCCATACGTGCACACGACGGTCATCCGTGGTAATGCAGAACTGAGATTCATCACTGAACATGGTACAACGCCACTCGTCATCAGT
>JAODKM010000025.1:8663561-8678548 GCA_026780845.1 Petrocephalus sullivani
GGGCGGGCTTGCGACTTGCCCACCCCCCACCCCCCCTGTCGTGGGGGGAAGGGTGGGGAGTGACATTAAACCGTGGGCCTTAGAAAAAAGGGGGATGGGGGGGGGGGGGGGTAGAATGAACTGGGGAAAAAAGGTCAGGTCAGGATCTTCAGTCACTGCCGTTTTAATGGCAGTTTCAAACGTCTGCAGTGGTGGTGCATTGTGTTCCTGGGCTGCGGGTTTTGGCTGTAACCGAATGCCCACAATCACATGATTACGGCGATGTTTTGTTTTCCTTGCTGCTGCATTTATATATATATACACATATATATATTATCTATAACTAAGTCATGTTGGACAAGCTTCACATACTTAACTTTGTGCTGTTTAGTTCTAAAGTATATTCCTAAAATTTAGCAATTCAGAAAAAAACATACAAAACAATGGAATTTGGGATTTTATTACAATATATGGAAATTTATTTAACAAATATCTCAATGATAATAATAATATTAATAAAGCTGATGAATAATGACCATCATCACCATAAGATATATTAGTTCCTTTTAGGGCACAAAGATTCTTTTTTTGGTGGGAGGTGGATGCCTGAAACACCTTTAACTAAGGACATAAATTATGTTACGTCCAAGTCCCGGCTTTATTGAGATGGCCGCCGCTCAAATTGTTGCTATTTGCAAAGACTGATGGTTCATTTATGCTGATTGAAAAAGGCTGCCTTTCAGGCTGTCATTGATTTTAAATTAAAGCCTAACTGCTGGGCGCTACACGGGGGGCGACAACAATAACAAAGTACTTCTTATTTAGCAGTGTTACAGCACCCCCATTCACGAGGGGGACGCTGAGGATATGGTAAGTACTGTGGATGGGGAGAGCGGCATGTATCGCAGTAACACCAGAAGTAATCAATTCAGAATTAATTAAGCCCCTCTTGCCGCTAAGATGATGTCATCTCTCCACTTGCAAATTCATTATTTATGACCACTTGTAATGGTAGTTCTAGTTGTAATAGATTTCCAACCACTTTTACAATTGTCCTACATTGCGCCAATTAGTCACCGCACAGAATTATAAATGCGGCGCGGCTTTCGTTTTCAAGAAAGGCCACGGGATTACATGCTGTAATTTGTGCATTTCGAAGTGCGCAGAAATGGTGTTCTTTATAACTTTCCCTTCTAAGAGTAACGGTATGCGATACTTCCTTTCTCAGTTGCGGTTCTTGCGCAGGCGCAGTTCGGTGCTGCGCATTCTGCGTCTCCAGTATAGCTGCAATGGCGCTAATGCGGGCCCACAGGTGAAGATGCAGCTGACACTAAAGTCTTATTAATCTATTGATACTTCGCTTACTATATCACCGACTTTTTAGATAATCAATCTTAACCGCTTCCCCTGTCAGATGTGACAGGGCTACCACTCTTTACGAGGCTCGGTTGATTGCCAAATTTTAAAATTAAAAAGCATTCCTTTATGTTATTAACTCGGGTAACAATTTATGACGCTGGGATCCTGAATACCCAGCGCGTGTCAGCTAACGTGATCATGTTTTGATATAAACAAGATTGGTGGCTTTATTATTTGTGTCGGGCTCTGTTGACTGGCCGTTGATTTAAGTTCAGGCATGTGTGTTTATTCCGTTTTGTCGTTTTATGTTTTTTTTTTTTCGGTTCCGGAATTCCTTGCAAAAATTGATTTCTGCAGCGACAACCATTCACCTGGGCTCTCCCTGAACCGTGGGCATGTCAGGAGGAGACCCAAGGCAGCACCTATGGGGGGGGACCTGCCACAACCGCTAAATTTATAACCACCATTTACTCCTTCCATCCCCCCGACCCCCGGTCTCTGACAGCCAGATAGTTTTTGAGTTCCTATTAGGCATATTGCATGGTTGAGGGCGTCCAAAGATTGGTTACATTTTGTTCTGACGGCATTAGCGGTCTTCATATGGCCCATCAGCTTCTGTCAGGCCTCCGCCGTGATCTATGATTCCCGCATCACTCTTCTATAAATCACAAGCTAAAAGGATTTTTTTCCCTCCATATTCCGCCTATTAGATATGTGCCACTGTCGGGGGGGGGGGGGGCGGTCAGTGATGAGTTCTGCCTTTTTCCAAATGCATGTACGAAATAACAATGCAACCTGCATTTTCCACGCAAGTAAAAAGCAAATATTTTTGCACTCGTTATATTTCCTAAGCATGTGTACTATTTGTACATAGCTGACTTGTTGTGATCTTTAAATGTTATTCATTTGCCGTTAAAATTGAAATAATGCAGATCTCATAGCTATTTTCACCCCATCCCCCTGGCTTAAAAAAAATAAAAATCAGCCTAATTATGGATGCAACTGCTGTTGACCACAAACAATTGTCCTCAAACTGTAGCTCCATTTATGTCTTTCAGTCACTAAATGCAAATTGAAGGGGCACTCGAGTGTGACGGTTTTCAAATCCTATCGCCACGCTGCCCTCAATTCCCAATCTGGTTCACGAGTTGCAGAGTTTGCGGGCCGCTCGTGTCTTGGGTGACTGGCCGTATTATTGCCTGCAATCACAAATTAACAACCTCTCGCTCGCGTACGTTTATCCTTCGTGTGACACGTTTCTCCCTTAAAAAATCTTTCCTCAGACCTAAATTACTCAGTATCCATGCTGCTGTATATAACTCATCTTATTCAAGCTTTACAGTGTTAATGACAAAAATATTTGTATATGGGTAAAAAAAAAAGCTACGATAACCTGTTATACTTTTAATGTCTAGTAGTATTTGGCTGTTTTTTGGGTTTAACAGTACCATCTGTCTTCTATGCAGGGTTATGGGGGTCTGGAGCCAATCCCGGATGCCACGGGCCGAAAAATTACACAAATTATATGTAATTACATTCACTCGTCTATCTTCCAAAGCCTCTTGTCCAGACAGGATTTGCTTGATTTTTGACTGTGGAGTTTGTGGAGTCCCCCAAGTCACGCAAACAGAAGGAAAACACGCAAAACTCTGCACACACAAAGGCAGGGGTTGGAAATTGGCAAATGGAACAAACAAGCACTCAGGCTATATGGAGTATGCAAAGGTAAGTATCAGACTCCAATTTACAGCTGCAGCGAGCAGCAGTCTGTATGTTCAGCGTGGTGCCTTTCAGCTCCCAAGGCCACGGATGCGAGGTAACTTTGGTCTGAGCATAACCGGGATGCTGTTGGCACCACAGCGATAAGGGCTGGGAAGAATCGCTAACACATCACACGGAGAAATCTCTGAGGGGGGTCACCCTGGGAAAACCAGAGAGAGGCACCGTCTCTGAAGGGCAAAAGCGAGCTTACTGGTGTGTTTCCGGGAACATGATGCATCGTCTGGCAACAGCAAAAGTAAGGAATCGACACAAACTTTTCTGTTGTCATGGTGAGATCAGAAGGGAATTTCACAGGCATGGACACCCTATAGGTACTCCTAGGCACATAATATTCTGCTAATAGGACAGCACTTTCAATTCAAAAATGTTTTGTCATTTTGAATAGCCTGGCTTTCTGCATGCGTAATTCTGGGAGTCTTCAAGCGACAACTAAAGACCTACCTCTTTCACAAGTACTCGGATTAGCACTTCTGGTATTATATAAAAACCCAGCATTTCCCCAACAGAGTCTTAGACAGATAGTATTCTTAGCCTGGGTTTTATTGAACTAGTATCAGTAAGTATTTACTAATGGAGTCTTTAAGCAGTCATGTAAGTCGCTCTGGCTAAGGGCGTCTGCCAAATGCTATAAATGTAAATGTTAATGTTTATGCATTTGTTCTCTACTTTTGAGTGGACTACGTTCACTGGATACAATTTTTCCCGTTCCATGGCTATACAGGTATCCACTCAAAAGACATAGCAAATCCAGACACCAAAGTCATTGATCAATTAAGTCACATGTTTAAAAAGGTCTGTCTAATGAAATGGAAATTGCCTGGGGCAAAAGTCTGTGAGAAATAGATCATCTATATTTCAAATAATCAAAGGTACATTCCAAGGCCACATGGCTGGAGGAAATGGGATCTATTTTTTTACTCTTTGAAAAAAGAAAATAGATGTTAAGCATAATGTATTGTATGCTCCTGTGTTCTTCGATATGAGTTATAGAGTTTGCTGGAGCCTTGGGATCACCCTAATTATCCTGGCTTTCGAGTATGAAAACTATTGCTCACCTTAACGTGAGGAGTTAGAAAAGCCTGAGTTCTTAATGTGTAATATAATTTACCGTGCTCCTATGAGCACTTGATATGAATTACCTTGGCATGGATTCGCGATTCCATCTTCCTTCTGTTTTAAATACTGTCGCTTTATCCAAGCACCCCTGCTGCAGAATGTACCCATCATTTACTCGTTCGTGTAGCAGCCGTACGCAACAGTAAATGATGCTGTTTTATTTTTTCTGATGTCAGCAGTACCAAGATGCTCCTTCAACTATTTCCTACCCAGAGGCATCCGTTACGTGCCACCAGTGACATAAGGGTTGGCAGGATTTATTATCACCCTTACAGAGATTTCACTCTGCACTCCAACTAGTGATTTTGATCTCTAAAAGAATGTTGTGATGCTTAAATGCAAGTGCACTGCAGACGGAAGTTTTCAAGTTTGTTTTTGACCAACTTACAGCTATCCGGGGAGGGAAGGGGCGGGGATTGTCTCTCTCTCTGGCAGATGCTATATTTTATTTAAAAGCACAATTTATTCAATATCACTGGTAAGTGACTGGAGCTTAAGAGAATGTAACAAATCACTATAACTTAATTCTGTGGAGGTTTTAGTTCACCAGCTTATAAAACCAGCATTTTATTTAAAATCCTACACCTGGAGACTGCTTCACTGTTTCACTTCGTAGTTGAATTAATTCAAAGGGGACCAGATATCTGATTTATATATCTAAATAAATGTACCACTTTACATGACAAAATGAACAGAACAATATACTGTAAAATGGAGACACATATGATTGAATGCTGGCTTACATTTGATTTTTAATACTTTCAAAGCTGGCTTATCATTTATGCCTACAATAAATTAACAAAGAGTAGTGAACTGTGCAGTTCGTATCGGCCCTTTATCAGCAACATGGCTAACACTGCGAGTGAAATCCTTCTGGGACACCCTCAGCAGTACACATGGCCCCCCATTATCGCCTTGCAGCAATATATAGTGTACATATACTGCTTCGTTACTGGGGTTTTTTTTTTCTTCAATGTTCACTATGCATTACATTCAACTGGATTAGTCACTTAAGTCATCATTCCCACTAATAAGAATATGAACATCCAATCACAATTAAGGAATCTGTTAAACTGAGATTTTTAAGTTTCTGACTGAAAGCATGCATTTTATTTTTTTTACTCATTTCTTTATTTTTAAGTTTCCTAGATATTTCTGTGCAATGCCATGTAAAAATATTCAGGACCGAAGATAAGGTGTTTCTGATTGAGCACAAGATTGCAGGACAGATATTTATTCAATATAATCACGTATATTGTATATTATAAGGACTTTGGAGTTGAAAGGATCTGTAAAGACTGGAAGGATTCTACCACCCTGAAGAGTCATTCTTCCTAAGAGCTGGGGCTTTTCTGATGGGGAATTATATGACTTTCAGATGCTGAAGACAATGATGAAGTTGTAGAAGGTGGTGTTCTGCCCTAGTACCCTAGTTACAAGGTCTTGAACTTGATATAGGCTCCAAATAGTGCTACTTACAGGACACTAAAGTGAAGTCGAGTGTGACTTCCTATAATGTTATGGAGATTGTATCTGGCATGCATGCAGTTCAGCACCTGCAATGTGGCAGCGGGATCCTGCGATTCCAGGTCTGGATAGATCAGTCCAAACATGCAGAGGTTCTGAGAGGACTGATATACCCTTTTCCTCAAAAAATTTCCTCTTTTTTCCTTGGCGACATATTTGGAGAAAAACCATCTGTTTCCGGCACCATATTGTGTTAATTGTGTTGCAAGAATATAAAAATGTCATACTGGTATTATTCCATACATGAGTTGACTACTGTTATGCAGATGAAATAAAAAATTACATTATATGACAGGATTATTTTCAGTATAGTATAATACAGCATACGTGTGTCTGTTATATAAATTTAAAGGGGAAAAATGTGAAAATATGTGAGCCATTTAGCAATAGCTGTGTTAAATGGCTCCCTTTATATAGGCTTAGCTGTTTGTACATCATCAATAAAACCACTTTAGGACCCAAAGTTCCAAACAAGCTGCCAATTGGGCCGGCAGTCAGCTGTCTGGATTAGCAGCTACGGAGCCAGGTACTAGATTTTCATCTCCCGAGCCAATTACTCAAGTGAATTACTTTCCAGGGGAAGTCTAGGAAGGAATTTAAAGGAATTTAAAAAGGAATGTAGTGGGGGGGGGGGGGGGGGGAAATGCAATCAGGTCACAAACACCAAATTTCTTTAAGAAAATACACATAGCAAGAAAAAAGCTACTGAAAACCTTTAATGCATTCAATTAAATAGCAATTATTCTATTATACAGTGATTGTTCAGTCAGATAAAAGGGCCGCCAGAAGCTTTTAAATACCTGTAGAGTAAATCGGCTGTTCAGCTTAGTGTCACTTTCGGTGTTTCTTCAATGTTGTGTTCTTCATTTTGGCACGTCATCCACACATGAACTTTATTTACATATATGAACGTAATATCCCGTCGTACACACACACTGCACACCAGATCCTCGAGATGGAAACTGTGATAAACCAGTGTCGCTATAGTAACACGATAGGTGGTGCCTTGGAGTAACAATAATGTATTTAATGAGCTATCACTTGTTTTCATTATTGTGAAAAATGGTCAAAATATGTCGCTTTCTGCTTCGTTTATTTGGTGTATGTGAATGTGTTGGGTTTTTTTTGCAGAAAAGTACTGATGGTTCTCCTGGTACATCCAATTTTGCTCACTTAGTGGGGATTTAGGGTTCCTTGGGGGGCATATGAAATATAAATATTATATCATTAATATAGTTATTATTTTCATATTATTTTGTGTTAAAAGTAAGGAAGAAGCAACATCCAATGCAAATAATATAGTCAAGATTTAGACGCACATTTTTTATTAATACCTGGGAGAGGGAAAAAATGCATATAAATTGTCCTTTCAGCTTACCCAAAAATGCATATTTCATAAAAACTGACACCACGTAAGATCAGCTTTTGTTAATGTTCCAGATGTCAAAAAGCATGTTATGTCAAAAACAGGGTCACACTCTCTTTGACCTACATATAACTCGCTGCAGAATATACTGCATGAATAAGAGGAAAGGTCTTACAGATGGGCACAAATGACTTTCTGTCACACACAGAATTATTAATTAAATGCCATTGCTGTAAATAAATCAAAAACTAGTGAAGGGGCTTTTTTTTTATTCCTAATTGAGAAACATTGAGCGCGTATTAAGATGAGCCCAGAGCAGATGGTAATAAATTCCTATTGGGAGGGAAAGTGCATTTTTAAAATGCAGAAAATGATATCTTGCACAAGTGTTCACTGCAGGCCTTAATGTGCTTGCTGGAAGATAGCGCCGTGTAGCGCCGTTTCTGGAGAGACCCCTGAGGTGTAGTGTTTATGATGGAATAATGAGGCTAGGAGACCACACTGTTTATTCATGGTGGCGCTCATTCCCCTGCATGCGGTTAGCTGTCTGTTTGTCACCTTGTGTTTTTCAATTGACATCGTTATGAGTCCAGTGAAAACCTGGGGGGGGGAGATGCCAAGGAGGGGGGGGGGCAACCGTTATGAGGAAAAAAAACCCATCTGAACAATAAGACGCAATTAGGCGGTCGAGCGATGAGTACCTGAAGACATGCGAAGAAACGGGTGGTTCCTTTCAGACTGGGGCCGCGCCATCCTGGCTGGGCTCCGCCTACCTGTGATGCGTTTACACGCATCAAGATCGCCAGCCAAGCAAGGCTCTCATATCAAATGTCGCGGCTATTAGAACAATGGGGTTAATTTATTTTTTTATTTTTATATTGCTTCCCATATTCAATTTCCTTTTTTAATCTTCTCTCAGGGCACGCGGCAAAACATGTTTCATCCTCTGACCCAAGTAATATCTTAAGCAATTAATATATGCAGAGGAATAGATCAGCTGGCAATGACAAGACTTGTGGAGGAAGAAATGAGATGCAAATGTGTACCACTCATTGATTCGGCCCCATGCAGATAGCGCTGTGTACAATGATATCTAATAAAGTTATTGCTGTGGTACAGTACTAAGCATATTTGTTATATATGGTTCTTCCACTTTGTTAATCAGGTTATTTTAAAAAGCACTTTTATGCTAGTTAGCATAAGTGAATCATGTTTCAGGACATGAATGAATTCCTTCTTAACATTTTACATTTTATTAAACAAGCGCTAGAACCTTTTACCAATGAAAAACAGAACACTTCCTCAAAACACCCAAAGCAATCAATTATCGACTCAACCATGCCCAAATAATAATCAGTCTATACAAATGCATAATAAAAATGTTTTTTTTTTTTTTACTTCAAAGCTTGTATCCAGCTGCAGTTTATTAAGGGGTTCCACAACAATTCAGAACCTATTTAAGTATTTTTGTTTATTTTATGTGTTTTTCGATTCACTCTGGAAGATGAAGAGAAGAGCAAAATCATTGTTTAAGGTATAGGCACGGCTGCGTGCTGTGCGGCTCCGTTTTAGCCTGGCCTCGCCTTTAACTTCGCTCAGTGTCTGTGGTTTGTGTCAGCGTGAGACGCACGTCACACATAAACACAAATCTCCGGCAAAACGGGAGCCGCGCTTCCTTCGTACCGTGTGATCGTCGTCTCTGCGTGAACTCACCAGGAAAGCAGGGCAGAGTGTTGAGATACAATCCACAGGCCCTCAACTTAATCCCCTCTGACCAGCGTCGGGCTGGAGCCCAGGTGCGCTGCACTGTGCCCTTTGAGAATTACCTGGACAAGGACACTGTCAGATGGGCATAGATGCTCCCTGTGTTACCTGCATGCTACCATTTTTTTTATTTGAATTTGTAGGGAATACAGACTTATAGGTAAACCTCAGCTGGTTACCGCTGACCCCCTACACCAGAGTTCTCAGGGAGTTTTACCGGGAAGGTATGGAGAAGTTAAGGAGCTGATTAGTTTCTTCTCTAGCCAAATCTCATAGGGAAACAGAAGCAAGAGGCATGACAGTGGATGCGCGAAAGTTTCTCCTGATACCATGCAAGGGGACAGCACGCTGTCGGCTCTGTCGCCGTAGCTCAGGTGTCACATGACGCGGCTCACATGTCACGTGACCCGCTTCTCTCCGGCCACAATCTTAGCCACTCTTTGCCAGGGGTAGCATGAAGCGCCTGGGATTTCTTACATTTCCTGCTCTTTAAGAAGTCATTGGAAGTACTTTTGGCAAAGTGTGTGGTACATCTGAAGTTTGAATGAGGTATTGAGGGGGTGGCGGTGTGGCTCAGTGGGTTAGCCCTCTAGGCCTACTGGTGGTAGGTCGCTTGTTCATATCCCATAGATAGTAAGATATCTGTAGGCCACATCACTATTGGGCCCATGAGCTGAGCCCTTAATCTCAGGGTCATCGGATGAATGGCTGACCTGTATATGTGTGTGTCTCATTGGAGAGTAAGATGGGATAATAATAATACGAATAATCTCTATTTATATAACACTTTTCATACAAGGAATGCAGCTTAAAGTGCTTCACATATGAGATGAGATTAAAATAAAACCAAAAACAGAAATTCTAGAAGAATGGAACAAAATTAACTGAAATAAATAAGCAAAATACAATTAGATAAAAAAAAATAGAATATGTTTTAAAAGCTAAATATGAAAGGAATAGGGGAGTCGAGATACAAACACGTATCATGTCGTTTAACGGCGAGGATTGTTTTATCGGTCAGAACGTAACGAACACAGAACCCAAAGACCTGGAAATAAGTGTGCTTGAAGTTTATAAATAGAAAAGCTCCAAATCCAGAACTTAATGACGAGACCTTAAGCACTACATAAATGTGAATTATCTCTCTGTTCCCCTCAACCGGGATAGGGTTAAATGACTTGTGAGGCGAGATATACGGGGTCATAAACCAACAGCCCTGCAATCCCCTTCCCTCCGAACACCTCTGTTTCTTATAGTGTCTGTGTATGGTGAAACCAACAGCCCTGCAATCCCCTTCCCTCCGAATACCTCTGTTTCGTATAGTGTCTGTGTATGGTGAAACCAACAGCCCTGCAATCCCCTTCCCTCCGAATACCTCTGTTTCATATAATGTCTGTGTATGGTGAAACCAACAGCCCTGCAATCCCCTTCCCTCCAAATACCTCTGTTTCGTATAGTGTCTGTGTATGGTGAAACCAACAGCCCTGCAATCCCCTTCCCTCCGAGTACCTCTGTTTCGTATAGTGTCTGTGTATGGTGGAACCAACAGCGGCTGCAATCCCCTTCCCTC
Source organism: Petrocephalus sullivani (assembly GCA_026780845.1). NCBI lineage: Eukaryota > Metazoa > Chordata > Actinopteri > Osteoglossiformes > Mormyridae > Petrocephalus > Petrocephalus sullivani. The sequence goes on from JAODKM010000025.1 coordinate 8,674,025, forward strand.
CGAATACCTCTGTTTTGTATAATGTCTGTGTATGGTGAAAGCTTGCTAAATTTGGTGCTTAAATTCAGCGTCAATCAGTCGCACCTGTTTAATAAATAGTACATTTTTAAACTATCAGTGTGACTCTGTGGGTCAGGACTTGGAAATAATCGGGAAGGTCGCTGGGATAAATCCCCGGGTTGCCGGGGTGATTTCACCATTGGGCCCCTGACCAAGGCCCTTAAGCCCAACCTCTGTAGGGACTGTGTGACCCTGCTGTCTCAATCGTGTGTTACTGTGGATAAAAACCATATGCTAGATATATGTAAATAGTTCTTGCTTCTCTAATTTACTATGCCGACGTCTTTACCCCCGATGAGACGAAGAGGCACAAGAACTTAGCTGTGTTCTCTCTTAATATCGCTCTTTCTCCTCATTTAGCTTCAGGCCACCGCTTCACCTGTAAGCGGCTTGGGGGGAGAACGTGCAGCCCATCCAGCATTCCGTACGGCAGCCTGCGGGATATAGGTTTGGACTTTGGCCACAGGGCTTAGGCCAGAGGGTGGGCCCACCGCAGACGGAGACCACACACAGGCCCAGAGCAGACACAAGGGTTAATCAGAGGTGAGAGCGGAGACCTGGCAGTAAGATATCTGATGTTCTCCCAGAACCATGAGGAAACATAGCTGGTTCCACGAGGGAGGCTGGGGGTGCATTAAACAGGGCGGAAATTGTCAAAACAAAGAAAAACCAGTCCTTCAGGAATTACGTTATATCAGCAAGGCTTTCGGATCAGTCTGGCATTAAAATAACAGGATGCAATCTGTCCCAAACAAACAAACAAATAAATAAATAAATAAGATATTTAAATTTCACTTGAATTGTGGAAACTTGAATAATTGCTTTTTTTCTGTACACTTTGAAGATTTTTTTTCCTCTGCATCCTGTATATTACCCAGATACTCAGAAGGAGCAGTAAAAATTGTCTATCCCTGTCTTATCAGGCCGTGACACAGGTAAATTACTGCTCTATGTAACATTATAAATGTGTCACTAATTTCACTTGATCCCTTTCCTAGAATCCTATGGAGAAACGCAGCAGCTGAGTGTGGACTTCTGGCATGAGACGTTTCGGGCGACCGGGAGGTGTGTTGTGAGTTCTGGTTCAGCCTTATTGTCACAGGTTTGTCCTACTTTCAGGCTCACCATATGGCTCTCTCACCGAGAAGCAACAGCACTTTACATCAGTAAAAATCTCTCAACCATGACATGGGGTAGCTATGCTGGCACTTTTAAGGAAGGATTTCGTAAATCGCTTGCAACTTGTGTTTTACGATATAGTAATTTTGTTACTGGCAGCTAAAAATCTTGAAAGGAAAGGTGATTAATTGTCGATACACCACAGCACACAAAATGGAATGTGTCCTCCCCTCTGACATTGTGACCACTGCCCAAGGAGCAGTACCTTGCTTAGGGTACTTGAGTGTCAGGGACTCAAACCAGCAACCTTTCAATTACACACACGCATCCCTAACCCTAACGCCATCACTACCCGGCACTGAGTTAAGTAGATTCTCATTCCCAAAAATGTAACTTGAAACTCACCCATTCCCATATAAAAGCTTGCTAAAATGGTTTAAACAGAGGAAGACGAGGTCTGAATGTTTTAATGGTGAGTCACTGAGTAGTGAAATAATTCTCCAAAAAACTGACACATTTACCAATTAAAAAATTAACATTGCAGATAATATTGCGTTGAAAAAAGCATTTATACTTCAAACAAAACACTGAAAATGAAAACCAAAAACATTTAAACCCCATTTTCTGTCCTTAAATCTCTAGAAATAATTATTGAGTTACAGGAACATATGCTATTTGTTCCTTCCTTTAATTTGTTTGATAATCTGAATTTGAAAAGATAATCTCACAATTTTCATACCAAATAAACAAAGATTAATATGTCGATGACTGAGTCTATGTGTGATTCTTAAGTGGTATGATGGCAGTATTTCATTTTGGCATGGTACATGTCAGGTACATGTGCTAGAAAATCAACCATAATGCTGCCCCATTCCAAACAGAATTTACCAGTCTGCATTACTCCATGGTCATGAATGAATATGCATCTAAACCCCGGCCCTGCAGTACACAGGTGTTTGGTGTACGGTGCACCTTGCCTTATGTCGTGTGCTACCGTAGGCTGAGACAAGCCAGGAATTGTCATTATAAACTTCACACCAGTATCATTTTAATTAGGGAGCATTATTTATTGAGGGCTTCATTATGCTATGTCTGTGTATATGTGTCACCAAGTTACTGACAACGTGTGTCTACATGTGCCTGTAGGCAGTGCTGGGGATGGTATTCAAAAAAGTAATCCATTACAGACAAGTTCCAGAAAGTACAAATCCAAACCAAGGTTTTGTTTCAACCAACCAGTTGAGTACTCTGTGACTGTGACTCTTTATACTCAACTGGTTGGTTGACCTTTGTCTGGATTTGTACCGTTGTCTATAATGGATTACTTTTGTGAGTAACTTCCTCATCATTATCTGTAGGCATCTCTACTGGGCAGACAGATAAACCTGTAGAGCATACACTTATGGTAATATAATGATAAAGGAAGAAAATACAACTTGTTACTATAATTCTGTAATTGTGTTAGTTTGGAGATCATGGAGATCATGCTGAAGGAACCATTTTTATTCATGTCAGAAAGTGTCGCCCCTTTGTCTATGCTTGCTTTCAGGTTGCGTGGTATTATTGGCCTGCTGGTTCATTTGTTATTCTCCCCAGCTTAGTGGAAGGCGTGCACACACGCTGGCCCCTTTCTCCCTGCTCTCTCTCACACATCCAGCTGACTTTCTAAGCTGTGTAGTACTGCCATCAGTTCCTGTTTCTTTCTGTGGGCTAAAATTAGCCGCTTATTTGGCTCCTGAGTCAGCTTTACCTGTAGTGCCCTGATTATTCTGTTTGGATTGCGCTCTCTGTAACTCCTGCTTCCAGTGAAGGGATTTCAGCAATTGCGTCCCATCTCTGCGGGCTTACTGCGGGAAATACTTCTCCAAAATTTATTTTTCTATATTTGCTATTACGCAGCATTTTGAGACAATCCTTTCTCTTCTGGAAAAAAAAAATACAGCCACATCATGAGACCAAGGAAAACCTTTGGATGAAAACTTTGATCAGTGCTTGTACAGACCTTGGTATGACACTATCCCAAAAACAGGCAAAGATTACCTAGGGATGCCTCTAGCTTAAAGGCTTAAATATGCAGTTTTACTGGACCACCTTTTGCACAGTGTGAGAAAATCACCCCACCACACAGCTGGGAGGTTTTTATAGGGCTCAGCCAGCTCTGTGAGATCCATCTTTCTAGAGAGCTGACATTCGTTCTAGTACCTTTAAATCCTTACTATTAATTTACTGAGTTGGGCCGAGTTACCAGTGCATGGTAAAAAAAAAAAAAATTCTAATTTATTTTCAAAATATTCAGGGAACACATACCATCTAGGCCGCTTTTCTTGACTAGTAAGATAAAAGTAATTGTGCATGTTTTTTTTTTTTTGCATTTGCATATTCGTAAAATTTGAACAAGACTGAGAAAGCGTGAGTTGTTCGTGCTATATGCAAACCACCCCAAAGCTGATATACAGCACTGACCAAATAATAATATAATAAAGTTCAATCAATAATGCTGATGTACAACATGAAGTAATATTATCAATAAGACAGAATGGTTTAATTTCCATGTAACTTCTGCCTGATTAAATCTGAGGAAAACAGAAAAATGCATTTGTTTTTTGTTCACCTTTTATAATGCTAATATTATAATGCTAATATTTCATATTTCATATTTCCTCCGCAACATAGACCTCAACCAGCAGCAGTTCTGTTCGGTGACGTATAGTGAAATATCGCAGCTCATCGTTAAATAAAAGGTGAGTTAGGCTGTGGTGAGTAGTGGAGCTGTACCACTTTCCGAAACGCTTATAGAAGTGGCCGCAGATGACGGGTCCTCATATTTATTATTAACTGCTATTAATCACAGATCGCGCTGATGGAATAGGACAGCCTTGGCTCTAAATTGCAGGGATGACAAAAAAACAGGGCCATAAATTGTCAGCGCTGAAAATATAATATATTTTGTTTGTATTTCTTCAGTACATTCATGATTTTATGAGGAATATGAAACTAATTTTAAAAGTCATCCATCCATCCATCCATCTCTCACCTGTTTATCCAGGATAGGGCTGTCCGGAGGACATGGGGACAGGGCCAGGGGTGCGAGCCAGAGGTACACCTTAGACAAGTTACAAGTCCATCCCAGAATGTTAAACTTGTATCATGTTGTAGCTCCGGAGGCTCAGCAGGTAGAACTGTAGCCTCTTGGGTTGGGCGTGCAGATCCTACTGCTGCTCTGTTTGTGTGAGGCTTCTATGTTCTTCCTGCGTAGGCTTCCTCCAGGTGCTCTGTTTGTGTGAGGCTTCTATGTTCTTCCTGCGTAGGCTTCCTCCAGGTGCTCTGTTTGTGTGAGGCTTCTAT
>JAODKM010000025.1:8685359-8703697 GCA_026780845.1 Petrocephalus sullivani
GTGTGTCTTGTCCTTGACAGGATGCAGAACATTAGGGAGGGTTTTCTTAAGCTAAACAGTGTGGCGTGTCATTTATTTGCAATATTTATGCCTCACACATTCATAGGTGGATGTTTCCAGAAAAACCCAGGTCGCGATTTTGTTTTACCCAACTAGCTGAGGACTCTGTGACTGTGACTCCTGGCCTAACAAAATCTTGGTCTGGATTTTTACTTTCTGGTCCCAGACTATCCACCTCTGCACACACTGCAGTTATTACAGTGCTAGAGGTGCCACCCGATCCATAAACATTATAGGATTGCTCCATATTGAACCCATATGCAATTTCTCCCATATTTACATACACATTTATCCCCCCCCATACAAATTTTACCTGGGGGAATACAAGGTCCTATATAGTCAGGATCTGTCCCTGGCGGTCCCGTCATAATTCCATTTTACCAGCAGATGTCGCTGGCCATCCCAAATGTTCTTTCGGTCTTCTAGCCTAATGTGTCAAGTACTTACACCTGTTTCCCCTTTGTGACTCGTTACATGTACTTCCTAGTGTTCAGTTGTAACAGCTCACACCCTCGTCATGCCCTTGTTATCAGTGTATTTATGTGCCTGCCCTATTCCTTTGCTGGTTATTGTGGATGTGGATGTTTGTGTTTGTTCTTTATTGTTCCCTGTATTTAAAGTTAGTTGTTTGTAGCCTTTGTTTTTCCCCTTCTATTTCCATATGCTTTAGTTCTAGTCTTGCTAGTTTTTGATTTGTCAGTTTGCCTTTGTTTGACCCCTCTTGGTCCCTTTTGCTTCTGATTACCTTTGAGTTCAGTTTGTAATAAAATTCCCTCCATGTCAGTAAGCTGCACTGGAACTGTCCTTGACCAAGCCAGATCATGACATGTATATCTTCAGATTGAAAGTGGCACACCTACACTCAACCTTATAACATCCACCCATCCATACATCTTCCATAGCTGTGTATGCAATACATGGTCACAATGGCATTATAACATTACAGCATTGTAATAGAGTAGAAGAGATCTGTGTTACTAAGAGTCTTGGTCATGTCTCCCTCTGCCATACCAACTTTGGCTGTTGAATGTGAAAAGATAGATCTGGTCTTTTAAGCTTGCCAATAATCGAATGGTGACTGGGAATGACCACAACCTCATCCCTTCCGGGCACATGGTTGAAATTTTGCCTCTGTTGTGTGGATTTAGCACTACTTAGCCATGTGTATGTTGGTTTCTTCTGGGTTTTCAGGCTTCCTCCTGCAAAAACATACAATTTGTTGACGTGGCATGTCTCAATTATTGCCTATAATGTGTGATTGTGTATGCGCCCTGTTATGGACTCTGTCTTCTGTAGGGTGTCCCCCTGCCTTGAACCCTGTACTTCCTGGGATAGATCCTGGCTGTCCATGACCCTGTACTTGGGTATGGGGTTACGGGAGACTGGTGTGAATAAAAATCACAGTGGTTCCGTGTACATCTCTCTGGTTGGTCGTGTTTGTGGGGCTATTTGTAATGTCCCGTTTGTGTGACTCCCCCCCCCCCATCATATTCCTCAATCAAAATGCTTGCTAAGCGGTTAGCGGATGGATGGATGGACGGACGGACGGATATCTTTGATGTTAAAACTATGCTCTTGCTCATGGTCATCATTGTACATTTTTTCGGCATACGTCAAACTCAATTTTACGTTGCTTTTCTGTAGTAATTTATTTTATGCAGTCATTTCTTGCAGCTTTACGTCGCTTGCACGTCACATACAATACATACATAATCAACAAAATATACTTAAATTAATATGGTCCATTTATATTGATATACATGATAGCAGACGACTGGAGGGGTTTGACAAAACTTACGTAAATTACGTAATGTATTTGGATGCAACACAGTACGAAATATTTCATGTAGCACTTTCATTACAGAAATTTCTATTTTGTTTTTCTGAATACTAGGTGAACATTGACTTCTAAGATTGGAAAGTGAGCACTGACTTTTATAATGAATTAAAGGTGCATTTACATCAATGAAAATGACTATGTATATTTACTAGTCCTTCTCGTGCATTTTTAAGGCATTGTTTTCGGGTTAAACCAAAAACCGGCTTACAACTGGTCTCTCAGAACCAGTTAATCATGTAAGGCAGGGTATGACTGTATTTCTAACTGTTTCTCAGTCCAGTCCTCGGGGACCCGCAGCAGTCCATGTTTTTGCTACCTCCCAGTTCCCTAGCAAAAACATGGACTGTCTGCCAGGGAGCTGGGAGGGAGCAAAAACATGTGCATCCCCAAGGACCAGTTTGGGAAACACTGATTTGTGTTAATGTTAAAGTATTTGTTAAACTAATTAATACAATTTATACAATTAAAAAATTGAACTCTTTTGAGCTTTAAACCCCATGTTCCAAATTGGAAGATGAGGATTATTTCCCCTCATATTCCATCAAGTAAAGTTTTGATGACAATAATGCATATAATTGCTTTGTTGAATTTGATTATATTTGAATCAGACCACTTGGAGGGAAATTCTCAGCCTCCACAGTTAACTCTGTATTCCAGTTTCATTCATTTATTAATTCAGCTTCCTTTGTTCCCTCTTTCAGTTCTGTCTTACCAACTGAAATATACCCGGAGGCTTATTGTAATTGGGGGTTGGGGGGGGTCACGCACTTGCTGGTTATGGAGGTGGTGTGGGTGGCAGAAATGGCAGAAGGAAGACATTCAGTGGCACCTCTTTACTGATGCAGTTTTTTTATGTCTACTGAAGTCACAGACGAAAAGGAGGGAGGTACCACAGTGACTGTAGCAGTGTTACCCGATGCTTGGTCATGTGACCTCCGCTGTCTGCCACGGGATTCCAAGGTACGTCAAAAACAATTGTTTCCAATGCAGCTAAAAACAAACCATTGCAAAACAGCCCCCCCCCCCCCATGACCCCACCCCATTGCACCCCCACAGATGCGTGAGACAGCGGAGTGGGAAGTCGTCCGGGCCACGACATGGGCCTGATCTAACGACGGTGGACAAGCCGCTGGAAGCCTGGCTGTCAGCCCGTCGCGCTGTCACATGCTGGCACGTCTGCTGTTCATACGCAGTCCGGACTCCACCACGGAGCAGCGCCACCCCTCCAGGCTCGGAAACGCACAGTCTCCGCAGAAATCTACACACATCCAGTCCTGGGGAACGATGCATGTAACCCCCCACCATCACTTTCAACCACTCAAGAGTAGAAATCTGAAGTCAGGCCTCCTTAAAATCCTCCTGTCTCCCAACCTCACCTCGTCTGTTGCGCAATGAGGTAAAAACATGAGGCTAAAATGTGATCAACTCAATGGCAACATCACTGTGACTTCTTACCCTTGAATTCAACGCTACCAGCTGTCTTACTTTTATGTAAAATTCATAGAATTCAACGTTTTCATAGAATTCAATGTGTTTTACCATGGGACACCTTTAAGGCAAAACTAACATATAGGAATAATCTGCAGATGTTATGAAAATACATACCCTCACTATTCTTTTTTTGTTTTTGTTTTTTTTTTTGCACTTTGAAAGCATTACAGGCTAGTGCAGCTGTGTGATTGACTAGAAGCACACTTTAATTGTGTGTAGGGAAGCAAGGGGCAGATCTTCTGAGAAGTACCCTGAGCCATATGCACTCCTTATGGTCCATTTAAGACAATGACTATTTACTCTATACTCCTCTCTGTGGATCATCATTATGCCCCTGACAGGTTGTCTTCAACACCGACTCGTATACAAGGCAAAGTGATTCTAAAAGGCTCTTCTGCGCAGACGGCACACTGTCTGGTGACATTGGAACCAAACAAATCAGCAAACGCCTCTCCCCACCCGCCAAAAACTGATTTAAAAAATACAGTAAATCAAAAGCAGCTCTATACATTTAAATTCAAAGCTCCGATTACTCCTGATTTAGTAATTGCATATATTCTAGAATTTATTCATCCAACATTCATCATAATAATCAACTATTTTAACAACAACTGATTTATATTTAAACATTTGCATATTGTTTATTTATTTTCGGGAGTAATTGAGATCTACTAATTATCACCCTGATTCCTTGAAGTAGGTGGGTTGTAATCATTTTCATCCTAATTCCTATGAAAAATGTCTTTGTATCAATCCCCATTAAGGTATTTTAGATGATATTGCAAGTCTATAGTATGACATCTCCTTGTTTAGCGACTACTTCCGTTCGCTACCATTCGCAAACACGACAGTAATGAGAAACTTCATCTTCCGATCAATACGCACATCTACGACCAAATTGTGTAAGCCCGACGACAACGCGTGCCGGAGTGAGAGAGACCTCTGAAGTAGAATGTACAAAATGTTGGTAAAAATATCCACTTCAGGAAGGATAAATGAAACCAAGTGTGGAAGGCTGAGGTAGAGTTGTAAACACGGTCACAGTCACGCCGAAGCTACTGTGATTTTCACTTAGCTACCATTTCACTTAACGAACTGGGCTGCGTTTCCCAAAAACTCCTGATGGCGACTAACATAGCTGGAATCGTTCAGTTGCATGGTTCTGACTATGTAAGCTGCTAATGTAGCGACTATGCTTTTGGGAAATGCACCCCTGGTCGTTGAAACAGAAGTCAGTCGCTAATCAAGAAATGGTTGTATTGGTGACAATTATGTAACCAGCACCAATCGAAGTAGTACATGTGATTTTTGAATTTTACAACATTGTAATAAAGGTTATGGGATTAATGGCTGTCAGACCTCCCTTTCGCTGCCTATCAAATCCAAATCATGAGCACACAAAACCTTGCAAACCTTTCAGTTTGTCTCCTTTCAGTTGCCTAAAGACACTGCACTACTATTCATATTCATAGGCATTTCCATTCTGAAATTGTGGACTATCTGCAGGTCCCCAAAGTCTTATATCTAGTTCTGTAGGCTCTGTTTCACTAACAAACTGTTTGTGTTTTGCAATGTTCTGCCTGTAAATCAATATCTTGATTTTTTTTTTTTTTGTCAGAAGTTTTGAAGTTTGTAATCTCTCTGCCCCATTCCTCTGACCCACAAGTACGCAGAAGGACCACACTAGCTCCTTCCTGGCTGGTTCCACTCACCAGCACTTGTGGGAATACCCCGGAGGAGTAAGTATGTTTTTCGTGTGAGGTTTCACAGCTCCCCAATAGCTCAACAACTAATAGAAGATGTGGTGATCTGTGTGTATTAGCAAGGTTCTCTGATGTCACAAAGGTCCTCGGTACCAGAATAACAATTTAACAAGAACCTACGAGAGGGGCACTTGAACCTTGCATTAGAACCAAGCCATTTGAAACAAGGAGGCTTTTAGGCCTAATATTATTTGTCTACTTGGATTCCGTCATTGGGCCGGGGGGGCAACTCCCTACACCAGCTTCCCCAATCCTAAACTGGTTCTTCATGAGAATCTATGAAATTCATCTGTGTCGCAAAATGCGGAAAATATCAGCGACGGCATTTGCGCATCGAGTGATTCGGGCAGCTTCCTATTACCACCAACAACATGCAGGATGGCATCGGCGACACTGCTGTTGCCGAGGTTGTGTTGGCTGCAGAGCGCTTTACCCTCTCCCCCTGGATTTTTTTCAGCACTAGAGTTTACTGTGATAGTAGTGGGGGGAGGGGGTGGAATCAGCATGAATAATCATCAGCACACAATGTTTACAAACTCAAATAAGTGTCAGGGAAACGAACAGGAAGCTGGGTCCTCCGAAAATGCAGTCACCTCAAACTGTTAATTAACCTAATTTGACTGGAAGTGAACACTTGTAGTATCAACATATCAATGTTGTATAAATTATAACGCCAATGTGTTGTTTGCTTAATTAGCGATTTAGAATCCGTTAACGAAAGCCCTGCCCGAAGAGTAATTGATCGTCTTTTAGTTGTATATAGATTGCATATTGTCTAGAAAATGTTTAGATACCCATTTTTTTCTCCTTTCTCTCCACGAAAGAATCCGTTTATTATTATCTTTTAAAGACAAACAGCTTATAACTCATCCAGCAGGGCGGGTGGGGGGGTAATAAATCGGCCGCAATGCCTTTAGCTGAGTCCCCAGCCCCCTCCACGCGATTTATGGCAGGGCTGTTGAAAAGGAAAGGCTTTTACATTTTAATGAGCGCTAAATAGGAACGCAGAAATATTGTTCATTAGCCGTAATCTGCCGGATTGCTTGAGTGAGCTTGTGCGCGCGTGCAGGCCGCCGCTTTAAACGACTCGCTCAAGTGTAGCAGTTTGTATGGTAATTAAGGAAGCATTTTCGCTGTCAACATCTGTGCCGCATTTATAAGTGCTAGGGGCGTCCGGTCGGCCCTCGCCCCTGCCCGCACCGTGAAAGGAGATGCAACAAGAAAAAAAAAACACCTTCTTTCACCCCCAGTTCGCTCTCCCTCTCAGGCGTGAACAGATGAACCCACCCCCACGCACACACACACGCACACAAGTGCAGTTACCACCCAGCCTTTAAGTAAAAAGGGGGCCCTTTCCACTGGTGCACATTAGAAAAAATTACATTGCTGACACCTCTTCATTAATCATAGGGAGCAGCGGTAGGGAGAGGCGGGTCTGCCTGGCAGACGAGGGCACCCCACCGAGCTGCTAGCCGCAGCCCAGACGTGCGCTTTTTAATGCCACAGCTGTTGCTGCCATCAACCCATAAACATATGACCCCCCCCCCCAAATATACGGACACGCACACCCCATTCAAGTTCCCTAGTGTCCCCGTCATATGACAGGGCTATAGCCAAAACTAGGCATCCTTAGGGACAGCGGATAAGTGTGTGCATCTGTGTGTGTGTGTGTGTGTGTGTGTGTGTAACAGCAAGACTGCGCAGGAAGAAATCTTTTTCAGAAATGTATTGTCAAGTTCTGGAATGCAAATGTGTTCTCCCTGTCATTTCTGACATCCAATAAACTAATACAAAAACAACAAAACAAAACAGGAAGTTTGGCTGACATGCTGGAGGCGTAACATTTTAGATAACCCAACCCCCGCCCCCCCACCCCCCCAACGCACACATCCTCTTACACTCACGCTTTTTTAATTCACTCCTCCAGGCAGTTACGATTCTCAGATAACCCAAGCCCTTGGCACAGACGACAGAACCCTAACCTTTCTGTCTGCGCCAGCCCCAGTGCCTGCGCAGTTACAAAGAGACCTTGCAGAAACTGCCTGTGACGTGGATGACGCATAAAGGAATCTGCTGCACCTATATTTCCTTTGCTTTAGCTGTATGCTGTTCATATATTAAGGTGGAATAATGCCACAAAGCCTTTGAGGCAAAGTTCTGAGTCTTAGTCGGATAGGAAAGAGCGTCCTGTTGATCGAGGCACAAAGAGACGAAGGAATCATTACATCCAGTGTTTTCTGGGGTGGGACGAGGCTGGAGATGTAGTTGTTAGAGTGAGCGTCCCCTTCTCCCCAAGCTACTGCCGGGATCTTTGTCCTGCCATATGGTGGAGACCATGGGGACGTAGTGGGGAACTAGGCCAGCTTGCTTCCTTCAGAAACCCCCAAAGTCCAGTCTTCCCAGTACGTGTGAGAGGCCAACCTCCATGTTCAAAGAGAGCAAAAGTAGGCCAAGCCAAAGGAAGGTGTGGATGCCCGAGCCGAGGTGTGCCGCACATTTTTGTGGTGCCATCTTTCTCCTTCAGATCTTCCCAGCCGAGCTTCATTTGTCCATATCTTCCTGTTTTGTTGTTTAGGGATCTCCAGTTAATCCTCTTCTGGAGAGTAGTAGCCAATTATTTCAGATCAGTGACGGCCAGCATACTGAGATGTTCAGGAATGATTTACAGTATATGCATAATTAACCAAACCCACTCAATGCACAAGGCACTGGAGATCTTGTCTGACTAGAGTTTGCTGTAATATCATTTTTGTGTTCTTACAAAGTCTCTCCGAATTCTTTTCCACAATGCTCATTTCAGTTACTGATTATGAAGAATGCATGCACTATACCGGGCTGAATGAGTTTCCATAGTGACTAATTAACCAGCCTATCAGAGTTATGGTACTGATTGACCCAGATCAAGGCAAGTAGAGTTCACTGGTTAACAACTGAAGTTAAATAAGTTTTTAAATTAGGAAATGATGCATGAAACAGGGAATACCATCTGCCTTCGATAACACCGGAAAAGTTGCATTTTCTCTGCAATCATTTCTCATGATCTTCTGTTGTCTGAACAGAGGGTAGCACCAGGTGTCCTGATGCAGCCAGCAGACAAAAGATCATCAACACCAAATTTAAAACGAATTCAGTAAGACTGTAAGCAGTATTAGAAACACTCTGTGCGGAAAATGAAAACGGTAAAAGATTAAAGCTGATGTTCATGTGAGTCAAGTATGAATATCAGAACTAGAAATGTGTCTGTTTTGATTCAGTGATTCTAAATTTCATCTGATTCAATAGCAGATTTTGTCCATCCTGATACATTATTTTAGAACTATTTTATTTAAAGTTGTACAAATCTCTCTGTCATAGACAAGTATGTTTCATAAGCATTTGGGACTAAAATGATTCCATATCGGATTCTTAACCTATTGGCAGCATAAATAATTAAGGCTGTGCACTTGTTTGTGTCACAGCACAAAAGTCATACCCTTTATCCGGAAAATAAGGACGTCAAAACTGAATGAGAATTTGGCCAATGCAGCAATTAAGACCTCGCCCAGGTAAGGCAAAGTGCTTCAGTGCACGTGAGGTGTGAGCCGCTCCGTTCTGCGATTCTGAAGGCAGAAGGGGGGTTTGACTTTGTCCCACGGTCTCTGGGGGGTATCGGCGTCCCTCTCCCTATCTGTCATCTCCCCTCTGTCCTGGCATTCGCCCATCTCTGACCAGGTGTTCCTGATGGCGCTGACACGGTCACAAATGTGCTGCCAGATTTTCATTCCGCACCCCTGCAGTCTCTAGTCTGGAGGTGGCACTTACAGTGCTACGCAGCCCCTCCCCCACCAGGCCCACGGTCCCCACCTCACCGTCGGCTTCCTGCCCCCCCCTCCGGCACACGTGTACGCCGTGATGCCCTGTGTCTTCCGTGACGGATTCTGTCACCTTTATTGAAACCTTGCTAAACCATAAAAATGGGCATCACACAATAAAATGAAGGCCCGGCATTCAGTCATTGGTTCAGACTTTGTCTAAATACATTTATGATTAAGTTACATTGTAGTTATCAAAGTCAGTTCCTTTATTTAACATGTAATTAATGTCATAGGACAATAATGTCCTCTTTTTGGTTTATCCTTTTTTATTATTATTTTATTATTATTATTATCATTATTATTATTATTATTATTCGTAATGCACAAACTGCTGTAACTGTAGTCCCCAAATTCCTCCATTAAGGCTAAAATCTGCATGGCATGTGACCCTCCCACTGCCTGCTTTTTTTCTTTTATCACGGCGCACCGGGGCTAATAAAGTTCCAGCAGATGTTAACAGTGTGCGCATTCGGTGATTATCGGGTTTCGTACACGCAGTAAAGCTGCTGTGGGAACAGAAATATTAATGTAGCAGTTTTATGTCGCGAGCGCATTGCGGGCTCCAGCGAGACAGACTTAGGGCATGGGGGCTGACTGCTGAGCCCGTCCATAAACGCCTTTCTAATGGTTCTGGAGGGAGGAAGGGTGGGAAAGAGGAAGGAACAGTAGCCATGGGTCCACAAGGCTGGAGTACAGGCTAGAGTGGGCGACAGGGGTGGTCTTCTTAGTCCATCCTCTGTACTAGAGTGCTCTTTCATTAGTAGCCTGAACTGTTTCCTAGAAATTAAACTGTAGAACTGCAAATGGACCCTTCCAACAAGCATCTTACCATTATCTGAACTAGATGGTAAGCTAACAAATCATAGACAGAAAATGGATTTGGTCACTTTGGTGGTTTCTCCGATTCATCGCAACACTGTGGCATCTATATGCCAGGGTATATTTCTATGTAAAGAGAGTATCCGTCTTTCTGTAGTCGGGGAGCCGATACATTCCTGTAAAGCCGCATGAAAACAACAGCGACTCCAAAGGAGGGTTGTCGGCCCCGGTCCAGATGCAGGCCTCCCGTCGCCTTGGTAATAAATATGGAAATGAAAATCTAAGGGCCCCCATCATCTCGCTGGCGAATAGGGGTTTGCGTAGATTTATTAAGTAGTTGTGCTGGCTGACACAACCCTCTGCCTGCAAAAGGGGTAACCAGCCCGGCAGCAGGCATGATCCAATGGAGGCGTGGGCGAGAAAGGGAATCTACCAAGAGGTCGAGAGGGCACTTAAAAAGCCCAATCAGCAAGCACTGCCAACATTAAACCACTCCCATTTTTTTACCGGCCACAAGGTCTGTTATGCAAATGCATCAACGATCAACTGGGAAGGGAAATGAGATCAAATGAAAACTAAATACAGTATTCCTAGCCATCCAACCATTGAACGTTTACTTTATTGAAGGTGAAACACCCAATTTAAGCTCACCAGTAACTATCCAGCATAAATATATTTTCTTAAAATGAATTTTAACACCACTGTTGGACTACAGTGTTCTGATTCTGGAAGTCGGTGCCGAAGCCTAGTACAATATTGTGAAAATGCTGAGGACAGTTTTTCAGTTTTTCCATTTAAAAGTGCAATCGTATTAATGAAAGATCAAAGCTGGACGTTTCGCTTGATCCTCAATGGCTTCTTTATTGTATTATTGTAATTATAAACACGGCACGATAAAGTGATTAATGCTAAGAGAGATTGAAAATGAGAAGCATTTGAATGAAACCATCTATTTCTGGTATTGAGCTCATTTTATGCTTAAAGAGTTGCAAATGGAATCATATTAGACAATGTTCGAATTTAACTGCATTGAAGTTGGTAATGCAATATTCATTCAACCACACAAACTTCTTTTTTGCCAAACAATAGCCTTTTTCCAGCAGTATTAACTTTCTCATTTTATTAACAGTGTTGACAGAAAATGTTGATAATGTAGGATTCTTTTTCCATTTGTACTATCAATTGCAAAGACTAATCTTGCAGTTCACCAAGATATGCCTTGACCCTTATAATATCTTAGGAGACAATAGCAAACATGGGCAATAAACTCAATTTAAGTTTTTCCTAAAAACTTTTCCAGTGTAAGACAACTAATTACCATATTAAATTTAAGTGCACATATTTTATTCGTACCATTTACAGAAAAAAAAGCCAATTCTAAGCATGCCTAACTATTCTCAACCTCTCTTAAAGTTGAATATGGTGTATAATTTTTTTTAATTGATAATTTTATTCACTAAAGTTTTCAATATTTCCAAGGCCTCAGTAATCTCATTATTTTAGCTGCTTTGACAATAATCTTCCATAATTTTACACTGCAATAATCTTTAAGTATAAAGTACTGCTAAAATATTAGCATTCTGAATAGAGAGTATAATGTGATTAATTTCTTCTGACAAGTCTGGTTCGCTCGTCCGAAATTTCTGAATTTTGATATTCTGTGAAAGACAAGTTTTAATTATTTTATTTCACAACTTTTACCCAGAAGCACCCGAATTACATAATAAAATACACAGGTGCATTAAACAGAGTGAGGTGTCTTCAGAATACCTTTATTAAGCTAGTTATATTTAGCAAAATAACACAAAAAGCTAACCGAATCAATGAAGTGGCAGCGCTTGGCGACGAGTGTTTACTTTTACACTTGAGGTGCTTGTTATGGCTGAGATCTCACACTCCCAGGACTGAGCCAGGAATGAGATGAGTCTGGAGGACCTACCATGGAGGGTAGGGGAAGGAAGAAGGCCAGACCTCACTGAGCAGAGGTCCCAGACATGGTTAGAGGGTCTGATCGCAGATCGTAGGTATCTGGGCACTGTGCCCCCGGCTACTCGGCGGGTTAGCATGAGTGTTCTCATTCTGATACGGCGGATATTGGGAGACCCCCGCCGGGGGGCTACGTGGGGCTGGGGTGGAGTGTCGCCAGGCGTCCTGGTAGGATGGGTCAGCGGGGCAGGAATAAAGCCAATCGAGGTCATTGCCAACGATGCCCATCGCAGCCAGTGAGCATGAAGAGCCTGAGACACATGCAGGGGGGGCCCTAGTGGAATGGATACTGCACTAAGAAAAACTAACACAGCGGTACTGAGCAAGACCCAGGTGTGGGGGCCTGCCTAAATGTACCTGCAATTGGTAAGATGAGGGCAGGAAATGGCAGATAGATGTGAATAAACTGAAGAAAATGGTATGGCATTTGGATATCGGCAATAACATTATTTAAAGAAAAAAAAACAAATTACGACAAAAAAAACACTTGCTATCAAAATGGTTTTTGTTTAGGATAGGGTCTACAGTACAATTATTTATATATATATATATATATATATATATATAAAAGTAGAATATGCAGAATTTTACTGCCTAGTGTATTTTTCTCAGTAGCTAGGATGGTGATTAACCTGGCAGTGCAGTTATAAGCTTTCTGGGAAATATGTCGCCTTACCTAACTCCTTCTGAGCGAAATGAGCTGCCACGCAATTCAACAATGATAAACAGTAAATATAACAGTAACAATAACAGTCTAGAGACACAAGAATAATAATAAAAGTTAAGCGAAAAAGTGGTAACACAAATAATATAGTATTATGCAATTACATCTGTATTAATTAACCACTGACTAAGTCTTAAGTAAATTCTGATCTCATATTAATTCATCGTGCATCAGGCAGTCACTATGTTTGTAACTATCTGTTAATTCTGTAAATCTTTGTAAACTACTGAAGGAACACGTAATGAATAAGACAAGCATCTTTTATCTCAAGTAGCCATTATATTTGTTCATGATTTGGCAATAGTCACAGAGTTATTACTATATTATTTTAGCCCTGTGAAGTAAATGGTTATTGGTATAGTCACTGAAGTGCAGCATTTGTGCTCAGGAACAGTGTAGCTCTGGAGCAAATGCACACTGCTCAATAAAAATTGTGTAAAAATATTAATAAATGATACAACATAAACGAAATGTGGAATGTAGATAATGTCAGTGAAAGTGATTATAATGTTATTAGTTTTATTTCATATTTCATTATACACGTCATTATATTTCATATGTCTAATAAAATAAAACAGGACCGTAAAAAGGTACAAAGACAATTATAAAAGAATACTTTTTTTCTTGGTCTCTAAAGAATATTTAACATATGGGTCCCAGTCCAATTTCTTTTTTAGTATAGCTATTTGCCATTTAATACTTCATTTGAGATATTGTTGTTTCTGCTTCTATTGTGAGACTCGACAAAAGCAATACACATCACACTTTTATGCTATCTTCATCCACACCTGACCCTGACCTAGCACCATGCCTCCAAACATGCAGTATTGTGCAAAAGTCTTGAGCAGTCAAGTAAAATTATGTTTAAATGATCCTCATACTGGTGTAAAACTATGCTACTATGTCTGTCAAAGTGTGTCAGCCATTTTAAAACCCATGTATACCCATTTTGTTTTATATATATATATATATATATACATACATACATATTCATATATGAACAAATACTTATAGATGGTGTGTGTACATGTGCATCCTCCTGCCATCAGATGACACCTCGCTCTCCACCTTGAACCCTCGACTTCTTTTAATTACTCTTGACCTGGAAGTGCATTGTGTGGCGTAAGAACTAGCCCACAAATCACAGGCCGCAATGTTGTTGTGTCTGACAGGCGTGGAGCGCGTCTGTGTGATTTAATGCTGAGGGCAGGCCGGGAAGGGGTGCGGAGAGCCGGCGTTTTAGGACCCGCGGCCATCCACAGCTCCTCTAGTGCAGCGCCCATGGTTCCTAACAAACGCTTTTGCGGTTGTAGGTTTGCTTATTTATTTATTTGCTTATTTATATGATGTTGTGTACTTGTGTCATGCGTCACACATGGCGTGATAAAGATGTTTGTGTTTTCTTTATATTTCTCCCTGTTTCTTAAGAATATCCTTTGATCATGGCTGAGATTAGATATTATGTATTATATCCCAATATGTGCAGAGTAACTTTACTGTGTTCAATCTTTAAGTATCAGATTTGTTTTGATATTATTGACAAAAGAGTACCAGATCTAATAAACTCAGACTATTAGAAAAGGTTCTTTGGCCTTCTGATAAAGTATACTTGAATAAAATGGTAAAAATAATTGAATAATAACAATAGATACCAATCAGGAAGACTTATTCAATGACAGTGGTCGGGGGTGGGCATAAAGTTATGATCACATGTTTATATGCTTTGAAAAAACTGCGATATAACCTTCTGCCTCTTCATTTTCGGTTCTAAGCTGCCGCTGCCCCCTCATCCCGCGATACACTACTTTGCCTCGCCAAGCATGTTGAGATTTGGCTAATAGTGCCGATGACACACCGGCGAATCCACGTTCTAGAGATGCAGTTGAATGGTAGGGAGATTTATGTCGTTTGCCTCACCTACAAATCCACATTTTTGTTCTAAAGAAATACTGATATTATTCAGGCTTCAAGTTTTGTGAATAAATAATGTGTAGCAAATGTTTTACCCATGTGCCCCTCCCGTTTCCACATTCCATGGCACTTTTGGAGCCCGCGATGTCACAGGACTTATACTGCGAGGTGCCTTTGCTGTGACGCACACACTCCCTCTGAAAGGGAAATGGCGAGTTTGGCAGGAGTACTCTCCCAGGCCGTGTGTCCAAAGCCACTCCTTCCCATCTCTCCCGCTTGGAGTAACGCGCAGCTTAACGTGTCCCGGCACAGTAATACGTAACTCTGCCTTGACTTATCAGCACCGTCCCCGGATACATCGCATTATTTCACAGATATTCCTATAAATCATTCTGTCACTTATACGTACATTTTTATTTTGGACATTGCTGATTCAAATTGGGAAGTTTTATAAATAAATACATTAATGCAGTGGTGACTTTAGAACAGGCATTCCCCCCTCACTTGTTTGACATCACTATAACTCACTCCCTGCATCGGGGGCCAGTGAGTTATGACACCCCCTCCGTGTGGAAGCAGCCCGCGCTGTGTGTCCTTGTCCGGCTCGCTTTACCTTTCCACTGCAGCGTCCTCGGAATTCATTGGCATAAATGCCACACGTAGCATCTGCTATTAAAAACAGCCTTTTCTCGTTCTAGGACTCCTTTTTTGAATGCCTGAAGTGTGCGCCCAAGATTAAATGCAGTGCTTTAATTGTAATTGTAATTTAAATACATCTCTCCTCTGGTTCAGTGGTGTTAAGGACTCATACACCTTTAGTGTTCAGTAGCTGAGAGGCATAAGAACTTTGCTTGAGAAAGATCCCTTAGCTTCGTCCTCTTCTAGGGTGGATAAATTTGCCGAAAATTTCAGCAGCGAGGAAGCAGGGATGACGGGTCTAATCTTTTATCCTGAACCAAATTTTCCGTGGTCAGTTCTTATTCTTCCCCAGACAGAAAGATTTTTTTATTTTTTTTTAACGTAGGGCAAAATTTCACCTTGACCCAGGGCACGAAGTGATGAGACAGCCGGGGAAATTCTTTTAAACGTTTTAAAAATAGGCATGGCTGCCTCTCATCTTCTAGGCGGCAGGCGGCATGGCTACGGGCTCCCGGTGTGGGTGCACCATGTCCAAGAGCCGCTCCTTCAGAAGGGATTTGAGGAGGGCCGACAAGGCCCCGGCCGCCAGAGCTGACAGGGGGGTTTGCCGGGGGTTTGGCGGGGGGGGGGCTTAGGATGGGCTAGCGACGAGAAGGAAAGCCTGGAGTAATCCACACCAATTGGAGCTAATTAGGAAGCCTGGGCCTGGCCCAGATTCTGCCCCATGGACGGTAGCAAAGCTAATTCTGCTGACTGATCGTGGGGGCTCAGTCCATGCAGAAACGCGGGCCGATCGACGCAGACAGAAGCAGGTGGTGCCTCTGCGACTGCTAACCATCCAGCGATGAACCACTTCAGAGCAAACCTGCATATCGATGTACTTCACCTGGTCAGGCTCGCACAGACCTGAGTCAGTATTCTGTTTTATACCATGGCTTTGGTAAGTTACATTTTCTTATTGGTCCAGAGATGTCACGTGGGTGTTCATGTAACCACACAAGTATTTCTGGCAGTTCCTTATTAATGCATTTTAAAGTTTTATTAACCATGTTAATATAAAAATCTGTGTGTTTTACTCAGAAATCAGCAGTCATTCTTTTCCCCCTGGTTTGCAAAACACAAGCGTCTGTCTGTTGATTTGCAGCTTCCAGTGAGTAGTCTGACCAGACATTCTATCCTTATAGGGACTATATTTTTATAAGCACAATGGAACAGTGTTGAATCCTAACTGAAATTCTTTTCTTATGAAAAATTAACCCTGGCTAGTTTGTTTTGCCATTATTTTTTGTTTGTTAGCCATGGTATAATCTGGATAAACCACTTTAACATGTGCAGTTACGCAAAAATAACTCCAGCTTGGTTAGCGGATTATTCTTGTATGACCACACACACCTCATTGTGGTTTATCCCTCACATAACGCATGGGACAGCGGTAGGAATTCTGGGCCCCCTGACAAAATGCCACCTTGAGCCCACCCATTATTCAGTCATAGAATGGTGTATTCAAAGGTCCCTGAAAAGAGCTGGGTCCCCTGAATCTGCTAGGGTATCCATGCCCCTACTGTGCCCCTGTACATGGCACATGGCAGAATAATAATAGACAGAAGACAGAAGAGGGGGTGTCAGCCCTGGGACAAAAAAAGAAACAGTTTTGTGCTCAATTCACGTAGCAAACTGTGCGGACATCACCTGCCATGGATTCAGTAAGGGTGTGGGAATTGTCCGCATGAATCTGACCCGATTCGTGCCAGCCTGATCCGGGGTAGGCACGACACTCCGAAGCACTAGCTCCCGGGACATACGCCTTAAGAGACACCACTTCCTGTGACTTGGTTGTCCAGGGATGACAGGCAAATGTGTTCCTGAGGCCCCTAAGCTCTTAGTGACCACATGTCCTTTTCACCAGATTATTACTGTGAGAAATACCGCCAGCAGAGGTGAGGAATTAGTGTAACACTTTTCTGAAGATAGGATCTACACAAGCTGCCCTTGATGAATATATAATATTTATATTTTATATATACAGTATATATTTACTACTACTTATTTATGTCCACCTTTTTGCAGAAACCCCACACTGTCCAGGTATGTGCACCAGCAATCCCATGCCACTTGGACTGATTTAGGTTTGCTCTCTAAAATAGCTGTCGAACACTCTATTTATACGCACCCCTTATGGGGCATACAGGAATAGATATCACACAATGCCGTCTGTTGTTCGATCGTGCTGTGACAAAGCAGAGGCCCCATTCACTTGGGTGGATCTGTGGGGCTATGTTTTGGTTGCTGATAGATTTCACCTGGTTGATATTAATTAGATGTAGCTTAACAATCATCAAGCAGTGTCTGTATACAGAAGACGCTGAATAAAGTCCAGTTCATTCTTCTACGGTTGGAAATAGCCAGAGAAGCACAATTTTGTAAATTTAATACCTTTCTTATTATAGTTTTTAATAATTCCTTATTTTTAAAATTAGAGTGGGATGCCAAGATCCACAGTCACGGGTACAAGCAGCCAAGCTCTGCCGTTTTGCTCTGGGATACGTCACTCGCATTAATCTTAAAATTCCATCTGCAATTGCAGGTGGACATTTCGCTGTTTCTGACCCACTGTGTTAACACCCCCAGTGTACCTTCAATCACTCTGCTCTTTATGGGATTACAGAGCCTCCAATCCCCATCCCCCGCCTCAGAAAATCACTCACACAAACACGGGCCCACGCTGAGGGTTTAAACCCGTGGGACACCGAATCACAAAGGAATTCACCTGATAGGGCATTTAGATTTGACGGTCCTTATGGAGACATAATGTTTGTATATAAAAAATGAGTTCCCCATTCACATAACAGTGTTTGTTTTAGGAGGTGAAGGAAGCTTACTAATCGAAATTTTATTCAGTGACTAAATTCATCTGGTTTGAAGGAGTTTACTAATTCTCCCATCGGTAGGCTCTCTTAATGTTGTATACGAGTGTTTTGCCTCCAGATTATCTGAAATGATCTGCACTGTATGTTTGAAATTTTGTCTGTCCATCCATCCATTTTCCGCACATGCTTGTCCAATGCAGGGTTGCGGGGGGTCCAAAGCCAATCCCGGAAGTTACAGGCATAAGGCAGGTGTCATGCCCTGCCCGTTCGATCCTCCTGTGTGCCTCGCTGCCCTCGTGGGAATCCCAGTGTTTTACCGCCTGTGTCTCATCATGTTGTAATGATCTCGTGTATTTAGTCCGCGTTCAAGTCTGTTTCCCCAGT
>JAODKM010000025.1:8706340-8716486 GCA_026780845.1 Petrocephalus sullivani
ACTTCCCCCCACTCCTCACCTCCCCTTCCTTTGTGAACAAACACCCCCCAAAGGGTGCCAGGATGCGGTGGCACTGATGGCTCAGGGAGTGTGGCAGCACATGTATCACAGTAATATCTTGTGAAGGGCCACTTTGCCAAGAGTATTAATTAGAGGTCAGGGTTTTTGGGAGCTGTTGTCTCTTAGCCCCTGTCCCTCTGCCAGGTCAGGGCTTGACTCCAGCAGTACCGCGTGAGGTTTTGGGGGATACCGGAGGTGGAGGACAAAACAGCATTTTTTGCCCGACGGCTCATTTGATCACAGGGACTTTCCATCTGTCCCGGCCCTCTGACAATAGCGTGGCAGATGAAACAGGCTGCTGTGTCTGGGGCCCGCATCCGAAACAATGGGACGCACTTCAGATCCACTGTGATCAGCAAATAAAATATTTGGGGTAATTCCAACCTGGTCCAAGTCACCATTTTTTCATCTCTAGCTTTATTTGCTTATTTATTAACCAATGTATTTTGGTAGCATAGGATTGTAAGCGACATATGTGCGTCCATCCATCCTGCCAGGAGTCTGTCTTAGGAATTATAAAGGGCAGGTGACAAAGGGCACCTTGGACAGGATGCCAGTCCATCATAGGGCATCAGACAAGACATCTACATGCTAATGGATACATACCCAACATTGTGGGGACCAAATGTGTGCTCAATACCTGTAATACTGATCTTCCCCACAAGGGGAAACTCAATTTTATAGAAATCTGTGACTGCAATCAAAACACTAAAAATGTCAAAAGTCTTGTATTTTGTTTGGTAACTTATGGTCAAGGTTAGGGTTGGGTAGGGGTTAAGGTTGTCATTGTTGGGATCAGGGTTATGCCCGTAGGAATGAATGGATGGTCCCCACTAGGATATGAATACAAATGTGTATGTGTGTGTGTGTGCATGTGCGTGTGTTTCTCCCAGGCAGCTTCAGGCAGCGCGTAAAGGCCTGTCATCTCTGCAGCTTGCAGGGAGTCAGGATGGACAGAGCCGTATTGGTGTCTGAGAGATGATTGTGTCAGAAGTTAACAGGATTTCGCCCAGCTATGGAAACCTGAGATAGCGATCGTAAAATGTTTAGGTGATATCGCATCCAGACTGACAACTGCCAATAGCGCCTGGATGGAGGTGGGACCAGTATGGATTTTTGAAAGGCTCTCCACCAGTCCTGCCTGTCATCAGATAGCGGGCAACTTTGAGATCACCCTGTGCATGTTGAAACTTTAATCTCCCGACAAAAAATACATTAATATAATCCAGGCGGACATGTAGCTAACCAGCGGGGGGGATAGATTCTCTCCAAAAGTATGGAATGAAAGCGTCATGTGCCTAAATAGCGAAAGGAAGCAGATGTTTTCTGTGTTTGCATCTACACACAATCATTAAAAGTATTGCCAGGAATTCAGTCAAGTGAAGTCACTTTATGGTTATTTCACACACGTGAAATGAAACTGTGACTCTTTGGAGCTTGAGCTAGCCAGGCCGGTCAGGTAAATAAAAAAAACAAAACACAATGACAGTAAGAGGAAACAGTGGTGCAGGACAGCAGGTAACGGTGCAATAACAGCACAAATAAAAACATTGCATTGTAAAGATGCATTTAAGTAAATACCTTTAATTGCCATTTATCAGATAGGCAGCAGTTCTGAAGTCTCCACAGTCATCCTTTAAAGAAATATCATACATTTTCATCTAAAACACAGAACTGTTGTAAAGCAATGCACTCATGGACAGGTGCTGCTATTTGCTGTTTATTGTAGTTTCTGCTTTGAACACGCAAAGGGCCTGACTGAATAGAACAGGTTACTATAGGTGAGTTTGGGATGGTGTGCAACTCCTAGAGACTCAAGTGAAACCCCAAACCCGGCGAAACGCAGATTACCGTTTAACCTGAGCATTTGAAATTTAATGTACCAGTAGATCATTGAATAACAAAACCATTAATATATGTAGTATGTAATGTACACCATTAATGATGTAGTAATCTATTACAACATGTAATGTAAAGTGCCTTGGGGCAAATGTGTTGTGAAAGGCTCTATATAAAAATATATTAAATCAAAGTGAATAGATTTCGTTTGGATCTTCTGGTGACGGTCCAAAGGCATGCCAAAGGCATGGGAAATGGCTCTTCTGAATTGCTGTATTGTGTGCTTGTGGGTACCTTGTGATGGACTGGCATCCCGTCCCGGGTGTAGCCCTTGTGCTGCCTGGGATAGGCTCCAAGCTGGGTGACCCTGTACCAGACAGGCAGCTGGAAGAAGGGTGAGTGAGTTATTCCTCTGCAGTGCAAAGACTCTGTGGTACAAATTCTTGAAGTTCTGTATTCCAAAACGGGCGGCCTTGCAAAATGTCACAAGTGATAATAGCTTTAAATATCAATGCTCTGTGATAGATCATTCTGCTCCTACATAATCCAAAGACAAATCAAGGGATTCCATGTGAGGTGTCAGTAAGATCAGTGCTCAGGTTCTCCATTTAATGTATCGTTAGCATAATAATAGCTTCAATATTATAATGAAATGTCGTTCAGAAAGGGCTGCATTTCAGGGCGGGAATATCATCAGTTTTTTTTTTTTTACATTTTGAGATCCCCTGCATTTTTATTTAGTGTCTCTCTGCCGTATTTAAGGCAGTAAACCGAACTGCTGGCCTTTGCAAACAATGGGCTGCTCTATCCTTGGAGTTCGTTCCCGGAAGCCAAATAAAGGGGCTTCAGGTGATTCCCAGAATAGTATCCAAAACAGGGTCATGGACTCCCTCGTGCTCTGATCACATCCTGTGATATAAAACCCGCCCGCTGTTGTCAGTCCATGAGCGTTCCTCGTCCTGGTGCTCTCAGGAGAACAGGGATCCATCTCGACGACTCCGTGCCAGAGGTAGGACAAGGACAGGAATCCTCCACACGTGCTCCATATGCACATAATCCATCGGCCATGAAGCGATCATAAACATTAGGCCACAGTACTGTACAGAGGCCCTGAATTACTCCTCTATGTTGCCAGAGACCCTCATAAACTCTGCCCCCCTACATCAGCAGAAGTGCATATGTTCCTGATGCTAGCATAGCATCTCTGCTGTGAATAAATCAATAACACGACATGGCATAACATAATTTAATAACAATTTTGTTTCCTAGGATTTTCATCGAAGATTAATGGTAGCTTTGAAGAACTACAGCACTTTGCCGTCGCAGACTTCCGGCAACACGGTAATCATAAATCAGAAACAAAACAGCTATTTCTCAAGGCTACTGTTTTATGGACCCCGTCCCCTCGGTCACGTCAGAGTCCACGGCATTTAGCTGAACTGCAATGGACGCAATGCCAGACGGAATGCAGCGAGCTAAAGGGCATGACCATGCAAGCAATTACTTAGCGCAAACCTCTGACTTTGTAATTCATTCCTTATGAACTAGCTTGCAGCCAATACATAAAATCGATAGCTGCCTCTGGAAGAGATGCAAGCGCCAGCTGACTGTGACAAATGCAGGGGGTCAAGACATTTTCTCAGATTTCACCAGGCGTACGGTTTTATTCATACGGTTTGGCCGTTTTCGTATTCTCCCGTCTATTAGCTTAGCAACAGCGACACATCAAGCCCGAATCGCTCCATCTGACTTTCCGTGAGAACGGCGTGTCGGTTTGTTTTCAGCAGTATAATATATTGTGTGACATCTTTCAACTGTTCGGCCGGCAGAAAGCTTCCGGAGCAACGAAAAAAATAAAAAGATCGCGATACAGACATTAAACCGGTCAAAGTATCGTCATACCAACTTGGAGGTATGAGACACAACCTGGCAAGACACAGGAGAACAAGACGGATTCTCTTCGAGTTTAGATTCCGTCATATTCCATCCAGAGTGACACCTCCCTTCATTCATAGGCTCTGCTCCTTTCATAGTGACGTCGCTGTCACCCCTTTCAGCTGTCCAAGGCATTTTCATCAGATCTAAATGAAAGAGTTGTCCAGCACCGAATTGCACTCGTGCTGCACTGGAGGGAGGAGGCAGCCCCGGAAACCCAGCGGTGACACGGAGAAACATCCCTGATATGCATATATTTACCAGCAGCGCGCTGGCCCTGTCACTGAGCATCACTCAACGCCGAGCCCCCCCTTCAGCGTAGCTACTCTTACATTTGATCCTTTGCTCCAAAAGCCACTGAAATTCACATATGAGGCAATTCAGGGGGACAGCAGGCCCTGAAAGAAAAGTTAAGAGGTTTAGACAGATGCCCCCCCACCCCACAAACCCTCCACCCCTTGGGGGAGCTCCAAATCAGACCCTTTCCCCGCATAGAATTACACTCCCAGATGAGGAAAACGCTCTGTTACCCTGGCATCTCCATAATCAGTGTATTTCAACAAGGTAATTCACTGATGCTATGTAATAGAAACATGTACAAGGTGAAAAAAGTCTGCTGTTATAATTACCCTGAGTTGCTTACTTATAAGCATTTTAGACAGATGATAGATGGGGGTCCAATGATGCAATCACTCTGCCAACCCTGGGATTCAAACCAGCAACCTTCCAAACAGAGGTGGCACACCCAAACCCACAGAGCCACATGCAGCCTTGTTAAAGCTTTGAAGGTGGGATGAAAATTTTACATAATCTCTCAAAATGTTCCAGTACGCCATATTGGCACATGCTGTCACAAAAAAGCATCATAATTTTGTGGCTTCCATTGCGTGGCTGGTCTGATGCCATCTCCGTCTGCTCTGACTTAAAGGATCCCCCCTAAGCCACTCCACACTGACTCCTGACTCAAACACTCAGCTGAAACTATTTACAGCCAAAAATAACTAAATAAATTAAAGAGAAAGATGTAATTCATTAATCTATATTAGGTTTTCAGTATTACATCGTCTAAGGGACGTTTAGAATGTTTTGTACTAGCATCACAAGGTGTGATGAACCATAACAGATCACACAGAAATTAATATTTGAGATATTTACAATTTATATTACACATTCACAGAATATTTCTGTATAAATACTCAAGTGAACATAAAACACAGAAAACATTAAATTAACTCCACCAATGTGTTGTGCACATTATGTATTAAAGTGATAAGAGGCTGTAATTAAGGCTCTTATTTACAACCAACAAAAACATTCACAATTCTAATGTGTCGTAATATAAACAAGGATGTGATTTAAAAATCAATTACCATCCATGCTCAATGCTTAGTTTAACCAAGGAGATAATACCTGAACTTTGAAAGTAACTTTGAACAGAGTTAATAGCTGCCCAGACCATTAAACCAGACTTGTATAGCTTCAGTGGTTAAAAACAAGACATATTAATGTTAATATTTCTTTAGGTGTGGGTGGCATTCAGTCTCAGTTGGTATCACTATCGCTTCACATCACCAAGGTCGTGAGCTGAAATTCCGTCCAAGTTCTGTGAGTGTAACATTAAATGTTTCCTCTGAGTAACTCAGGTTTCCTCTCACAAGACACCTGCTTCTGAGGTCACATTTAATTGCCGCGATCACGTCGGCCTTTCCTGCAGTGAATTGCTATCCCACCAAGGCTACATCCTGCCTTAGAACACACGTTTCCCATGATAGTCTCAGATATCACGGCGATGTTTCAGTCGTATGTCGAAAATGGATGATCCATCGAAACTATGCAATAATGAATATCTAGTTTTCCCATAGATGGATTTGCATGGCTTAGTTTCATCGCTTGTGGTAGCTCGTAAGGTTATGAAGGTCATGTGATATTCTATCTAGCAAACTGCTAATTTTTTTATAGACATCTATGAATGCGCATGACTTGATTATGAAGATGGTTTAAGTTCTTGCATAGGCCTTATTTCTAAAGTTTTACCACATTAGCGACTTAGAAACACACCTGCTATCTTCTTGTCCCACAAACTCAGCTGCCACTTTGGAGGAAAGACCATCTACTCTGCAAACCCAACCCTCGAATCATGCTGGAACCAAGCCCCTGTAGTCATTAAATATGAAAAAAAAATATATATTTTTTTTTGGAGAACTTCAGATTGTTTATTGATTTTTATTTCTGTGTTCAGGAGAAGCTCAAGTTGGTCTGTCTGACCAGCTCCCTGGAGATTTCAAACTCAATGACTGCATCATGTTTCAAAGACGCCATGCGGTGTGCCATCAATGAGGGGCATGTGACATGCGAGGGGGGCGAGGGGGCGAGGGCTAGCCTTATCTAATTTGTGCTGTTTACTCTTCACACTCTGAAATTATATAACTGAAGCTTATAGGCTGGACCAGCTAGAGAATAAACAAGGGGCCTCAGCATTCCAATGATTGGGGTAAATATTGTCGCAGTCTGACAAAAACTGCCTTTGGACATACATTGGACATACATAATCTGACTTTTTACTATAGATGGAATGCACCCAGTCTTCTGATATTCCTGATCATATAACACCTAATTGACCAATGAAAATATGTTTTATAAAGTCATCTGTTTAACTAGTATTTATGTTTGTATGTATTCATGATGGCCGTTTGCCTGGATTAACTAATATGGTTCATTTTCACAACTTAACATTGATATCTACAGTAGATGCTGTAAATAGGTAACTAACATCATTGTTAACTGTGAATATAAATCAAGATTTTTTTTGTATCTTGTTGGTTCTGAAATATTCCATAGTCCATCACAGAGCATATTCTCTGAAGCAGGGCTAGAATGAGACTCTGGGGTCCACCACAGTAAATTTTGGCAACCTGGATTGGAGGGGGGGGGGGTGATACGTTTTTGTCGGGATACCAGGGGTGGGGACTTAATGACTCAATGACTCACAACTCAACTCAAATTCGAGGACTTGACTCAGCAAAACTGATAGAAAGACTTGGACTCGACTTGGACTTGAGGGCAGAAGACTCGAGACTTGAGACCTGACTTGGACCCTATGATTCGAGAAGACTTGAGGTGGATGGAATGGGCTAATATGGCCGAGCTGCTCCATGCAAGCCTCACATCATCATGTACAATGACATCTGTTGGATGGAGTGGGTCTTCTGTGGGGTGACGAATCATGCTTCACTGTCTGGCAGTCTGATGGACGCGTCTAGGCTTGGTGGATGCCAGGAGAACGTTACCTGCCGGACTGTATTGTGCCAACTGGAGGGATGCTTCGTGGGAACAATTTGGGGAAGGCTTGTCCCCAGTCCAGCATGGCTGTGCCCCAGTACACAAAGCAAGGTCCTTAAAGACATGGCCCGCAAAAAGCCCTGATCTCAACCCTACTGAACACCTTTGGGATGAACTTGAATGGAGACTGCAAACCAGGCCTTCACGTCCAGCATCAGCGCCTGACCTCACAAGTGCTCTTCAGGATTAAGGGGCTAAAATTCCCACAGACCCACTCCAAAATTCTGGGGAAAGCCTTCCCAGAAGAGTGGCAGCTGTTACAGCTGCAAAGGGGGGGCCTACTCCATATTGATGCCTATTTGATTTAGATTGGGATGTCATAAAGTTTCCTGTGGATGTAATGTGAGGTATATAGACACACACACATACTCATATATTTTTTTACAGTGTCAGGCTTGAATGTGTGGATAATTCATATCTCCAAATCGGTGCACATCAATTCAAAGGACAAGACAAAGTTTTCTCCTGGTCTTTCATTACTCAAACCCTTTTGCCAGGTACCTACTATACATGAAACCAGCTGATGACCGCCGTACTGCTCATAGCTCTCCAAAGCTAAAAGCTTAATGTGGACCCGCTATGAATTGTTTTTGAGTTTTATTATTTAAACCAGCCTATGGTTGTTTTTACGGGCAAAACAAATGAATGAAGTCAGCACCCAATGGGATCTGTCCTTACGTCCGTTTGTAAGTGCTGAAGATTGCTCGTGCATTTATTCTGAAACTCGGAGCACATCTGTTGACGAAAATCATAATTTGAATCACAGCTTGGCGCACGGGTAATTACAAAATCAGCTACCTTTGCTCACACTTAAAAGGCCTCATCTTCCATATGCATGAAACAGCGAAAAAGTGATAAGCCTTCAAAGCAGCGCACTCTTAAACATAAACATGAGGAAGGCGTGCTCCTGGATTTAACGTGGATCGTTCCTCTGTAGAATTAAATTTGCCTGTGATTAACGATGCTGGTGGGGAAATGGGAGGAAGGTGTAATAAGGTCCACTCAATTACCGTCCCGCTGGACCTTTCCAAAACAAAAGGTCTTATAAAACAAAAATACCCCTGCCTCTGAATTCTTTTAAACAAGTTTCTTAATTAACCAAATCTGAAATTGCTGTACCTGTAACCCTGTACTGGTAAGCAAGTAAAAGATGGCTGCATGAATAAATGAAACTGCTATAGTAATGTATAATGCTATAATTGTGATCCGTCCCTCAATATTCCAACTATTTGCTTCATTTAGGGTCATGGGGAGGCCCAAAGCCCATGTCAGGCCGCGTAGGGCACAAAGTAGGGGCATACCCAAGAATGGATGTCAGTCTAGTACAAGGTACATACATGCAGCTCTGGAAAAAAATTGAGAGCACTCTATATTTTTAAATCCTGGTTTAATCCCAGTTCTGCTGGCAGAAAGCTATGCTATTATATTTACATACAAGGGGGTTTTGTGCTCAGTTTTACCTTAAAATAATCCCAGATATGTTTTAGAACGTTATCCTTGCTTGTTTGTATTTTATTTCCCAGCTTCTCCATCTGAGTTTTTTTACTTCCGGTCTTCGTTTTCATGTTTGCTTCTGTCTGTTTTTGTTCTCTCCATAACAGCTCTGTCCCTCCCCTGCAACCATTCAAACCAACGGGGTTTCCAGCCGCCTTCGTGAACAAAAGCACGACTGTATCACTCCGCCATCATCCTTATGAGTACCTTGTTCCTTCAGCTCTGTGTTCTTATTGAGTGGTAAATACGTGAGAAGTGCTTGAATATTTATTGAAGACTCTTTAAATGGTGATCTATAAGAGAGGGTGAAGTTCTTAGTAGAAGTCCTGACCTAATTGAGTTGGGTCATTGGTGATGACTCTCGGTGTCGATATCGATCCGTTCTACCTACTGCGTGGCATTCGGGTGGCTAACCCTTGGAAATGTCTTGTCTGCGACTCCTCTGTTTCTCCTTTTCTCTTTCTGTAGTAAAACTCACAGCCCTTGACCTCGATGCAGCTTGATGATCACTGTAGAGTTTATGGGCCAAAATGTTCCATTTTTGGATTCTTTTTTTTTTATAACTGGTCTGCTCTCCATGTTTTAATTTTGCATTCTATTTATGTACATATATAATGGTGACTCATTAAACTAATCACGTTGATGGTTCTCCCGTCTGCATTTGTATCATTTATAATATTTCCGAAGTTTTAATGTGTTGGTTTCAAAAAATAGGCTCTAATGCACTCTAAGCCTTTCCCGAATAAGTGGTTTTGAAAGTGGATGGTTACATGAATGGGGGATACTATCCAGGTTCTGGATGTTTCCATGATGATGAAAGATCAATCTGTGCTACATGCTTCACATGTCAGTAATCTGCGGATGACTGAATGATTTTTAATTGGTTATTCCTTTTGACTGGCTCTTTCATTTTTCAATGTCCTTCCTCAAACTTTTGCATGAAATGATCTTGTCATCTATCATGGGCATCAAATTACACCATTCATGCTAAAAATCTGAAATATAGTCAAATTTAAACCATAAGTGGAAAAAAAACAGGATAATCACACTTACCTGATACAAAATTTCTCGTCATAAAAGCAGCGCCAAAGCGTATTGTTATTAGATATCAAATTACTCTTGGACCACAAGAGAAGACCCAGTGCTGCCGTGTTAGGATTCAGAACCATCCCCCCTTCTTGTAGTCCAAAGTGTCTTTGCACGAAAGAGGGGGAAATTCAAATTATCGCCGCAGCCGTCATACGCTGAGGCGATAAGAGTCCCGGGATAACGTACGTTACATATTGATGCCTATCGGCTGGAAGACGGAAGCCATGTTTCACTGCCTGGCACTTCTGCATGTCAGGCAGCGATGGCACTCAGCTGTCACATAATCATATTAATTCATGCGCCCGCCCCCCCCGCCGGCGCCGCCCGCCCACCAGCCTCCCCCTTCATCCCCCCAGCCCCTGCGGATATTTCATTATGCTAATAATATAT
>JAODKM010000025.1:8729079-8753304 GCA_026780845.1 Petrocephalus sullivani
GGAAAAAAAAGGGGATGAAAGCGAGTTATTCCCTGCTTTACGGGAATTAATGCGAGGGGGCCCGCGCCCCGCCGCCCCCTTTGTAAGTGGGGAGGATTCGCCCCCCCCCCCCCCCCCCAAATATTCCGCCCTTTATAATAAAAGATGTCGTTGTGTTTTATTCAAAACAATGCATTAAATCTTTAGGAAACGAAAGTAGAGGTCAAAGAAGTAGGCATCTGATTTCTCACCAGTTTGTATTGATGGTTTATCCCTGGGGAAAAATAAATTGTCTTATTTATAAAGACCCCATCATCACTGCTATTAATTTAGTTTTGACAGCCCGAGTGGGTTTCGTCTAAACCAGAACAAGAAAGGGAGCAGAGAGTATGTCATAGGTGTATATATATATTTTTTATTTTCATAAAAGTTTCATTTTTATCCAGCAACATATTTTAATCTGTATAATAATGCTGGCGCACTGCAGCAGCCACGCGGACATTATGCACTGGTGATCTTTACATGAAATAGTTTGTGTAGCGATGCTGCGGAGGGGGTGTGATGGGTGGCAGGAGGAGGCAAGTCCCCGTTTAATCCCCGTGCAGTACACAGTGGGCATTATTAACGGTGTCGCGGGGCGGGGGGGCGTCTAAAGTTAAGTGTTAAGTAGGGACCCGGCGCGTCAAAGCCAGCCTGCGCCGCCCGGCTCCTGCGCTCGCCTTGAAATGCGATGCTGCCGCCGCTGGGTAAGGCAGCCGGTCTCTGCGAGTCTGCAACCGGAGCTCGCCCGGCGCTGTGTGCGAGCAGCCGGCCCCCGATGCAACATCCAGCAGCCCTCCTCCTCCTCCTCCTCCTCCCCGGCCCCCCCTTCCATCCTCCAGCAGCTCGCCAGAATCGGTGCCGCTTAATGATTTTGTGAGAGCTATACCGCCCCCCGATCAGAGGAGCGAAGGGGGGAGACGCGCCTCGCTTCGTGTCGTCGCGCTATCCGAGGGGGGAGGAAAGGGAAGAGAGGAGGAGGGGGAAACGGGAAGGAGGCAGCCGGCGCGCATTTGCCCTTGAAACTGCACCAAAACTCTTTGAAGAAGCCAGCAACCGGCGTAAGTAAACGTGCGCTTATACGGGTTTTGACAGTGGGGTGTGCAGGAAAAAAAGAAACAACCTGCTCCTTGGCGCTGACCCACCTGGCCCCCCCAAAAAAGCTGTAACCGGACCAGTGTTTCCTGAAATCCTGTGATTATTTTTGTACGCTTGATGCTTTTGACGGGATTATTCAGAATGCTGCGTGCTGTGCGTCTCAGTCCTGGCATGCCAAACTTTGTGTACCCCCCCCTCCTTCCCCTTTTAGTGTGACCTACCTGGTACCGTCAGCTATTCTGATTTATTTCCATCATTTTATCATTTTCAGCGCCATAACGCATGCTAGCATACTTTGTCCGTACTGTCAGACATTTCCTGTGAAGGCTTGTGCATGTTTAAGTAGGTCTATGCATATTGAGGTTCTTTTAGTGACAGTAGCTTAAAGCAGTGGTCATCTCTGCCTTAATGACCAAAGAGAATCAAGGAGGCGAGCGCCTGAAACTGGATAATGTCCTGACATGCTAATTAATATTCTCTACTTCTGCGTTTCAAGGGCCAAGGGATGCTGCTTCCTGACGTGTGGAACAGAGCCCCATATGTTGCCCCGTCCTTAGCAAAATACATAATATAATGTAAAATAAATGTGGAGTATAAATATCATGCAGAAGTGTGTGTGTGTGTGTGGTAGACATGATTATTTTCCAACAATTTCCTGTGAGTATGGCAACTGAACTGAAATTATTTCTAGCATTGAGAAACAGCCAATATGTGCAGCGTGTATTTTGCCAGGCAATCGGGGTCGCTTGCTCAATTATTCAAATATTCAGCGGTCATTTGGCACAGTTTTAGCATTGACAGGGTGTTTGCTGGTATTAACCTCCGGCTAGCAAGTGTGGCCAACTCTAGCACTTCTGACCCAAAATAAGGTGCTGGGTCTATCCTGTGGGTTCATTGCATATCTTACATCTTACATCCTTCCTTCTATCCATTTATAAAACGAGCTGCACGCTCCATTTATAAACAGTGACGTGCAGTAATCTGGCTTGTGCCGACTGTAGAATGAGCATCTTTTTGTGGTCTATTAAATGCTAAATGTGGGCAGTCTTAGTAGTCTGGACATTTATTGGTAAGTCTATGTACTTTTTCAAGTGCAACTAAGTATGCTGACATAATTGGATTTTAAGGGAAGTTTGACTTAGGATCCTTCTGGTTGTTTCAAATCATCAGTTTGTACAGTGCATCTTTCTGTTCCTTAAATCTCTATTTACTCATAATCCATAGTTAGTATTTCAGACCAAAAGCCTTCTGAAATCCCATAGACTTGGAGCAAAGTTGATCTTCTGATTTGTATTCTGCTGCCATACTGTGCCTTTTGAGTTTGGGGGATGTTTTCCTTTTGCGCATAATCTAACGTGCTTTACAGTGTATGCATATTCCTTCCGCAGGAGTCCCTCATGTAGTTACACAAGGACCATAAGATTTAATTTCTGAACAAATGCCCAGTCCCCATGAAGCTCTGTACTTTAATGACTTGTGTAATGAAAATACTTTTAGAGATTCGTTCACATATGCATGGATTAATTGGCCTAGGCAAAAATGTATTTTGAGATATAATCCACAGGATTATTTAACATTGAATAGGCCTTGAAATATTCCCCTTTAAGTTGTCTTTTTTAAAAAAGTTGAAATATTTGTTATGTGTAGAGTTAAAAATATTTATAATGTCAGACAAAAGTCGGATTCTCCTTCTTATTGAAAAACAATGTGGGACTTTTTTGCCTGTTGTGCATGGCATTTTATTTTTTGCATTTTGCTACCGTACCGAAATGCTGTTGAAAAAAAATAACCGTGGTTCCCTGGAGGAAGTACAGCTAGTATGTATCAGTGAGGAAGCTTTATTGAATTATTAACATGAAAACAATGTGGCTGTTTACATTCATCATTTTTGCTTTAGTGTGGTCTAGGTATAGTTCCAAAGCTTGCTTATCAGAAATCTTTTCTTAATCCCCCTCTCCAAGTGATGCTATGATTTTAGCCATTTAACTTAATGGCTGACATTTGTTCTTGAACGCTTGACCAAATGATGATGATTGTTGGATTGATGGCGTGTGTTAATAACTAAACTCTAATCCTATACTATGTCTATATTATATTAAGATATGTTCTGTAGATTGTAGCACTGTTCACATCTGTGCAGAAATCCATTGCAGTGTATATTCAGTTTGAGAAACAGTTTCAGTCAAAAATATTGCATTACTTGCACCTTAAAGCTTAAGTTGTGCCTATCCTTTGTGTTCAGCCGGTGTGGGAATAGACCTGTTGAAGCATTTATACTGTGTATGTATAGTGATATGTTACATATTGTGCTGCAATTATATTTAAAGATAATGTGTCCTTAAATCCAAATGATGGTTTCCCATAAATCCTTGTTGCTACAAAAAGTGAAACCATATCTGTGACGCTTACTGGAATCTCTTGAATGAACACAAGAAATTGGAGTTGATTGGAGAATATTTCACAGTAAAAATAAGGATGACGCAGTGTAGGGAAAAAAAGATTTGGGGGGGGGCAACTTTTGCCCCCACTATCTAAAAAATGGAGGCATATAAACATGTCGGGGGTACTTATTAAAAATAGTAATGAATGCATAAAATTTCTGTTTTTAATGTCAATTGCACCCACATTAAAACGTACGCAGTAATCACACCTTGTGCCAACATGAATAATCAAAAAGTGTACTTCTGTTGTTCTGACACAATCTGCATGCGAGAGAAAGCAGATGACACTTCTGTCTGTTTTTTTGCTTTTATTTAAGTCTTAATAACCTTTATATATGTATCATGCATTAGTTATGGGCATTTTTAAATGTCCTCTTTAGAAACTGTTAAAAGTCTAAACTTAAACTATTTGGGGAAATTAAAGGCACTGTAAATGCAAACCGGTCCCTTCGACACAATAGAACAAATATTGCAAATTATGATATTTTAACCTTTAAGCCGTTCTGCAATGTTTTAAAACTAAATAAAACAAGCATCTATTATTCTTCACCTTCATCAACTACCCCATCAGATGGTTACAGTTTGATTTTAGCCGTGAATTCTGGGAGTCTGTGGAATGTCGCAATCGAAGCTCTCATGTTATTTGCAACCAGGAAGGAATACTTTTGGTTTTAACACACAATTAAATATATATCGATATAAACTGTATCATGTCACCCTGTATCTCATTTTGAGAATTTATCAATATACCGTGAAAATTCGATATACAGCCAAGCCCTAGGCGACTGTGAAAGTTGCTTATGGGCGGGTGGTGAAGCCACGGGTAAACAGGTTATCGGAAGCCACGCCCCCAGCAGAAATCAGCTTATTTCTTTTTGGATGAACGCCTTTATTACAAAATAAGTTCGCCACTGCCAGGTATCATAACAGTGTTACATAGC
Organism: Petrocephalus sullivani; assembly: GCA_026780845.1. Classification (NCBI taxonomy): domain Eukaryota; kingdom Metazoa; phylum Chordata; class Actinopteri; order Osteoglossiformes; family Mormyridae; genus Petrocephalus; species Petrocephalus sullivani. The sequence continues at coordinate 8,733,578 of JAODKM010000025.1, forward strand.
GATAAGTATTGCCGCATGTGGTCACAGTTACTTGTTACATAAAGTTGTGTACGTATGTAGCATGAACAACAACGCTGTTTCTATGAGTGTGTGTTAGAAACAGAAATGGAAATTAAATGAATAAGAATAAAATTATGGCTTAATGCAACTGTAACTGTTTTTCTTGGGGGCAATTTTTGCCCTCTGATCACATTTTTTAGGGGCATTCTCAGGTTTTTTGTGGCATTTTTGCATTTTGCCCCCGTTAATTTCTGACACTGGGATGAGCTCAACTAATTAAGCTCAGTTTCTGTGGTAATGATTGTGCTTCACTTGTACTTGTAGCTATGTACTGTACATTCATCTCAAATTTTAATATAACTCTTACTTCTTTAATTATAGATCAGTTGATCACTTGATTTTTGGGGGTGATTTGAAATTTTTAGTTCATTATTTTAACAATTTTCTCTAACATTGAGTAGGGGAAAAACTTCATTGGGGTGTTTTAGCCTTAAGTGATTTCAGAATGCAACTGAACTAGGTTCATTCTGTAGCTTCATCTTCATAGTTTTAGACTGCCTGCGATACCGAGTCTTGTTGTTGCAAGATCGATGCCTATAGATCTTTTAATTGGAATGCATTAGTTATGCCATTTATAACGCTAGTAATTATCGTGTGTAATCTTGCAGGAAATTAAATTTGAAGCTGTGTACAGTGTATAATGGTAAGTTTGGTTGGCACTGCGCCTCCTAGTTGCCGGTTCCTTGCAGATCATCCTCAACTTTTTCCGCTGGCTGGAGCAGTTTGCTTCTCGGCCTCAATGTCCTGTCTTGTTGCACGTGTGATCACGGGCCCAGATCCGAAGTCAGCGGTACCAGCAAAAGAATGAGGGGCAGAGCTGTGTGCACGTGCGGCCCGGGCGAGGAGAGACACGGTGAACATGGCCTTATCTGGCCTGGGTGATTTATGGAGTTTTGATGCACCTGACATCGACTCAGGAGACATTTATAAATAAAAATGCCAGGTGCTCGTCATTGGCATTACAGATCTCTAAATGAGATGCTTACCTCCATGTACTCTGCTGTAGAAACGAAGCAGCTTCACTATAAGCTTGGCAAACAATCTAGTAAACATGAGTATAAGAAATTTACTGCATCATTTATCATGCATAACTTCAGGTTCAGTGTAACTCCCGGTACTCTGAAATGTTGGACAAGATACCTTCAATCCTTCAAGGGTTTAGAAACGAAGTTCTGATCGGTGTGTCTGATCTTTGATGTTTAGTGGGTACTGCTCAGACATTTTGATCCCCTGTCTTTGACTTGTCTTTATGAAAAGCTTTGTTAAATAATTAATAGTACCTCAGCATTGTTGAAACACAGCTCAGTTTGATTTTGTCAGGTCATTGGACAACTTTGCGAAGAATTTGCATACAAACAGTATTTTGCACTGCTTATAGTCGCCATGCACTTGGCATAAAATAGGGTTGGACCTCAGCCCGTGGCTGATTACGTTAAAAGCTAATATAGTCAGAAATTAATGTGATTTCATTCATTTACATAACTAACGTATATAATTATACTCTTAGGTATGTCACACTCAGCCCTTACAAAATCATGCATCATATAAAAGGAATATCTTGTATCAGTGGAAAATGGCGACGCGTGATGGCTTAGCGTTGGCATTGTGTATAGAAATGTGAGCGCTTCAACAAACTTTTTGGATCCCTGCAATGTGCATCTAGCCAGAAGGTGCTATACCCACGTCTAAAACAATTTCGCTGTTCTGTTTTTGTGCAGTCCTTTCCTGGGTGCACCCTGTCTCTCGCTTGGTGTGTCCTGGGACAGCCCCTGGGCTTGTCGTGCCCCGGCGTTGAATAAGTTGTTATGGAGAATGCAGTTAAGGATAGATGGATACTTATGAGCGGTTCTTATTTTATTACTACTGTAAAAATAAACAGCACATACATTATACTGTACTATAATTTTACTAGCTACATTATTACAATAACATCCCTTCTTAATGAGGTATCGGCCTGTCTCATTTCACTTCAAAATGAAGGCATCTATTACTCAGACTTAAAATAATAATTTACACAAGGTCATGGGGATAGGTAACAAGACAAGTTAAAAGGCATTGGTAGAACAATTAGTTAAAGTCAGTTGGGAATCTCATTTGAATGCCTGGAAATGTTGGCAAACCAGATATGTAAATAACCTGATGACAAATGATCATCTTTGCCTATCTTATTGTTCTTTACTGGTAGAACAAAGGCTAGATGCAATGCAAGCTCCATCCATTTTTTTAATTTCTTATTCTCTTGGAGCTAAGTGTATATAGCAGTAGGTTTAGGTTATCGATTTAATTGCACGTTGGTACTTGTGAAGCGCTCTATGTCGTTATACTGCAGTTCCAGAAGGTCCCAGTTTGTTTGTGCCCTTGCAGGAAGTGTCGTAATAGGCAAATGACACTATCGTTTTTGAGGCAATTCTGAAGATAGCTAATAAGGAGGAAAGCATTCCAGAATTGTACGCCGGTTTGTTAAAGCGGGGGAAAAAATGTTGAATTTCAAATTACGACTAAGAAGCAAGCCAAACTATACCCTTGATTATAGTCGAGTTTGTTAAGCATGTTAGCCGAATGCAATCATCTGCACAGAACATGAATGACTGAGTTAAGATCATTGAATAGAATGAGTAGAAAGATGTTGCTCTCCCCCAACCCTACTTCTAGCTAAGAAATGCAAGTATTTGATTAAAGGAATGGTATTTTGGTGTGCTGTCAAGTCAACAATGGGGATGAATGTTTAGTACGTATCCTGCAGGAAGACGGTTTTGACTTTCAGTACACCCGAAGTTGTGACTCTGTGGAGTGAAGTAGAATTTCTAATAAAATAAGTTGTTTCCTTGAGATGAGAGAGTGATCGCTGCTGGGCTTGGCTTCCACCAGAATGAATTCCAGTAGAATACTGTGTGGACTTTTAATTTAAACGGTCTATCTCCTTTCTCCTTTTGGTAACTTTTGGTTTCCTGTCAATGGCTCAACTTGTTTTGATTTGCGATTTCTATTTTCGCAATTTTTTTTCAATTATTTATTCATCGTTGTTCCAGTTCTCTTCACTTCCTGCATGATTTTCGCCACACATCCATACATTTAAACCGCTAGTGAGTCTGGCCTTACTTCACTGTTGTGAATTATGTTCATTTCCATTCAAGCATGAACTTGAGCAAGCGTGGCCTCACATTGTTGCGAGGGCATTTGATCTGATTTGACTCGGTTTCCTCTTAGGTGCATATGTAAACTGGTCTAAATGAAGCCTCAGCTTGGTGAGATGTTTCGTTCAGTCATTTTAAGTGCCTGACCAGACCCTAGCAGACACACCATTGCAAATGGGCCTTTTTTCAAAATTTTTTTTTTTGAGTGCTAACCCACGTTTTTTGATATATTATGATATATTGATATATTATGGGCTATTTCACCCTGTGCACCCTGTGAAGGAGTATTGGTTTGAAGTGAATGAAAAGATGCTTCGAAGATTATTTTTCACCATTGCTATATGCTGGCATCCGTCAGCTTAACTCATAATTAGTGTTACTGTTTAATGTCAGAAAATGCAGAGCACGGTTGCAAACAATGCAGAAAAGCCCGGGAATGGCTTAAACAGATTGCACAAACATGGTTATGAGTCCTTCGGCACTTACTGTGGGAGGATTTTAAAATGTATGAAAAATCAAGTGGTAACTAAAATGTAAATCAAAAGTTCCGTCATTCTAGAAGAAAAAAGATACAATTACCCATGGTTGACACATTTAGGGCATTGATAGTTTGGACTGATGCCTAGTGGAATACATTAGGTGTATGTAAACCGCGAGTGACTAAAAAGTTGTTAATTTCGTGAATATTAAATGTTTTACTGTGTGTATTAGTTAAGGGCTATGCACTATTGTTTGGTTCTTTAGTCTTACGTTACATATAACTACATGCTTCTGTTTTGTTAAATAGGATTGTAAGGGGGAGATGATTTAAAATAAATATTGGCGTTTAAATATTAGAATTTATTGCATTTAATATATTGTCAGATTGTTTAAAGATACAAATTCAGATAAACTCAATAACTGAAGGTGAAACTCTGAGCTCTCATTGGGTGTATTTTTGATCTGCCAGCAAATGATCGTTTGGTCATGTGACTCTGCAGTACGGTCACATTGTGAAATGCTGAGACACGATTCGCTCACCAGTTCCATTTCTGGCGCACGTCAGATGGCTCCAGAATCCAGACCCCTGTAGTGGAACTTTGTAATGAAAATGTTCCCATTTAGAACAAAAGCCGTTGCGTTTCGGCTGTCGACCACGTGACGCTCCCACTAACTTACCAGCTCGATATGCAAAATAGATTTTGTTTAGTTGTTTAAATGAAAATTGCTAATCAATTTTCTCCCTTATTTCATGGCCTATGGTTCCTGGCCCACCCCCACCAGCTGGTTAATCATGCACAAGCTGAACACTTCATTACCCAGGACATGTTTGCCCCTCAGCACTTCCTTGCTGGTAAATGAGTTCTTACTATTTATACAGGTAAGGCAGGTCATAGGTCCCAGGGTTGAAAAAGGTAAAGGGATGAAATTAATATAGAGGCGAGTTCTTCTGGCTGAGGGGCTCACAGAGAAAACCCTCTGATTTAAATAGTTTCGTAAGGAGAAATGAATTGGCACCATAGGAGAGCGGCTCTTTGTGTTCCTCCTTCAGATCGCCCCCGCTGCGTGTTTTCTTTGCCGCGCGGCACTGCGTGTCCTTTGAAGGCGAAAGCCGGAATCTCGGCCCCGTGTTCCAAGTACCTGTATCCGTCCGTCTGCTTCCTCATTACCCTCATATTCCCACTTGCCGTGCTTGGGTTTTGATACGAGTAATGTCTTGTCACTCGGCACGCAGCGCTTTTGAAAGTGTCGTGGGAGACTAACATGGGATGCTGTGTTTTCGGTATGAGGACGAGTGGAAGGAACATGTCCACATCTTAAGCAGATGCCATTTAGATTTTTGTGACGGTTGTGCTGCTAAGCATTCTGGGAATATAGAACCAGTGATACTTCAGAAAATAATGTTATATATCCTGTAAAAATAATGTTATATATTCTATTAATCATTGTATTAATCGTCTATTGTTGTAATGTTATACATGCTCACTGGGTATGTGGCCTAACGCCGCCATGTTAGCGGGTTCAGTTCCCACTCTGGCTCTGTTTGGGACACCCATGTTCTCCCAGTGTTCACACGGGCTTCCTTTGGGGGCTCTAGTTTCCCACCACGCTCCATCCGTCCGTCCATCCATCCGTCCATCCATCCGTTTATTTTGTAACCATGTAATTGTGGTTGTTTTGATATGTTGCAGTTGTGGAAAGGATGTGAGGTATGATTTCTTGTGTTAATTCTAATAATAAAACTAAACTCAAGGGTAATTTTAAATTGTCTTGAAGTTGGATTTCTGTGGCATGAAATCCCTTGTTAGTCAGTGGTTTCCTTTGGCGCGGTGTGATCACTGCCATCGAAAAAATTACAGCGACTTACAAGAGCTTGTAAGACGTTTGGGTTGTTAAGGAGACACGTCATGGGTGCTTATGAAGCGACAGTATCTTCAAGGCTGAAGGCGAACCTTCCTCCCCCTCCGCATCAACACTTTTAAATGCCTTTGTCCACAGATCCAGCTCATGAACTGGTGCTGTAATGTCGCTTGCTGGTTGCAGATAATCTCACAGCTGCTGTAGAGCCGCACTGAATTTTGCATTGCCTTCCATCCTCTCTATGCGCAACTCTCCAATCTGTTTGATCCTCTTTCCAAGGTCCTCGTTTCACCTAGCTAAAAATATGACAGATAGCTGTCTCGCTGGCCCGTTCCCTGGGCATCTGATTTCAGCTGGAGGCTCTATTTTTATTCACGTTGTGGAGGAAAGACATTCTGCCATTAATTCAATAAGTGACCCAGCTACGCTGTGTCACACATCTCCCTTCTGCTGGCACCGTGCGGCGGTGGAAGACGCTGGCCTGCCCAAGGTTGACTGCTCTTGGCTCAAGCCTCGCGCACATCACAACGCATTCGAGTTATTCTATGGGAACGGGATGGGCTTTGCTGCACATGGAAGCTCACATACATTACAGATTGTCAGGTAACACCCAGGAGTGTTAGGGATACTGCTCACACATTTTGAACCCCTTTCCCGGAGGCCCGGTGTTTTCTTATTCATAAAGAATTTAGGGCCCGTGCTATATAGCGACTTGAGTCGTGAGACGATTGGTGCTGAGCCCGGATGTGACGGGAATTGTTTATCCCACCGTTTTCTCATCAGTGATCGTTTCAGGGCTGCGTCCGCGGTACCAGATGATAGCTGTACTTGTCATATAACTGACCCAAATTTCAGAATTATCTTAGCCCTGGGTGAGGTTCATGTTTAATTGCTAAACTAATATTCCTCCCGATTCACCCTTAAAAAAAAGTTAATCTTAACAAATCCAGGGCATAAAACGTTACTTATCTTTAGCTGTTGCTCAAAGTTAATAAAAATGAGTAAACAGTTGCTGCTTGCCAAGCTTCCTTTGCATGAATGTATAAATGGGCCACTTAAATCTTTGCTTTGCTGCTTATATTTATTGTTTGCATGAGTTAAATGGCAGGATGTGGCTGTGGGTCTGTCTGAAATTACCATGGATTTCCAATATTAGAGTACAATAGGAAACAGATTAAACACAGATTAAATTTAGCATATATTGTATATAGAATTCTAAAAATGTAGAATTGATGTTCATAAAAAATGGATAACAATCTGTTATTAATCATAACCATAATAATAATAATAATGGTATTTTAAAAGTATTTATTTTGCCTAAGTACTGAGTATCAACAGATCAGTGTTTTCATGAGTTTAATCTAGTTAATCTCATTCTGTAAAAATGAATGAAATTCAGTTTTCATAACAGGACTGTCAGTGTTTAAATTTTAGAAAGCCGCCATCACAACTGGGACTTTTTTGTTACCAGATGCAGGGCAGAATATTATTATATTATAGGGCAGCTGAATATTTCAAAATTTGAATTTGGACTCCAAGGATGACAAAACAAAGACTGAAGTTTTCTTTTTCCCAACTTGCCAAGAATTTCAAAGATGTGAGGGTATATCTTATGAAAAAGCAATTTGTGATAACTTTGATACATTTATAGGCACAAACTGGAGGACAAACAGAATTATTACGACTGCATTCTGCGGATCTTTTGGCCCACGGCCACTGGTGATGCACCAACCCGAAAAGATGTCATTTAGAAGCCAATTTGTACATTTTGGTTCACTATATGACAACCGGCATTTTTTTATTCACATGTTCAGGTGTCCCATTTGCAACACATTAATCATAGTCCTTTTGCGGGGAATAGGTGTTTAATTACTGTATTAAGTAAATTCTGTATCCTAAGAAAATGTTCATGGACTAGAAGGTACTGTTCGCACCAACTTCCTGTCATTTTACCAGCTATAGAAAGAATATTGATGGCGGTTCAAGCCATTATGTTGCTGCTTTGAGACCGGGCACATATATATAATGTATACATTTTATGGTGGTAGTAATAATAAGCACTTTAATAACCACCCACATCACTTTTGATGTAAATGAGTTACTGTATCTTGAGGGTGTTCGAGAAGACGGACAGTAAGGAGACCGTCTGCTAATCGTCTGCAAAAAACAAGCCACCTTCAGCACGGTAAGTTGCGGCAGGCGGTCCGCGGGAAGAGACGGCTTCCTTCTGATGTGGCGCGCTCCCATTCGTCGGCAGATCAAAGATCCTTCCAGGGCTGGTGACTGCGCGGTGGCCGGGGAGCCGGAGGGGGGGGGGTGATCATGTAAATCGGACTGAGCTACGTGCGCCAATAGCTGTGTAACCCTTCCATACCCCATCCCCAAAATACATGCCCCTCCTTTACCCCGCCCCTCGCACCCCCAGCGAAAGCGCGGCATGTAGGGTGCTGACCAGACCCTTTTCCTTTCCTCTTTCTTTTTGCAAAGTGGAGAGTTGCTAATCCTTCGGGCTGGCCGAGCGGAAAAGGGCAAACGTATTTATAGCAAAGTGGATCACCCCGCAACAAAAGTGCCGCGAGGCCTGCCGGGCGCCGCCGTTTTGGGGCCCCGTGGCACAGTCCCGGCAAAGGGCGCCTGCGCGGCTGCTTTCAGGTCGCAAACAGCGGGGGGTACGAAGTGGAACAGGTGGCTGGCAAAATGGCTGGGCGGGGGGGGGGGGCCCGCTACTTTCCACAGGACTGCCCTCCTCCATTTTTCTTCATATTTAAATGTGTTGGAAGGCTGTGTGTTTTCTATATATATCCGTCCATCAGTCTTCCATAAGCTCTTAGCCGGTGCAGGGTCACGGTGAGCCTGGAGCCTATCCCAGGAGGCACTGGGCGGGGGGAGCCCCTAGACGGGATGCCAGGTATATAGGGGCAATGCTGCACTCAGCCTTACCCTGCAGTCTGCTATCAGGACTGCCCTGGCCACATTTTCTGCTTTCAGGAAAACTACTGCCGAACTAAACTAATCTGTACATCTTATTGTATAACTAACATGTTGCGTAGCGTGGACTACAGCAAATAATTCAGCAATATTTAGTTGTGTGGCTGACTTTTCTGTTCAAAGTAACTTGCAGTTTTAGCCTTTTATAGCTGGGTGTTCTTTCTGCCTTGTTTTAATTCTTAAAAGAATAAGCAAGTAACCAAATTACTATTCACCATGTGACTGATGAGCGTTTCCCCAATTGCCTGTCATATTAGAAATGAACTAACTTAGCAGCATTTAAAGTCGTCTCCTTTAAAGGACAAATGTCCATCCGTTTTCTAACCACTTATCCTGGTCTGGGTCAACGGGGGCACTGTAGTCCGTCCCAGGCAGGGTAAGGCTGGGTTTCACCATGGGCAGCATGCCAGTCCATCACCAGGCTCAAACAGGCACACACTCAGTCATACACTGCGGCCAATTGAGAGTCACCAGTCAGCCTAACTGGCTGTCTCCGGATTGTGGAAGACAGAGGACCCGACGCAAACTCACAGTACATGAGGAGGCCAGTGGTGCGACCTCTGGGCCACCGCATGACTCCAGTGTGTCACAGACTTTGCTAGTGAATAAGTTGTAGTTTTTTAAATCACCTTTAGATGGAGATAACTGCTGTGCTGTCAATTGCCATTGACAGTTTCATTCATGTGTAAATATCACCAGTATTATGTGTTAATATGAAAACCTGCTTTACACTTAATTTATTAATTTATTATGTGTTAGTTTAATAATTGGACCATACAAGGAATGTCTGGCCCTTTAAATTTTAGCTACAGCCTGGCTAATTCAGATTATTAATAATTATGCACTGAAATATACCATGTAGCTGTGTTGTTTTTGTGTTTTTATATATAATTTGTTGTCTTTAGCTAACTATATTGGAATAAATAACATGGAACGTTGAAGGAAGCTACTATTCTTTGTTCTCTCATTTTTCAGTCCTCATTTCCAGTAATAAAGTTGGTTAAACAAGAACTTAAATTGAGGCGCTGCTTGATCTAAGTATTATTGAAGATAAGCTTATACTAGCGACGGGCAATCCCAGGCCCCCCGGGCGGGAGGGGGCAAACCCAGGCCCCCCGGGGCGGGAGGGTAGGCTGGCTTTCCTTCCTGCGGAGCTCTTAATTAATTTTTCTTGATTAAGCTCTTGGCTGAATGAATCGTCAGTTTCAAATCAGATAAAGCTCAAGGTGTAAGTTAGCTGTATATGTTTTTAACTTGGTAATGGGACAAAGAGTAATGGGGACTTCCGAAATATGGGGCCTTTATGAAGATTGCAGTTTGTTGTTCAAAGTAAATATTGATTATCAATCTTTACTCATAACTGAAAGAACTGAAAGTGAAAATATCTGAAATGGAATTATATAATTAGTGGTACTTTCTTTTCAACACTTAAACTGATGAATGAAAGTGAAATGAAAAATGGTAGCTGTGTGTGCGAGCCGTTAAGTTCCAGCCCTAGGAACCATATCATTTTGCAGGATGACTATCGTTGAATTTATCGGCATTCTCTATAAATACCCATAGCAGGTAGCCAAAACCCCTTTAGTCTGTAGTTTCCGGTCGTCTTTGACTTACAGTCATAAATCTGGAATCTTGTTTAAAAGAAGAAACATATTTTACTTTCTCCCTGTGAAAGGTTAGGCTGTGGCCAGTCTTGGTACGTGTGGCGTGTTTTGACTGGGTTGCAAAGAATGGCTTCTGCAGCTTCTGCCTTTACTGAGTACTGAGTACTGAGTACCCCAGTACTGGGTGCCCCCCCCCCCCACAATGCTTTACTGGATAAGCAGTAGGAAGATGGATGGATGGTTTCTCCGAACAAAAATTCAAGTTATTTGCTAATTGTCACGCTTACGTCGGGAATTACGACCCATGGATGCAGCCTGCGAGGTTGAGCCCTTCAAAAGGGTGTTTGTTCGGGACGACAGGTATAAACTGGGTACAAACGGGGGGGGAAGCGTGACAATGCAGACAATGCAGAGACAAAACCCGACGGGGAGGACAGGACTAGGGCGGACTAAATGCACAGAACGCTGATTGCAAAACACAAAACAGCTGGGAACAGGAGGATTTGCACGAGGGAAACGAGGGGGCGTGGCACACAGGAGGATCCGACGGGCAGGGCATGACACTTATGTATACATTTGTATGTTAAAAGCTTGTATATAAAAAGGGTATGGATTTGCAGTTAATTGCTTTATGTATGTATAGGCATCATTTTCTCCAGCTTTTTTGCTTCATTAATTTAATTTGACAAACCATGTGACACATTTCTTAAAAAAAAAAAACGTTATGACTAGAAACTGCAAATAAAGCCGATTTTGATAAAAATTAAGTTGTCAAATGCACTTGTCGTAACTTCACAAGTGCTACTGCACCTAAATTTGTCACTATTGGAGGTTATTCAAAACGCGTTTATTGAATTACCCAAATGGCAGTGTTATGATATATATAAACAGAAGGTTTCTATGAAAATGGTTTTAAATTAAATGACTGCTATGGAAGCTAAATTAGATGCAGTAAAAATCCACTTTTCTGCCCTATAAACTGATGTATTATTGCATATTGTGTTGGCCAAAATCGAGGAGTGAATGTGCAATTTCCTGCTAATCTCTCGTGCTCTTATGCTCATTTGCCTTTAACCGCATTATTCTTTGGAGATGTGTCTTTAAAATGAATGCATGCATACAAATGTTCCAACGCGCTCCAGAAATCTAGGCAAATTTTAGCTAAATTATTTATCTTCTAGAATTTTTGCCCCTCTAATTTTGAAGCCTTCAATGAAATGTTTATCCCAATGAGATATATCCATATTTGTTTGCTCTGGAAGCCATACGTCTGGCTTTTTCCTTTGGAATCCCTTAGTTCCGGAGCCTTTACCCAGGGCTCTGCGACCATGGAGTCTGTGGAGACCATTCACAGATTGGCGAAATGTCGGTATCACCGATGTCGGTATCTACGCACTGTGCCTACGGCCACAGTAGAGACCGCCCCCTGGTCCTTAGTTTTTAGTTACTAATGTGATCACGCATTAGCGGTAGGGGTCCTTACCTCTGGGGTATTTACATTTGGGCGTTCCTGGTTTAAGAAGCCCCTGCCTTATTTAATGAGATTAATAATGATATTAAGCCACACTTAATCAGATATCTTCTGCAAAACAAAATCTATTTCCTCCTAATGCACCCGATCTAGCTGTAGACAGACTTCTCTAAATGGTTCTTCGGTAATAATGTGGCTGCCATACCGCCATCTTGCATTTTAAATTCACATCTCATATAAACTAATTGGGCCCAATAAGTAAAACTTTTTTTCGTTTTTTTTTTTTCCTATCTATAAAATTTGCCATAAGTGGATTAAAACACTTTTTCTTTCATGCATGTATATCATAACATAAAAGTCATCTATTAGTGCCACTGATGCATTTATCTTTCGCTAAGGTAGTGTTCCTTCAGTTTCATCCTAAAGCCGATTTATCTGTGTGACTGCGGGTTTGTGTGCTGCTACTGTAGTTTTCAGTATATAGCTACTTATGTCCAAGTAGAGAAATTATATGCAGTAAGTCACATATCAGACCTTCGGGTCAGATTTGGAAAATTTCCGTACATTTGAGGACATTATTGCTGAAACATCGGGGGGTTTCTGCATGCAGTGGGCTCCTCGAGCTGTAGCCATGTGCCGGCCTCGCTGTACTGTACTCAAGATGCGTGTATAATTTTAGAGTCGCCTTCGGCACGGCTTCGTGAGCAAGGTGTATGTGCGAGGAGCACACCGTGCCGTCCCGGTGCGGGCGCGTGTGCGAGTGTGTGTGTGTGTGTGTGCGCGCGGCGCGTGCGTCTCCCACAGTGGTATTAGTCAGTGGAGGTATTTTGGGAACACAGGCCGGTCTCTCTCTCAGTTTGAGTCCCGTCAGCGTGACATTTCCATGAATCATGTTGTTTTGCGAGATGCATGAGCTTCCAGCACAGCCCGTGAGGTGGAGGACAATGTGCTGAGTGCAGGGGGCTCGCCGCGCTGACGTCAGGGGACACTCTACGCGGCTGCCGGCCCTGGGGCTGCGATGGGAACGGGCTGAGGGTGGGGGCTGTGCCTGGATGTCGTGTCAGAACTCCCTGCTCCTTATCTCCCAAAAAGGCACCTGCCTCCTCTCCGCTGTCCCTTTCATCTTCTGCCTCACTTTTCCCCGTCTCACACTTTCTTACTTACTATGGTCATGTTAACTTTCCAGACCAAATGACCAGAAAGTTCCAGGGCGAAAAAAAAAAAACAAAGACCAGGCGTGACCTCGAGCGTTAAACCCTCCCATGACAGGCAAAAATGAGCGAGCCTGTATGAGGCTGAGAAAGTACCATTCTGGATATTTCCATCACCTAGCACTTAATGGAATCGGCCCTCCCTGGCACGCTCCCACGCCTGATCTCGGGTTCGAGCGAGCGACTCCCGCAGCTGCGGCATGAAGAGAGAAAAACAACAAGAGCCCACACGCCTTTTCATTTCCCATGACGGGGGTGATAGGAGATGCCAGCATGGAGGAAACGGCATTAGAGATGTTTATCTCCCTTTCTCCTGACGACAGCATCAGTCATTTTTCTCTCCTTTTTTCCCTCTCCTTTCCTTCCGAGTACGACAAAACAAAACATGCGCCGTAGGTAAACTGTTAGGTGAGCCGCTCGTCCAGACTCTCCCCGGGGGTGTCAGCCATGATAATGCACGCCGGTGTATAATGCGCGGATTAGGCAGAGCCCCGGTGGTCGGTGGCCATTTCCTGCCAGCGCTGTCCGAGCGCCTCGTGATCCGCGGTGTCACCTCGGCCCCGCGTCCCTTCATCTCAGTGGTGTCTTCTCCACGTCAGCAGCTATGCTCGCCGCGCGGAAACTGCTTACGCCGACCCTTTGGTGACGCCCACGCGCGAGCGCCCGTCACACCCTCGCGCCGCCGGCTCGCTGCCTCCGATGGGCCTTGTGATAAAGCCACGGCTGCCTGTTTTTTTTCATTTCTTTTTTCGCAGCTCCGGGAGTCGCTCTGTCGAACCCGAGATCAGCCGGAGGCGTGGGAGCGTGCCAGGGACGGGCCGATTCCATTAATCGCGAGCCAGGTGACGGAAATATCCTCAGTGATGGAAATGTTACATTCTCCACCGCGACAGACTTGCTCATTTTGCCTGTTGTAGAATCGTTTAACACTTGAGGTATAACATTTGAATGGTGCTTTTAAATAATTAGCATATTTGCGTTCATACAAGCACATATTATTTCATGGTGAGTTTCCTGATTACTAATTGCATCTCAGATCCCCATAAAAATGCTAAGTTTGAGCACCTTGGCAATATAGGGTTATAAAATTTCCCCTTTGACTCATTCTATCATCTGTCTGCAGAGGTGGACATTTTACGTCCAGAAAGTAAAAATTCAGACCAAGATTTTGTTTCAACCAGCCAGCTGAGCTACTGTGTGACTGAGATTCTTTATACTCAATTAGTTGGTAGAAACAAAATCTTGATCTGTTTTTTTTTTCTGCACCTGAAATATTCGCCTATGCCTATCTGTGTTTTCTCATTCTGGGATGGCTGACAGACCTGAGAGACTGTAGCCTCCCCACCTCCACTGGTACCGGAGTGTTGCTGGCTTATATAACCCAGTCTATATCACTGCAGATGCATACCTCTGGATATAACCAGCAGGCTTCCATGCACGGGTTTGGAAGTAGCATTTGAATCAATATAGCATTGCTAACAATGATATAAATACTTTATATCTGGCTGGGGAGATTACTCCTTCACTTATGGGGGTAGTTATCTGGGGTTCCGCACGCTTTGGCTAGTCTGACGTAGGGGAAGCACAGTTTGTGTGCGACGGGGGGGGGCCCTTGGGTCCTACAGTGGGGTCGAGGCTGGGTCTAAATCTTCCACGTTAATCACCCATCCCTGCTGCTCCAGGCAGCCTAGCCTCGTGTACACAGCCCGGGTGCCGGTAGCGGGTGACCTGCTCTGTGACCCCCCCGGCCCCATGGTAAATGTGGGCTTCCATCTCACTTGGAAATAAATATGTTAAGGACTGTCTTTCTCAGACCCCAGGAGCATTCCCCGTTCCAGTCCTCCTAGAGTTCTTTAAACTGTAAAATGCCCATCTTCTTCTTCGTTTTATACACTCCTGACTGACTCTCTTTTCTTATAGTTTTTGTTATTGCTTAACTCGCAAGTCAAAGGCCCGCTTGCTGCCCAGCGTTAAGTGTCGCCTGATTCTTTTTGTGCTTTTGTGGCGAATTTTAATACGAATTCTGTATAATCAGCGTGAGGATGAATCTACTTAAGGAAATATGTTAAACGTTGTTTTTTTTTTTTTTTTTTGCTTGTGCTGTTTTTTTTTTTTTTTTAACGTCATTAGTATGTGGATTTTGGCCTCAGTAGGAAAAGTAGGCGTCCCCCAGGGAGGTTTATGAAAATGAAGTCTGCCTGGGCTTTGTTCGGGTTACAGGCATAACAGGAGTCAAGCGTGTCACCTGCGCGGCGTTTCGCTCATGAATATTCGCGGGCGCCCGCGCGGCCTCACCTGGAGCGGTAGCGGGAACCAGCCGCGGGAACCAGCCGCGGGAACCAGCCGCACTCCCGCGCTCGTTAACTGTCATGGCGTTTCATGTCGCCGTCGGGTCCTTCTATTTCGGCTACTTGCCGTTTTGAAGCTGGGATGGGACTGCTTAGGAGAGGTGTACACACACACACACACACACACACACACACAAACAGACAAGCACAAATATGCCTCTAAGAAAACGGGCGCAATTAATCGCGATTTTCTGTCCAAAAACAATCTCAAAGACGCAGCATCAAATGACAACGATCATAAAGAACGATAAAAGTGAATTATATATTTATGGTAAATAATCACATTTATATAACAAACATAACGTCACATGTATTTCTCCACAATAATAATATATGCAGCTGTGTTAAATGAGTATAAAATTAGCTAGTTACTTTAAACAGAGCTGTCAGCTAAATATGGTTTGGGGGTTATGGTGGAAGGATTGGGAATATGTTTTATTTAATGCCGCAGAACAAGTGGAAACTCACAAAGGACAGGAAGTGTACAGTGTAGGAAGTTAACACAGTGCTAATTTGAAAATGCCTGGGAACAATCTGCAGCTTGAATGGTCCATTTAATGTGAATGATGTAGCAGGACGGAGTGTGGCCTCTCGCTGGATGATTATCCCAGGTTTATTGGCTATTTCGCCCAGCCGTCCCTCTGTCCCTGGCTTTGTCCCTAATTCAGTGTTGGGGAGGCAGATGGCCCTGTAGAGACCTGCCGTCAGCAGAAGAGTGGCCTGGTCGGGGGAGCGCCCCTTTAGCACCTTGCAGGCGCACCGAGTTCAGCCAGTAGAAGGAGTCCAGCTTCTGAAAGCCGGGCTCCTTCGGCCTGGCCCGATACCATCAGCGAATCCAGTCAGCAAACTGCTAAAGTGGTGCAGCGCGGGACAAACAGCCGGTCAGGTGTTTCCAAATAAAGAAAGCCAGATCCCACACTCAGAAAAAGAAATATATTTAGTGCAGTGAAGAGAGAAGTTCCGTTTTTCATTGGGACTTTAACTCAGCCAGTAGGACCTTCATAAACAGGGTGGGAGAGGTGGGCAGTGGGGCTGGAAAAAGCTGTCAAATTTAGGAAGTATGAATATCTGTCTATCTGTCGGTCTGTCTATCTATCTATCTGTCTGTCTGCCTGCCTGCCTGCCTGTCTGCCTGCCTACCTACCTACCTACCTACCTTGTGTAAGACGGGTACTGTTTCTCTATCTAACCTAATACATCACAAAAACAATTGTCTAACATGCAACACTGTTGATTTTCACAAATCACTTTAGAATCTCAGCGGCCACATCTGTTGTTAAGTTTGAAATGATCTTAGCCCTGAAAACGAAATCCTTTAAGACATTCAACATAAACTAGGAAACTGTTTCTCAAGCAAAATTTAAAGACGGCTAAAATCCAATAGTTTTCCTATCCATATGTCATAATGTGATTTTGACATAGAAGTGTGTACATAGTAAAAAAAAAAAAAGATAATATGTTTAACTATCCAGAGAAGCTTTTTTTCCTGTCAAAGTCTGTTCAGTGCCATACTATTTTTTCCTGTCGGTCAGCAACAGGAAAGTCACCAGGAAGGGGTTGAAAAAAGTTTTTAAAAAGGTTTTCTGAAGAAAAGTTATGAAATACCAATTAAGCTTCTCGGCAAAGAAATGTGCGACATTTTTTCACGACTGCCTTATGCCCCTGGGAATCTGAGTTAGTTCAATTACTTTGGGATTAATTCAGGGGTCAGCCAGTTTGTTTCGGTTTGGGGGAAGGGGGTTAGTCTGGGGTTACTCTGTTTCACTGTAAATGCCGTCGAGGGCCAGCTGTACCCTTCACGATGGAGACGTCAGCTTCCATTGACTGCTTCAGTTGGGCATGCAGGGTGGTGTGATTGTCAGGCTCTTTGTGGAAATTCGGGATTCTTGACTTATTATACAGGGCATGGGATATGCTGTAGAATCACACACTGTAATAATGTCCCAGCCAACCATCCATTTTCTCATCATTTGTTCAATACAGGGTCACTATGAAGCTATCTCAGGGAGCAAAGGGAACAGCCTGGATAGGGTTCCTCCATCACAGATCACATACACTGGAGTCCAGTCGGTGTATCAACATTTTATAGTAGTACCTTCATAGCCAAGGGAAACCCACACCATGGACGTACAGCATCTAAATATCACACTTAGTGGGGTGGGATTCAGTGCACCAACCCTGGATGTGTGAGGCAACAGGCTGACTATTGGCTTCAAAAATATTGCCAGGAAAATTTCAGTTTAGTGCATATTTTTATGAAAGCAACGAGGTCAGAGGGCGTGATGCCTTTTGTGTAGTGGGGGATCGCCAGCCGCGTCTCTCTGGATGCCTAAACGCGGGCCTGCTTCAGAGGCTGCGATCACGCACTGCTTCTCGCACCTTCCTGGATGATATATCTTTATGTGCCGGACACAGCGGCGTCTGAGGGTTTAATGGTCTCCCTCAGTGGTCCCTCAGGCCCGATAGAAGTGGGCATCAAGCAGCAGGAGAGAATCGGCGCGTTGGCTAGCCGCTTAGCGCGGGAGCTGCGAGCCTTACGTGCAGTACTGCAACCGCTCGTGGCTCGCCATGTTAACGTGCGCCTAAGGGTTTATTCGTACACATGAAGATGTGAGCATTCGTCAGTCATTCGTCCTATAGTACAGACGTGCATCTGTACTATAGGAGCAGTATTTTCCTAGTTTAGTCATATTTTTAATGGATTATGGGGGTATTGTAGCACATTTTAGAACTTTAATGCAAAGGGCGTTTTCAAAAGTGCAGTGCAGTATAAAGTAATTTTTTTCGTATTTTGCATTTGTTTATGGCTCTGGCATCCCATCCAGGGTCTTTCGCTGCCTTGTGCCCGGAGTTTCCTGGGATAGACTCCAGGCTCACCGCGGTCATGTGCTGGGGAAGCTGTAAGCGGTGCACATACATCGCGGGATCCACAACTGTATACAGCAGTTATGTCATGCTTTAGGGGCAAATCTTTCTGATCAAGTTACTTGTTTAAACCTGCTTTTGTTTTATATTTCGTATTATATATATATTATATGTGCATTTCATTGCATTGACCAGCAGCTTTTAAGATGCTGTTGAATAAATCTGTTAGTACTGGCTGGCACAGGCCTATACAAAGGCTTTAATACCTCAAGCTTCATGTCCATCCATCCTTCCACCTCTCCATTCGTCTGTCTATCCATCTTCCGTGACTGCTTTTGCAGTACATGGTCAGATTGTCTGAAGCCTTTCCCAGGAAGCCCAAGCCACGAGGCTGGGGGTAGCCTGGATGGGACACTAGTCCATCACAAGGCTGGTTTCTAATATCAGACAGTGAAAATACGTTTGCTGGTAGACTACTGATGTCATCTAAGTCACTCCAGATAAACCTGAGCCACTATATATGAGAAACTTCAGCAAGCTGAGAGCAAAAGACCCTTCTCACTGGTGCATGCTGGGAAAAAAAAACAAAACTCCACTATTTATAGGAGATAGATATTAAAACGTTTTTGGTTAAATTTGAATTTTCAGCCGAGATGATACGCTGAAAAGCGATAGATCCGATATCTGATTTCCGTGCCTCGTGTATTAAGAATTTAACAGTCTCTCGTTTTACCAACCTGCTAGACTTTTCCTGCTTCCCGCTCGTCTTATTTTGCTCCGATCGAGTTTCGCCGTAGGAAACTTTCCTGCCTGAAATCTCCTGCCACAGAGCAAGCCGCATATGCGTGTGTATAGGGGGATTTACATCAGGAGGTACACACCCCGTCATCGAGCTCCTCAGTCCTCCAGGGCATAAGGAGAGTAAAACCAGGAATATATGAGATTGATTTGCCACCTACATGTTTGAAAGTACAGACCCACTACACACAGTCCCGTATCCTCCTCGCCATATATTGTCTTTCTAGAACAGTTGAGGTTATGTAGTGCTCAAGGGTACGGCACAGCGGGGCCCTTCCGTGTAGCAGATCAGTGTCCTAAACCTTTGTTATTAATCTGCCACATGATAAGTGTCCCATCCAGGCCACCGTTCATCTCCGCGATGTTGTCAGGTAAGCGGCAAACTTAGAGCACCCCCCCGAGCGGGAATGTGGTCAGCATCACACTTGCAGCCAAGCGAATGCCCCGGGGTGGGGGGGGTTTGTGTGATGAGGGATGCGGAGAGCTATAAATACCCGATACCGGGGGCTAATAAGGTACATCCTGTCGCTTTAATCATTCTGTACGGGTCAGATTTGTGTACCTACGTGCCAAGGGGTAGTCGGGACTGGGGAGTGTAAAGACGCACAGGTGCACGTGGCACTGTTTTATTTGTCGTCGTTGTTGGGGGTGTCATTTTTTTGTAAGGGGTCCCTGAACCCTGAAAGCCTTTCATCCACATGGATTTCTCTCATTTCATTAGTGGGCTCCACGCCGGGGAATTTTTGCTTGTCGGCCCGAAAGTATATCTCTTTCAATAGGCGAAGCCTCGTACGTTTACGGCCCCCCCCCCCCCCCCCCCCCCCCCCCCCCCCCCCCCCCGCCCACCCCCCCCCACCCCCCCCCCGGGCCCCCGCGAAAGCACGCGCACCCCCCTGGGATTGCGGGCC
>JAODKM010000025.1:8781444-8791932 GCA_026780845.1 Petrocephalus sullivani
TTTCCCCGTTGGCTGATGCGCCCCCCCCCCCCTTGTCCCCTTCCGCCCCCCGCCCTCCTCTCCCCCTCCCCCCGGCACTCAAGGCAATTCCCGCTGTCGACACACGCCCACGTGGGGTAATAGCCTCGGTGCTGTCAGCTTCTATCGCGCCACACACGGGCCTCACATCAGATGAGCCATCGTCAAGCCCCTCTCCCCGTCCGCTCCATCACGGGCACACGCCCCTCCCACGGCCCACACATAAAATTGATTATCCTCTCCACTGAGAGACTAATTAATTGGGATAGTTGTGGATGCATTTGCTAGCTGTTGCAGCCTCTTTCCATTGTCATGGGGACTACAATGCAGAGTTTTTTTTTATTTTATTTTTTTTGTATGTGTGTCTCCATAATTGATCTGACTTTCGACGATCTCACTTGTCCAAATACTGGGGGGGTGGGGGTGGGGGGACGAGTAAGACGTTAAACCATTTTTCAGTCCTGGAATATTTTTAATTGCTGATCTCCGCCGTTCTCCCACACCGATGCGCTCACACGACCGCCGGCAACTTTTGAAAAACAAAACTTTAGCGGTTTCCTTGGCGTAGCCCACTTTTAAATCCCTTGTTTGTCGAGCGGACACGAGCGTGCTAAATACAGAAAGGGCCTCAATCTTTCTGAACGGACATAAATTACTCCTTTATGCAAGATCGTCTATGACTGCAGCCCAGTTATGGATTACTGTGTTCTGGACTTGACAGGAACATAATTAGAACTCTCGATGAAATCTACAAAATTATTCCGCTGTGGCTTCACTCGTCCTGAAAGGTATCCATATTTGTCATCTGGCACTCGAAGGCCCCTGTTAGTACGCAGCAGTAATGGCTTCGTTCATTTATCCTTTAATCTGGGCATGATATGGTAACAGTTATAGTGGCAGACAGAGACACAGGGTGGGGGGGCAGGCGGTGGTATTTAGGGCCACGGGTTCCAGGAAGGAAAAAGTAACGCAAAGACAATGTTGCTTTGCTCCGACCCTCAAAGTCCTGAAAAATGTGTCTTATCCACTCTTTCAGGTAAAGGGGGTTAATAATAACCATTTGATTTTAAAGTAATCTGCTAGCTTTAAATGAACTGTATGTGTACTTACAGGTGTATCTTGGATAGTGTGCTTTAATTCTCGAGTAAAGGGGAGGTTTTCGTAAAAGTGTGTTATTTAGGATTTGTTGAGGAGCCTAGAAGGCAGCCGTTGAGTAAGGGCTCTGCGTTTCGACGGTCTGCAAGACATTGATGTCGGAGGTGCTTTCTCACGCTAATCAACGAGAGGTTAAACAGCTTTCAGGGAACACTCACACGGGAAATGGTCCGGAATCAAACTGGGATCGCTGTCAAAAATAAAACAAGCGAATGGTTACCCAGACGACGGTGTGCATGCAGGCGACGCACGGCGCTCGCATGCGGCCGACACGCGACCTCGCAGGGTCCTGTAAATGCGGGACGACGAGACCTAAGGCCGGGCGTATGCCCCCCCTAAGGGAAAAATCACAAAAAGCAATCCAGCAGCATAGCATGCCAGGAGGGGTGCCCCCTCGATGGGATGGCGGCACACGCCATTTAAAGATGCCATGCAGCCCATCTTTGGACAGTGAGAGAGAACTCGCACGGCGTGGGCCAAACTCCCCACGCGGAGAGGAGGCAGACCGGGATGAGTCAAACCCTCCACGCTGGAGGTGTGAGAAGACTGGGCTGCCCTCTAAGCCGTCCTGTCCCCCCCACCTTCTATCTCTGATAAATAAATCAGAATCTGTCTTCATGCTTAACGGTATTCCAATAAATAAGGCACCAATCTCTTGTTCTGCACAAGATTAAAAAACTTTTTCAGATTAATATTTACAGATTAAAGGATTGGTGAGGAGTTACACTGAAGTTTAATTTTATTGGTTTTCATAAAAATGTATTGGAGAAATGCACTGTTTCCACACACATATATATATATATATATTTATATGCAGACATAAAATTACCCTTCTGTGGTATTTGAAAACGGGATCGGTGCCCACATTTTCATTGGGAACTTACTTGTGCAGAAATCTGTGTGTTTAACGGAAAAAAAATAGTGACGGAGGAAAGACAACTTATTTAAATTGGGAATCCAGGCAAACCTCATATGCATCAGAAAAAATGAGATGTGAAAAAAGGCACAAAAGAATTGAATATGGATTATAGGGATGAATATTCTATTATTTCCGCCCATTCTGCTGATCTTTGCATCGCACTGCCGCGCTTGCGAAGAAACATATTTACGTGGCTGAAAGTCACCTGTTTCACAACAGCGTGTCTGGCGCGGGCATGCGGATGACACTCGAACCCGGGATTAAGTGTCCTGCCTTGAACCCCGCCCCCCAGCCTACCCAAAACAGCTTTCTAGCTGATAAATCGCAAGCTAATTTATGGGCTGTTTCCCTGCAGCTTTAATTTGTTTAGGATAACGAACATGCCCAGAGTGTTTGCGGACGGCGGCGGGGGGCCTTGCGGGGGGATTTAGATGCTCCAGCACCGGGCGCGTCGTCGATCCGTTCCTGTAAATGAGATGGAAACCCCCCCCCCACCTCCCTCCAACCTCCCGGTCCAGGGTCAGCATTTGTTGTTAATTATGAGGCTGCAGTGCAACCTTGGAATCCTGGGTGACCCAACAAGGCCTTGGAGAAGGAAAATTAATACGTTTTAGGGAATAGAGTCTGGGGGAGGTTTTATACATAGGTGCGGGCCACGCGGACCTGCATTCTAAAAGGGTTTGATTCTGATCCCACAGATGATGCAAGCTGTAGCCGGCTACAAAAGGTAATGACTTGTCCCGGACTGGCAGCCTCTAGATGCTAGTATAAGTCTTGTCATTTTTTTATTTTTTTTTTTACTGCAACCCCCCCTCTGGATTTCCCTTTTACATGATGCACCCTATATCATTATATCTATAATTTGCTGATGATCTGGACAGTAAACTCGAATGCACCCTCTGCCGTAAAAGTGCAACCAATTCGCTGTATTGATTAATGTATCTATTTGTCTCTCCCGGGCAGCGCAAATGGATGCTTAAGGCACATCGCTGCATGTTGCTCAGTATTTATTGGGGAGGGCGGATGTTATGGGAAGGCGCTCGGAATGGGCAGAAGCCATCAGATGGGTTTTTCAGGGAGGGGTAATCCCCCCCCCACCCCCTCGATGTGTCAGACATCATTCCCCGATGCCGACATACGAGACTCTTCCTTTTTCTTAGCTACCGGTAAGTCTGCTCATCGTCTTGGTCGCCATGGTACTGCTGTTGTCCGAGGGAATGTCCTGGGGCAGGGACGTGGAAATTAATCATGGCAGGCCAGGAGAGGATGGCTTCATAACCGGGCAGCGTTCTTTGGATTCTCCAAAGCATTTTACAAGGACGATAAACCCGGGCACGGCCCTAATTGTATGCAAATGAGATGTGCGTCACTGTCCAATGGCGGCGTCTTGCCTATCTCCTGCTACGGGGCCTATGTTTGCTTTTAAGGACTCAAGAGGGGTTTGTTCAAGGGCACCACTTCCTGGTCTAAAGTGAATGAAATCAGAGCCTGTTAATGGAACCAGGAGCCAGCCGGGATGGCAGAAGCTGAAGGAGGTCGGATTGGGATGCCACCTCAAACTCAGACAGTCGCGACCTGTTCCCCGTTTTGGGTGCCCGTCTAGTCCCAAGTCAACTGACCCAAGTCTTGTACATGTATTTGACAGGGACAGGTTGGCTGGGTGCTAACACCTCATTGCTGCTGTGCAAGTCTGTGACAACATGTGTTTAGTAATACAGCTGATTTGTTACTCCCAAGCACTACAATGGCTGCTTAGTGCCTGGTAATGTGGGCACATGGGATATTCACCTTGTGATACTGGCAGGCCCACGTAAGAACAGCTAAATGAGGAGCACGTGCTAAAGGCTGCTAAATATCTTGTTACACGTGGTTTTACTGCTTTTTGTAGCATTAGCAAGCAGCATCATAATTTTACCCTCCAAAGGTAAACAGAGATACTGTGCTGGTCAGGTATTTAATATTCTTACCTTTTGAACTTCACTGTGTTATCAGTACACTGGGTGAACTTTAAACTGGAAAGCCATAGGCCCCCATCGCCCTTCCATACTGGCCTACAATGGGGCCATGGTCATCATTAATAGAAGGAGATGGGGGTAACAGATTCAACCCATAAGAACTGAGATTGCAACAATGTTGCATTTATAAATGATGTGCGACGTGCCTTAAAGGCGCAGTACACCTTTTTTCCCCCTTTGCTCATTACAGTGAAAGGAGAGTGTTCCGCCTCCGATTAGGATGTAAACCATAAAGCTGCCAGACAGCGGGGCGTTCCGTTAATCAGCCGCTTCGCCGTGTACGAGCGGCTGCTGTTGTTAGACACCTTCCCACAACCGCGAGTGCCTGTGCTTTCATGTGAACTCAGCTGAAGCCATCCTTTCTTCACCCTCATTTTCCCTTTGTCTATCTGTCTCTCTTTCTCACTCTCTCTTTCTCTCTCTCTTTCCCTCTGTCAGTTCCTTCACTCGCTTTAATTCGTTACTGCCTACGGTATCCCCCCCCCCCCCCACCCCTCCGATCTCTCCATCCTCTGCTGGGCTTGTCTTGTCCTCAAAAGGAGGCATGGAGAGATGTGAGACACGCCCAATTTGTTCTGACATAAATAGATGTTGGGGTGTGAGATAGGTGCTGTGGAAGGAGACAGGGGTGGGATGGGGGGCTGGAGAGTGACCGAGGCTTTGGCTGACACGTGGACTGGCTCATTTTGGGCCACCTCCCCACAGTCGCAGCCATGCCCCGCTGCTTGACTGCCGTTTGCTCACTCGGGGCAGGAGACTCCCTGTGCTGCACCATTGCGCCCCTGATTCCACAGTCCGCCTGAGCACGCCTGTCATACTTCCTGCTTAAAATCTCTATTCCCTTCATCCACCGGCCAGATGTAAGCAGGCGTTGCTGGGATGTGGAATCAGACTGGGATTACATTACCGTAGCGTATGTACTATAATATTTTTACTGAGCATTGGAGAAGCATTTGGCATCATTAAACCGACGTATTTTGCAGTGTTGTTTTTCATAAATGGCTGGCATATTACGATGCCCTAAGTGCGATAGTGTTCTCCTTCAGCCAGTCATTTTGCACATCAGTCTAATATAACGTGGATAAAAAGGACGCCTTTGCGGATCATATGAGCATGCTGGCTTTTGGTGTTTAATTTTGCCCAAAATGTTGCAATGCTGCATGATTGGAAAAAAAAAGTTTTAAATACGTCAACTGATCCATAGACCAGTGTTTCCCAACCCAGTCCTCAGAGTCCCCCAGCCAGTCCACCTCTTTGCTCCCTCCCAGCTCCCCAACCCAGTCCTCAGAGACCCCCAGCCAGTCCACCTCTTTGCTCCCTCCCAGCTCCCTAACCCAGTCCTCAGAGACCCCCAGCCAGTCCACCTCTTTGCTCCCTCTTTGCTCCCTCCCAAACATTTATTTATCAGGAGCTTCGACGTCACTGGGTGATAGGAATATTTCAGCTTCCTTATAGTCCCATGGGATCACCATTGTCAGTCCGTTGTTGACCGAAACATCGTTATTCAGTGCATAACTATATATCAATAATTGTCTTGTTGATAAACAAATGCTAAACACTGTCATCACTTTTCTCCTTTTTTTCCATGAAATTTCTTTCGCTTTAGTGATTTCTTTTGCTTAGTGAAAACAGGAGCTAAAGTAGGTCTTTCGTAGAAGCAAAGTAGCGTGAAGCGGACATTCGCAAAGCAGGGGATACCTGTAATATTATGATTGCTTTTTCCTTTAATCCTTCAATGGTCAATCGGCGCTTGAGACAAGAATTTGCCGTTCTGTTTCTAGAACCTTTCGATGTGCAGCTGTGACCGGCAGGCCAAAATTAAATACGACGTCATCGTGGAAGGATTAGTGCGGTAGAATCCCCTGCCCTGCAGGGGGCAGCAGTAGCAACTCGGCGACGATGTGTCTGGGCGACTCTTGTCTCCTTCTACAAAGAAGAAGCCATAGAAGCACTTCAGAGAAGACTGCAGAATGACAAATTGATTTTGGGGTGGGGAGATGGTGTGGGATGGCTGGGGATATAACGGGGCATCCCACCACGGGTCGTGTGTACTGTAAATCTCCTGTTTCGCTGCCGTTGCGGCCGCGATGCACATTACACTGCTGGACTAAACCTTGGGAGAAGCCGCTGGATTGAATTAACTGAGAGGATTAATGATGGATTTAGGGAAGCTGCGGACGAGAGAGACAGTTTAGGGACATCCAGATAAAAAAGCGGTTCTTTTAAGCCGGTAGACATTAGCTTGGCAGTGACTGAAAAATAAAAATAAAATGAACTTTTTAATTTTCGATGACACCGTGTTATTTCGCAGCTTTAAGCGAATATCTCTCGCATGTATATTTCCGTCGCCATTTTCAACGTCACACCCTGACCGAGTATAATTAGTATATGAGTGGTAAGCAAGCTTCCTAAACACTTAATAATTATGAAGTCTGCTCACCGTGACCTGAAGTCGGGGGGGGTAATTGTCCCATAGCAACATGACAACTCCAATCATCTGCCAGAATTAGCCGCTCTTTACGACCATACGTTAACGCGACTCTGGGGCTTCGATGGGGGAACAATCAATTTTGATAAGTGGCTGTGGAGTTCGCTGTCTAACATTAATTAGGCTAATTTCAGCCCGCCAGTCTTCTTGAAAGGGATTCCAACAAGAGACGTCGGACGGGTCGGTTCAGCTGCCAGTGCGTTTGAAGCTGAAGCTTGATTTATGTATGCGAAACGGGCCGGAACGTTATACATCACCATCAGACAAGACTTACCTTTTATTGCCCCGTCTCCTCCTTTTCTTTTTTTTTTCCTTTACTCCATTCCTTTAATTCTTTAATCACACGGACCTCTTTGGCTCGGGTGTTCCGGGCTCCAAAAAAAGGTCAGTCCATTAATAGAATTTTACATCGCATGTACGGCATAAAGACAGCAGGAATCCTGGAGACTGTGGATTTGTCATCGAAAGGTTGTAGGTTCAAGTTCCTGGAGATGATCTGCTGCTGTATACTTGATACTCTTGAGTGGCCTTAGGAAAATATCAAGCTAAATAAGTACAACGTAAGTTACTAAGTACCTTTATTTTTTTAATTCCAGAATCATGTAAACGGCGTCAGTCTTAGCTACTTAATGGCGCAATATGCATGGTAGGTTACCCCGACAATTACTTTGTATAAATTCACCCAGCCCTAACCTTAACCATAAGTAACCAAACAAAATACAAGACTTTTGGCCATGTTTTCATTGCACTCACAGATTTTAGAAGTTATCCCTATCCACAATGTTAAAATAACAGGTTTTTATCACATTTGTAGAGATATATGGTCCCCACAATGTAATATATACATACCCACACACACGCACACACTTGCCACAGGACATAGCTAACCTGTAAAGCGGAGCACCTTCAGGAAACGTGCAAACAGAGGAAGAACATGCAGACTCCACAAATGTCACATCATTGATTGATTTATGAGGTAAGCATGTTCCTGGAACTCAGTTTATATCTGTGCGGTTTATCCGCATTATTTTCCTCTGACCTTTCGATGCATAATGAGACATAATGCAGCCAGGTCCTCCTGAACGGCTCCCCCGCCGCCGTCCCGCTGGCCTTACGGCCACCAGCGCACGGCCCGTTGCTGGCTTTAATTAGCACCAGGCTAGAGGCCGGCACCCCCAGACCCTGCCGCGTTTCGCTTTGCGGCGAGCATGTCCAGCGTCTGTTTATTCCGTGGCCCCCCTCCTCCCCCGTGACGGGAGGTCAGGGAGTTCAAATTCAGGGTGGGCTGCCGGCATCACCTCTGGCCTCCTCGCCGTGCTCCTGCCTCCTCAGACAGTGAATCTCTGCTCCCCCAAGTCAGCATCACTCAGCGGACAGTTTTGCTTATGGCCCCAGAGTTATTTACGGTGTTTCTAACCTGGGTGTTCCTCCTCATACATCTCTCCCTCTGCTGCCCCCTGAATGATCAAACAGTATTTTTGGGTTTTTTTTGCAGGGGCCAGGCCTGTTGTAAGATCATTCTTTTTGAGCCTCGCAGCTCATTTCTCTTCTGCCATGTTTGATATACTCTAAACACAACCCTGGTCTACAATGTGATTGGACAATGCGATTGGACAATGTGATTGGACAGTGCGATTAGACAATGCGATTGGACAATATGATTGGACACTGATTCTCCTATTTGAGAAACATCTGTTGTGAAAATTCATTAATTCTTTGAATTTAGTGTGCTCATTGACTGTATTCTGCTCTCCGCTTTGGGGGTGCTCTGTAATTTATAACATTAGCAGTGCAAACTGCCTTGGTTAAAGACCCCAGTCTTTGTGGGCTAATGATGTATTGCTTTGAAAAGGAGTCTTTGACCAGGCTGTAAGCTTGTACAGATCTGACCTTAAAAACACAATAAATCTTTTTCTCTTAAAAACAGAGAAATGATCAGGATAGTGTATTTTGATATTTTTTTCAGAAAGGGGGTATGAAACCCACTCACAGACTGTCCAACCAGTGAGCAGCTTTGTGCTTGTCAGGTATGTGTAGGTGGAGCTGGTGGTTCCTAAGCACTCGCTCGTTTTCCCCTACCCATTGGAAGTGCCCCTCTTTAGTCGTTCAAACTGCCCCTTTTGTTTGACCGTCAATAGGAAACCCCTGGTTGGAAAAATTTACCCCAAGCCTCACCCTTCACTCCCCGCCTGCTGAAGCTGAGAGGTGCATGGATGCCATGGAATCCACTATCAGCAAGATATGAAAATGAGCATTGGCGTCCCTCCTTGTCTTCCAGGCAATTTTATTGTACAAAGCAGGATGACAGAACCCTGGGAGATGTCCTGTACAGTGCTTCTACTGCTCCTTTGTAGTCCTGGTCTAAACCCTAGAAATAACCACAGATATTTAAGGTAATATCTGTATGAGAGTTGAAATGCCCCTTCTCCCCCCCCCCCATGTGCCTTCTTGACCATTATCATTGAGCCTGCTCGAACCTGGCTAACATGACCGTCACATGACCGAAATTGTCAAATGACATTGTCCATAAGGTAAAAGTCTGCCTTTAACGCAATAACCGCTGTCACCTTGGGTTTGAAAGCGTTTTGGTCCCTCGCATGACTCCTCCTGTCCGTCCTCTGTGTATAAACATTCATCACACATTTCTCTGGAGGCATTAAAGATAGAAAACGGTGGACTTAAACG
Organism: Petrocephalus sullivani; assembly: GCA_026780845.1. Lineage (NCBI taxonomy): Eukaryota > Metazoa > Chordata > Actinopteri > Osteoglossiformes > Mormyridae > Petrocephalus > Petrocephalus sullivani. Next base: position 8,790,725 of record JAODKM010000025.1, read on the forward strand.
AGCCATTTAAGGCCCCTTTGCCACTTTGTTATTGCTCTTGGGGCATCATGTGACTTTATGGGTGCATTTCATACATGTAAGGCTGCGCAGAAGTAAAACATGCTATATATAAACACACTCGTCACAAGTCCAGGAAGTGAATAATGGACATGGATGAATAAATGTCAAAACACTGTCACATTAAACATGTTTCTTACGTTGACTGAAGGAAATGTTGGCCTCTTCATACACGTTTCTGACGCAGATCGATAAAGTTCTATAAATAAGCTGACTTTATTTGTGAACCTTCAGTTATTGGCTTTATTGATGGAACCTGATTTGATCAGCTTCCATTTTCCAAGACTTATTTTTAGAAGGGACTAACATAAGAGAAATGTGTTCAGTGCCCTGTTTGCAGACGCACATATGAGGTAACTGTGCGTCATTGCTTTGCAACAGCTTTGTACAGTGACACACGGCTTGGTCACTGTTAGAAGGTTGAAAAGAGGTGTATTTTTTTTATTAGATTTCAGGAATGGACTCGAGGTACCCTTTAAGGACACTGATGTGACCCGGTGTTTAACCCATCACTCCGTAGCACCCAGGAGATTTCTGTCTATCAATGTGATCGAAACGCAGCTTAATAGATGCTGCTTAAACCCCTTCAGCGTGAGTGATGGGGGGCACAAAGTGTGTCCAGTGCGGCTTCCTTAATATAGAGAAAGTGAAAAAAAACGTTCCAACGTTGACAAAGTCTGATGTTTGTTGGAGGTACAGACCACTCCCAGCCAGCTGACTGTAAGCCATTATGATACCAGTTTATTTGGGAACAAACAAATACACCTGCATAGTGCTTAAAATCAACGACCAGGTTATTGTTATCCGTGCCGTAATTTCCATTGTATCGTTAACATGCAGCATGTTGCTGCCCTCTCCGTTTATGCCTAGTCGACACTTTGACAGCACTTAAGTTAGTCATGTGCTTTCTCCCTCACTCATAAAAGCATCTGCAGAAAATGTAAATGTCATTGTCAGTTATCATTTGTTGGGTTTCAGAAATAATCAAGTTATCTCACATGAAACCTCAAAGATCCATCCATCCATCCATCCATCTATGGGATGTAATTCCATTGCAGGGCACATGCTCAACACGAACTATGGGACAGTCAAAGACAAGCACGTATGTTGGGGGGTTGGGGGGGGGGGGGGGGGGGGGGTGGGCGGATGGC
>JAODKM010000025.1:8828339-8848516 GCA_026780845.1 Petrocephalus sullivani
GGCGTGGGAAGGAGAGGGGCGCAGGGGGGGGGGGGGGGGGGGGGGGTGGGGAGGGGGGGGGGGGGGGGGGGGGGGGACCTGGCTGTGGAGAGGTGGCTCCTTTGTTAGCATGTCTGTGGCTTTCACCCGTGGTGTTGCTCTTGTCCATGTTGACAGGCTAAAGCCGAGCTCGAGGAAGCTGCAGCCGGGCCTTAAGCTGAACGCTTTCATGTCGGACAAGCTAATATCGACTCGGTAATGATCTATGCCCGCATCCTTTCTGTTTCCCGGAGCAGTAGTGAGCCTGACACCGTCACGTTGCCTTCACGGCGTCGGCCTGCCGATCGCCGTGCCCGTCCGTTGCCGGTTAGGCCTCAAGGTCAAAAGGCGTTCGGCATCCCTCCCGATTTGAGCGCATCCAGACTGCGATTCTCCCCACTTGGTTCCAGCCGGCGCTGATTTTCACGCCGCTCTCCTCGCTAATAATCGCGTGTGTGGTGAAAGAAAATGGCCTGTGACGGTAAACAACAACAACAATGAAAAAAAAAAACGTAAACATCGCCGCTCGGCCGTTTGACGCGCTTCTTAAAAGAAAAATATGTCTCCGTCTGTGCTCGTGCCTCAGAGCCAAACACGCCGTTTAGATATACAATCGCTCCAGCGCTTTACGAGGAGCCAGGGGACACAGGCAGGATGCCGTCTGTGCGCGGGAAGCCACTGCAGTCCCCCCTTGGAAAAGGCCATTAACATGTCAAGAAAAACATATTCCTGCTCCTCCCGTCATGATTTCCAAGGCCTTAATGTTTCTCTCCCACAGCATAGTCTGGATAGTGGGTGTCAGTCACAGAAGGGCAAAATTTGATGTCTTAGCTAGCTAATTTAGGCCTTAGCTAGCTGTACCTCAAGGGGCTATGCTCCAACAGAGTAAAATTTGCCGACTGGGGGAGGGGGGGTCCTCTCACTATAGATTTGCTTGACTGAGCAGGGACATGCGCTACCCCAATAGGAGTGGCACTGTCAGTCCTTTGAGCAAAGAGGGCACGACTCAGTCCTACTGGACATCTCTTCACTACGATGAAAAAGGTGTAAGGAGGACAGGGGCTGGGGGCACTGGCGAGCGGTGATGGGGGCACTGGCGAGCGCTATCTCGGATACCGTGCGGACACGGGCAGATCCGCAGACGCCAGAATGCGGCTTCTTGACGTGAATGGTGTTCTCCCTGCGACCATTGTGTCGGTGTCAAGCTGGTGGGGGGTGGGGGGGGGGCGGGCGGTAAGAATGACCTTAAGAGCCTCTGCTGATATTTCCTTCCTTTCTTACTTTTTTCCAGGCTTCTTTGCAGAATGTCAAGCAAGGACCGCCACATTGAGTCCAGTTGCCCCTCCTACATCAAGACCGAGCCCTCAAGCCCCGCCTCCCTCACCGACAGCATCAACCACCACAGCCCCGGCGGCTCCTCGGATGCCAGCGGCAGCTACAGCTCCACCATGAACGGGCACCAAAACGGGCTGGACTCCCCCACGCTGTACGGGCCGGCGGGCGGCCTGGGCCCCAACGGCGCCGCCGGCAAGCGCTACGAGGACTGCTCCAGCACCATCGCCGAAGACTCGCAGATCAAGTGCGAGTACATGCTGAACTCCATGCCCAAGAGGCTGTGCCTGGTGTGCGGCGACATCGCGTCCGGCTACCACTACGGCGTGGCCTCCTGCGAGGCCTGCAAGGCCTTCTTCAAGAGGACCATCCAAGGTTGGCTTTCGTACTCCTCAAGTTGGGGACCTTTGTCTCTTTGCACTATGCCTTAATTTGCCTGTGTAGTTCTCACACTTAGTTTTTATGTAAAAGCCTTTCACTTTATTTCACTTGTACATTTTTGTACATACTTTACGTTACCTGTACGTTTCTTGTTCCTTATTTTGCTTATACATATCTCACACCTTCTTTATTTCGTCATACTTCATTTAATTATACATTTCACACGTTTGGCTTACACATTTCTCATTTACATATACATTTCTTCTTTCACATATATATGTTATATATTCATCTCCTTATTTTGTTTAAATATATCTACATCAAGACCAAAGCCGGTATTGACTGCAGGATGTGAAGTAGACCAGGTTAGAAGTTATAGAAGTTGCTGAAAAATCTGAGTTACATTTCATTAGTAGCATTTCATTTAAAGCTTGCTGGGGACGGATATATTTAGACCAGCAGCCGGGTCCAAATGTTTTTCTTAGATGGAAACACAGTCCAAGCTCCACAACAACCAGGACATATTGGTATGTTTCATCCCATTAGCCAATAAAACTCCAGGTAACGGGGAAGGGGGCTCATCCAGCTGGACGTTTGTTGACTTCCAGCCTGTTGGGTCTTTGGGGGGGGGGGGGTATGGTTCAGCTCTACATTGGGTCTGAGGTGTTCTGAGCGGAGCAGCGGGTGGGCGGGGCCAGTATCACAGGCAGGGCGAGCAATCCGACACACTGGCATCTGGTGTAGGGATGGCACTGCTCCAGTGCCACCTGACAACCTGCATCTATCACTCCCCAATTGAGCCACTCGCGGCTGTATTGGCAGTGGGGGGGGGGGGCGCTCGCTGCCACCACCACCATATCCGCGGCTGGCACGGCAGTCATATTTAGCCGAAATCGCTCGCGCTGCATCTCACTGATCTGTGCCGTCCCCGTCTATTTGGCTCGTAGTGTGTTTTTTTTAGCCGTAGAACTTAAGTGGCTCTGAGACTTAAGCCTGAAGCCTTTGTGTCCGGGTCGCGTGGTGGCTTTGGCATGCATGGGACACATGAGAGCAAATGCGAAAAGCTAGGAGTGCCGCAGGCGACCCCCTTCTGCATTTTACACCAGATGTCATCGATTCCGAACAGCCAGCTAAATAAACGGCAAAGTCTGCGACGTGGACACGGCACCGTGCCGGGCAGACAAGGTCCGGAAGATGTCATGCGATGGGGTACGCATCTGCGGGCTCAAGTTTGTGGCCACATTGGCCACATTCCGCAGTAGGTGCAAGGTCTCACGCCAAATAAGGCTTTGCATGGCTTTTGCATCTAAATGCTCCCCCTTTGAGGTTTGAGTGCATGTCTACGAAAGCCCCATGCAAATGGGCCAGCCCTTCAAAATGCACCTCCTACACCATCAGACGTCGGGTCCTGCCGGTGTGGAGACCCCAACGACTTGTGGAGATTACCTTCACTAATGAATATTGGACCTCTGCTTAATGGACATGCATACTTTGAATACTGTTTCCTGTTGAATTAGCGAGCTCGGGCATTTAGTCTCCCCCGCTCTGCCGCTAATCTGCTTTTTAATGAGGAAACATCAGTTCACAGAAGAGAAGTCAATATAAATCAGTGTTTACAAAGTCTGATTAGCCCTGAAATATTTCATCAGCGAGGAGGTCCCAGACGGGCCCCAAGTTAATTGCAAGAGTCTGCGCTCTTTTCGAAGAGTCTCCTGGGTGCATGAGGCAGAAACGTGTGCCATTCAGCTCGCTCGCACCACACAAGCCCTTATCGGACACATGCCTCCCTCGGCCTTCTTTCTTTTCTCAAGAGAACACCCATCCATCCATCCATCCAACCATCCATCCATCTTCCATAACATCTTACCCAATACAGTATCATGATGGACATGAAGGCTTTCACAAGATGCCCAGGGCACGAGGCTGGGGGACAGCCAGGGCGGAATGCCAGATAATTGCAGGGAAAACAGTCGCACACTCAAGCAACCTCACACGTGCAAAACTTAAAGACACACAAGTCAGGTTAAGTCTAGTAAAGCTTTGTTGTCAAGGCAGCCACGTGCAGTATGCAGTGAGACGCAATAATGTTCCTCCTGATCCCACAGTGGGAACAGGCAGGACGGACAATGCAGTGCTGAAGACAGAGTTATGGTTTTATTTACATTTATACAGTATTATTTATATATTATATTTTGCTTTTGGAATAATCCTCCAAAAGACCACGACCTATATTTACAGCCTTAACCACGAGCTTCTCAGCTGTAGATGCAGGGAGATATTCTCCCAGCTACATTGGAGATATTCTCCCAGCTACATTGGAGATATTCTCCCAGCTACATTCTCGCCACCTTCCAATGTCTGCTCTTACAGACCCCACCCCGCGACAGATGTCCTGCCTCCTAGCTGCACGTCCACCTCCACCCGCAGTCGCTAACACGCGGCCACGTTAAAACGCAGAGCGTCAGCTTAGCGACCTGCCGCGTCGATATCTCTGCCCTTATTAAAACACACAGGACGTTTCGCCTTAAAGCCGCGGACGTCTGCTGTGACCCATAAGAATCTTAATAGGAACATCTGCTGAACAGTATATTTAAGGTGGACCGCAACACCGATAGCTGAGCCGCTAGCTGACTAGCTAAGTAATGCTGGGATTGTAACCAATGTGTGAGTGCTTTGTTTCTGTCCTGTTCTGTTTGCACACAGCCCCTCGTAATTAAGGTGGAGGCACGGCGACGCAGGAGTTCTGCGCCGCAATATGCAGAATTAGGAGTCTAATGTTATCTTTTTGCACAATTACTTTGTCAGCAGGAGAGCGCCGCGGGGATCGCCACCTTTATGAATGAGCCAGCAGAAGTGTATGACATCCGCAGTCCATCCACGGCTAGGCTTCACTGGTGCTTCAGCACCGCTAGTGAAAAGTATATATAGGCCTTGATGCCCATGCTTGTAAGGTCACTGGTTCGAATCCCAAACTTAACCAAATGGTCACATGTCCTTTGGGCCCTCGGGCAAGGCCCTTAACCCCCTAAAATGCTCCAGAGGTGCCAGATAAATGGCCTGAGCCTCTGCTTAGACCCCCAGCTTTGTGTGGTTATACCTCAAAGGAGACCTTGGCCTTCTAATGTAGCTCTCCTTGTGCAAACAGCACCGTTTGACATTATATAGTCTGAGAAGTCTGTCTTGTTTAGGAAAACAGGTTATCAAGTTATTGAGTAACTGTTTGATCTTCTCTTATGTTCCCTCCGTTTTTCCTGGTACCTAACCCCCCCCACCACCAGTGGGCACTCTCCCAGCGGCTGTCAAATGCTCTCTGTTCCTTCTCTCTACATGCCTTGCCACAGGAAACATCGAGTACAGCTGCCCGGCGACCAACGAGTGTGAGATCACCAAACGGCGGCGAAAGTCCTGCCAGGCCTGCCGCTTCATGAAGTGTCTGACCGTGGGCATGATGCGGGAAGGTAAGACGCGGCACCGGGGGGATGGGGGGTGGCAGGGAGGAGAGGAGCCAAGGCGGGCAGGGGGGGACTTGTGGCCTCAAGCCAGCGAGCTACCCAGACGATATTCTTCTTTGACCTCTTAGCCTCGGTGAACAACCAAAATGAATGCATGTAACATTCAGTACACATGCAGGGGAGAGATATTAGGGCTTCATGTTCCAGATCATAAGAAACATTTAAGCAAATTTGTCCTCGTGTGTAATCCTTGCAAATGACCTGGTTGCAAATGGCCCCAGGGCAGTGTGGCGCCACCTCGCCACTGACCTTTACATATGGCAGGGGCGGGATTATTCCCGATGATCGGCGTCGACACGGGTTACCGCGGCCCGCCGCCACAGCTTCCCGGGGGCCTTTCTGCCGGTACGGGCCTTTGTCTTCATTCAGGAACCGTTGTCATTGCCACGCGGAGCCTGACCATCCGGGTGGAACACGTGTTCGAGGTGAAGGGTCCGCCCGCGTCGGAAACGGGACCGGGTCGGTGCCTTGCGATCTTTGCGCCTGCAGGAGGGCTGAGCTGCTAGCAGGCCTGTTCCGTCCACTAACCCTCCACCACTCGGCGGCTCGTTCCCGTAGGTCACATGACATGTCGATGAGCACTGGTCAGGTCAGTTTGTCCCCACCCCCAGCACAGGCCCCGCCCACCCCCTGCCTCTCCTCCCCTAATGACATCATCAGGAGTATCATCGCCCGACTCCCCCCCCACCACCACAGCCAATGTCGTGGGCGTGGCGAGCTATATGGTCCCCGCCCCTGAGCCGCGAGCTATATGGTCCCCTTCACCTCGGTAATTGATAAGGCGAGGCACAGGTTGGGGCGTCCCTGAAGGAGGCCAGGGGCCCTGTTTGACGCATGCCCCCCCCCCACCCCAGACAAATAGCCACCTTTTGTTCTTGCTGCCAGCCGGCCGCACGCACATACATCAAACTGGCGGCGAGTGGTGCTGCCATTTATTGTAAAAACGCCGAATTTAATACAGGCGTCCCACTCTACATATGAATAAGGGTCATTCGCTAAATTGATTCATCAATTTTCCCAGGTTATACCCAACATATAGTGCTTAAAAAAGGGAGGGGTCCACGTTTCGACATGAAGGCACCTTTTTGGCTATGAATATGAATCCTCGACGGCCTCCTCACATAACATTAGACTCCTAATTCTGCGCATGCACGCAGGCCGGCTCTCCCTGGGAACCCTCGGCCACTTTTTTTTGTTTTTTTTTTAGATCCTTGTTGTTGTCTTTTTTTTTCTCTGGATTCCCGGGAAAAGCGCGGATCAGCAGAGCGGCCCGCTCGCTGTTTAGCCGCATCACAGAGAATCTCCGGGAGTTGTCAGAGGACGTTAATCGCGGTGGGGGATCGGCGAGTCGGCACGCCGCGGGGGGGTGTGATGCCTTTTCGACGGTTAAGAGGGGCTCAGTGGTGGAAATAGGCAGCCTGTGGAATAGGGAGGGGGGGGCGGGGGGGGGGCTTGCGACGAAGCCAGATCTGCATGAAATCTGCCATGCTGCCCTGGAGAGATCAGCAAGGAGGAGCTCACAGAAAGAAACAGCCAAAAACACTGCTCCACTCTGCTTTGGTTTCTGTTATGGGTTGGTGTACTTTTGGACAGAGGCCAGAATTTACGCCTTCACTAGGAATATACCCCTCCCCCGACCCCCACAAAGTCGCAAAACCCCGGCCTGCGGTCAGCTGGGCGGCTCAAATCCCCCAGGAGGGGGCGGCCAGTTTATCCCCTGTGAGTGCCATGGGGCCTGTTTCACTTTAAACAGCAGCTTTTCTGGGAGGGGGGTGCATGTGAGGAGAGTGTGGGATAAAGTGTGGTTATTGGTGGGTGGAACCCTCCAGTGGGGGGGGTCGTTTATGGCCTTGAGCTTTCATATTTCAAAGCTGCTAGCAGAGCCGTCCGCTGGAGGCACTTCGGCCTGCGGTGCGCTGAGCCGCACCCACCCGCGCGCGTGTAAACGAGGCGGCCCGGGACTCGGGACTCGTGCTAACGGGCCGCACGCGCCGACGGCCTCTCGCCGCGGCGCTCGCCGTCACCGCCCGGCGCTAACGCAGGGGAAATTGCCATTTGCCGTCCCATGCCGCTGCTCATACTCACTGACCTCAGAGGCTAAGTGCCCCCGTGTCCTCGTACCTCCAGCCACCCAGCTGTAAAATTACATCCCCAGACAGGTCTGAGACCGAGTTGGGGGGGGGGACGGGGGGCAGCCACGTGGGAATGAAATGTTTCTGTGGAAAAGAGCACAGGTACCAGGGGTGTTATGTACACCTTGGCGTCAGCTGGCTACATCACGATCGATTAAAATTCGTAGCTCGGTGTCACAGGATTGGCCCTGATGGGGGCGCTGTCATGGCCGGTGAGATCCTCCGGTGTATTAAAGGCACTGTCTGGGAAACCTGGTCTCCCTCTGGCTGTGGACCAAGAGCCATGTTCTGACTACGGGACAGGAGCTGACTACATGTCATCATTACTAAATAACAATAGTAATAATAATAATAATAATTAATAAAGAATTTCCAAGACCTTAACAAGAAAGTAGAACAAATTTAATAGCAAAGAACATATGTAAACGTATTTCATTTAACATATATACCTTACTATATAACTGGAATAGTATCAGCTGTGTTGTGCCACTGGAGTTGATGGCTAAATTTCTGTGTATTTGTAAAACTGGGGCTTTGCTGTTGCTTTCCATTTTTGTTCGGGCACCAGACCTCCTTGTTAATCCACCGTTAAATGCAAATTTAAAACGTAGGACAAGTGCTAACTGGGGAAGCGAGCGTGGCGAGGCGGGATCTTTTGGGGGAGCTGACGCCCCTCGTTAGTCGCGAGATGAAACGCGGGAGCCGTTAGCTACGCGAGCGCCTCGCTCCCTTCCGCAAACGACATTTCCCTTGCCGTGCTAACGTTTGGTGAGGAACCCCCTCGACTCATTTGCGATCCAGTAACACAGCTGGTTTCTGTTTGGACTAGTTCATCTTTTCTTTGGGGGGGGGGGGGCTATTGTAACATTTGAACAGTCTATCGATTTCGCCCGATGTGTTTGCATGCGGCAGGGAGCCCTGAGCAGAACGTCTTCCGGGGTTCCTCGCTGTATATCAGAGGGCCCGCCTCCATCCTCATGCTGTAGGCGAACCCTCATGTTTGCGTTTTATTTATCAGCAGACCTTTTTTTATCCAAAGTTACCTAGATTTTTGAGAAAGTCAAATGGTTCCGGGAGGGTTGCTCAGGGGCTCAATGGTGACATCACATTGTCAACCCTGGGATTCGAACCAGCAACCTTCTGCACACGAGCATGGCCCACAGAGCCTTTTTAATATTGTCCGCTGTACACAAGACCGTAGTGTGCGGGTGCAAGGGGGACTTCAACATGCCATTCATTCTCAAGCGACAGGGGGGGGCAGCGCACGCAGGGGACTCCGGAAGAAAGGCATGAGGGATCATGTACGGAAGTGTGACATCCCGTTCCCGAGCCACAGCAATTATAGTCCCCCTTTAACCGAGTGCCGTGTAGACCCAGCGATCTTAATGAAGGCGGAGATTTAGATTTCGGCTCCAAGCCGGCCCTCGTGATTGGCTGAGGCCTCCAGAGAGCTGGGCGCTGTCCAGCGGGGGAGAGTCTGCCTCATGCACTAGCGGGCGCCGGTACTGTCTTGCAGGTTCTCTATGCCGCTGCTTTCCTGCTGGCGGGAGGAAATTAGAGTGTGTGTATACAAGCTTTGCTATATTTTGGTGGAAATATGTGTAGCTTTACACGTCAAAAAAAATAAAGGCTTGCAGAGCTCTTTCTTATGGGTTTGGTCTTTTTATTAGCCTCATAGTGGGAGAGGAAGAGCGGGAAGGGGAGACAGAGAAAGCCAAGCTTGTAAAAGTGACTTCAACGTATAAATTCCCCCCTGGCTCGCGATCTTATGCACAAACGTGGCTGGAGACTTTGGCCCATACAGCCCATTGTCTGCTAACGTCCAAGTCTTCACCTTCCCGAAATGAACAGATTGACAATCAAAATCTTCAAATATAAATATACAACATCCATTTTCATGTGTTGTCTTAAGGCTTTTTTTATATCTTAGTATATTTAGAAATGAAGTATGAACAACTCAGAGAACATTTCAATAAGAAATTGTACAGCTTGTAAATCATGATTGCCTTTAGGTTTTATGTCAAATAATTACAGTATTTAGTAATGAAGCAAGTGCCTGTGCTGCTTCTATATGTGCCTGGCGCATTATTATTATTATTATTATTATTATTATAATTTTTAGGTGCTACCTAGTCTATGTCAAGCTACATTCCTCTAGAATGTTCCGTCTTCTCTCTCTGCCTCTTTTATCGTCTGTTTTCCCGGGTCATCTCATAATATGCCAGAGATAATTCCGTCTGCTTGTCCACGACTCAAACGGAAGTTCCGCCTTGTTTTCCCTAAAATCCAGAATAACGTCATGTGAGACATTAGCTACTGAGCTCTTTTAGTTCTTAGATGTCTGGAAGTCAGTCCTTGTATGTTGATATCCTGTAGCATTGTGCAGATGCAAATCGAGAGACGTTTAACCAGCAGAGGGGATGGAGGAGGACAGGATTCACTAGGACAGCGGGGAATGGGGGGGTGACACCAGGCCAGGTCTTAGAGCCGGTGCTGGGGCTCCAGTCTCTCTACAGGACTGGGATAAATGGGGTAAGTAAGACTCTGTGACATGACCCAATCCCACCCACGTCAACAGAATATTCCCAAGGACAATTATTACCGCGGATTAGTAACCAAATACTTTTACTTACAATAGCTTAGAGATGGAATTTCAACATAACATATAAACTTTATATCAATAATTTGTGATTTTAATGGCATTAATTTCTTTATTAATTTATTTTTATTAAAAGAATTTTCCTCCAGGCCAAAAATTTGTAATAGACGGTTTCCGTTGGAATCGGCCACGTTGGCGTGACCTGCATGATCTGGCGTATCTGTGACCTGTGACCTGTGGACCTGTGGTGTGCTCCTTTTGGTGCCCCAACCCCCCCCCCCCCCATGGGACTCCCTTGTGCTCTTTGGCGTTATTATATTACCGCGGCCTGCTGACTGCAGGCGTGGCGCGCGGAGACGCGGACAGACAGAAGCGGCAATCGCGGCGGACAGAGAGGGAGTGAGAGCCGCAGCCCCCGCAGAGAGCATCTGTCTCAAATACTGCCTCGCCCCTCGGCCCCCTCCAGGGCCCGCCATTCTCACAAGTACAAGCGAGTGTGCTCACACACGCACCAAGGCACGCGAGTCCCTTCCGCTGGCCACCCTGTCTCAGGCTGGCTCGCTTCTTCCTGTGACGGGGAGCATAAATCATCTTCTTGTCAGGCGGCCGGGCTCCTCCCAGATTACGCAGCGGCGTCGCACGCCGGGGAGGCCGGGAGCGGCGTGCAGGCCGCACACGGAGCTGCTGCCGCCCCTCCCTCTCCCTCACACCTTCCCCCCTCCTTGCTTCGCTGCTAAATTAGAGTCCCCGTCTTCACAGGGAGCTCTCAGGGGGTGCCGATTATGCAGAGTCCCTCGCCTGTGCCCCTGTCCCAGTTTCCGCCTTGGAAATGCCCCTCTTCCTGTTTTCCTAAATGTCAGACTTGCACTTTTTCTGTCATGTGGGTGTGAGCAAAGCCCTCGGCGCTATTAGGCGAGGAAAGCCAGTGGCAGACAGGTCAGCGAGCACGCGCCCGACTGCACGCAGGGCTCAGGCTTCCACGCGGCCCGAGAGGGGCCTCTGATTGCTGCTACAGACAGCACCCCATAGTGTTTGGGAGGAAGGTTCTTGTCCAGCAGATAGGGGTTTGCGTGCCCTTTTATCTTTGGAAAGTGAGGTGTGCGTGCATGTGTGTGTGGGTCATGTACACTGACCAAATGTCCCTGCATTTATGATAAAAACCTGTTATTTAGATGTTGTGGGGACCATTTGTTTCAGTCCACAGAAGGGGAAACTCAATTTTATAAAAATTTGTGGCTGCAGTCAAAAAAAAATTATATTTAGTTTGTTTACTTATGGTTAGGGCTGGGTAGGGGCTAAGGTTGTCATTGGTGGGTTTAGGGTTTTTCCCATAGGAATAAATGGTCATGTCATGTGTGTATGTATTGCGAGAGAAATGTAACCAGCAGAAGGCACGGAGGAGGATGGGATTCACTAGGACAGCGAGGAATGGGGGGGTGACACCAGGCCAGGTCTTAGAGCCGGTGCCCCGTCCTGGGTTGTTCCCTGCCCTGTCCGGACCCCCGCGACCCTGTCTGGGAAATGGGTTTGTCCTTTACACAGTGTATATAATACACTGGAGTTGGCGAGCCGTTTGACACTGTCACATGCGAGTTTGGTGGCAGCCTCATTATCACGTGACGAGTGATTGGCGGCCCCCTGTGATGGCAGCTGCCTTCTCCTACCCCCCCCACCGCCAGGATGCTGTAGGCCTGGCAGCCCCTAACACCCCACAGTCACACGTCCCGAGCCCCGAAAGTGGCGTCATCATCATGGCGAGACAAAAGGACGGCAGTGTTGTGTGCTATGGACCCGAGTAGCCGTCCGCCCAGAAGCCCGCGCGGCCAAATCTCTGCCTGCGTAATCCTATATTAATCATTTGGCTTAAAGGGGTTTTTTTTTTGGCCCACGGAAGTAAAGCCCAAAAAAAAAAAAAGAAGTAATCATTTTTATTATTATCGTTTAAATATAGTCAGATCCTATTTGGAACGGATTTGAAATCGAGGCATTTAGTATAACAACATATCGTAGCTATATTGGCAGAATGTTTAAAAACATATAGCTCTTTCTAAGCCCTAAATTAGATTAGGCTTCCAGCGAGCCAGCTGGTGCCTGCTACCCTGGCTTAGAATGTAATAGTGACATCGGCATTGCGGTGAATCCCCTTCACGGCGGGGGGCGTGTGGGTTGTGATAGGCACAGGGGCCCACTGTTCATGCCCCCCGCCCCTCAACCCCCCTCGTCTAGTTTGATAGCTAAGACTTAGGGCAGGATGTGTAGCGCAAGCAATCGTGATCGACCTCGCCACGGTCGCCACCTTGTTTAGTATATCCCCTCTGGCGCTGCCGAAAACGACATACCTAATTAGGGCATTAACGAGCGGTAATTGGTAATAGCCGAGGCCACGCGGCGAATGGTAAAGGTCAGGCAGGCGCGTCGACGGCGGCGTCTGACGCGGCGGCAGACGGTAAGGTGGGGGCTGTGGTGCCCTCCTACTCCTCCTCCTCCCTGGCCTTCCTCCCTCTCCACGGTGCCTGCTCCCCAGAACGGAATGACATCGTCAGGCGTGTGGGTAACCTAACGGGGGGTAGCGGGGGTCTCGAGTCGGGAGGGGCGCGTCTTTGGTAAGCCGCCAATACGACTTGATCCGCTGACTCAGGGCCTCATTATTTATTCGTTTGTATGTTTCAGTTGTTTGTTTGTTTGCCTTCCGCAGCCACCCAGAACCACTTGTCAGTAAGTGGGGGGGACAGCTGGAGACCAGCCCGTCTCATGTGCCGCGGGGGGGCCTTGGAGACCCCCCCCCCTCCTCATTTCCCTAATTCCCCAGCATGAGGGCGGGCTGGTGCTGGGGGATCCTCACTGACACTTTACCCCTTAATTGAGGAAGGTTTTCCCCGAAAGTGTCTTGGCCAGGAGCCGCGGTTCTGGCTCGCTGCCGCTCGGTGCGGCCGCTGCCATCGTTGGGGGTCCCTGGAGAGCGACTCCAGTAGTGCTCTCCTGCCGACACCAGTGCCCGTGTTTCCAGAAGGTTCCATATAAGCCTAGCCTTGCCATCTCCATAGATGAAGTATCAGTGGAATAATATGCTCTTTTTGGTGGTGTTTTATTATACCTCCGCCCAGCAGAACTACCTCCTCACAGCCTCAGAGGTGCACAGGAATCAGGTGACCTCTTGCCCGCAGCCACACACAACAGAGCCCCTAACACAAAAATTGCACCAGAGGAAAATAACGTGTTGTGTCAACAGAGCAGACTGGAGGTGGCCGTTCCTGACGGACAGGAGTGACCAGTCAGGCCTAAGCACCACGTCCCACTTGTTCAGTCCGGACCCCCTTGCTGTGTGGGGAAAAAACACGTCTCTCACTGGGGCAGGCTCTTCCTCTGTCCGCCACAAAGACGCAAAAACACGTCCCTCACTAGGGCAGGCTCTTCCTCTGTCCGCCACAAAGACGCAAAAACACGTCCCTCACTAGGGCAGGCTCTTCCTCTGTCTGCCCTGCCACAAAGACGCTGGTCTTTTGTTAGAGGAATTCTGGAAGTGTGTGGCGCTCACTAGCCGAGGACGACTTTCTGCTCACCTGTCCTGCTGTCCTTTTGCATCCTGGCCGCTTCCGAATCCCATATCCACCTGGTCCAGTTGCCATGGAGATAAGCCCATCATGTGGCCACACACAAGGACGTCTGTGTGTATGCTTCACCTAAGAAAATATTACTTCTAGGCCATTTGGCTAACAGTAATTTGCTTATCAAAGTGTTTTTCCTGCCTTTATTTGTTGGGTTGGGGTGTGGCTCAGGACCTTGAGCCTGTGAAGGTTGTTGGTTTAAATCCCAGGGTCAGCAGAGTGATTTCACCATCAGGCTCTTGAGTAAGGCCCTTAGCCCCCAATGTTTTCTTTACATTGTACAAGTTCTTTATATATACTATTTCATAGGTTTGCACACACTGCACACATATTTAAAGTAATATCGCAGCATACAAAGTCACAGACACACACTCTGGAACTCCCACACAGACCTGCATGCACACATTAATGTCTTACCTTCCTCTCGTCCAATTAAGCCCTTACCCCGTTTTACTGCAAAATTAATGCCATGCCATTTGGATTCTTTTTATTTATTAATTGCATTGAAATTGACTAATCCAGTTAAAGGCTGTCTGATTGGGCGTAGAGGACTTTTTATAGTTTGATGTAAGTTTGAGGAGTAGTTTTGGAATGTGGTTCCTTTAGGAGATATCTGGGAATTCTTGTGAAAATCTTAGCGAAGGATTATGAGTTTTGAGAAGTGCAGTGCCTGGCTCTCCACCCCTGGTGCCCCATGCCTCGTGCTCTGGGCTCATGGGATTGGCTTCAGGCTCACGGTGACCCTGCACTGGATGGATGAATGGATGGATGGAAGAATCGAGTCTAACCTAACACCTTCAAGCAGCCACCCACTCCAGAACCATCCTGCCTACTAGGAGATGTCGTATTCTCCATTGCGTCCCCATGCAGGCAATAACACTCCCCCACGGAAATCCTGGGGCCACAGAGTGCCGTCCATGCCGAAAGTGATGCGGGGCTCGGGAGTGATGGCAGTTCAGTTAGGTTATTTAACAGGGAGACCCCTGTTGGGGCCCCCCAGTGTCGGGGGCTGCGTTTCCTCCGGCCACTCCCCGGGTGGGAACCTGCAGTGTCAGGGGCCACGTTTGCCCCTTCCTTGGTGGGGCCCCTCACTCTGCTTTCTTCTGTCACTTCCTGGGAAGGGCCCCTCGGCGTCGGGGCCCAGTGTTTGGCTCCTGTCTCAGCAGCTGGGACCCCAGGCTTGTAAATGGCACTTATGTATGATGCTCTAGGGAACACCTGCAGTTAGGGCAGCGAGAAACAACCTGGCTTTTTTATTTCCCATATATTTATATGTATTTTTTACAGTTGTGGGGAGGAAAATCACAGATCTGGAGAAAATGGGTCACTGGCACGTCTTTGTTGTGACGATAATTACATTAATGGATCAGTAATTCCATTACATTCGCCAGGCTACCAGGCGAACGCATCCACACACATAAAGACGCATGTTCACACGCGCGCACGCACACGCACACACACGCGCGCATAAGGTGCAGGAAGGCAGGGTCTCTGGAAGACTGTGTATTTCCACCGAAAAAAGCATCTGCAGAAAACCGCGCTGAGTGGGATCCTGGGAACGAGAGGGAGAGAGAGGGAGAGAGAGAGAGAGAGAGAGAGAGGGAGAGAGAGAGAGAGGAACCATCAACGCCGTCTTAAGAGGACAGGACTGTGCCGGACCAGCCACATCCAGACGTGGGGGAGGCGAGGGGGGGTTCGCCGTGTCAGGTCACAAATTACGTTGTACTTTGACAGATTGTAGCCCTGCTTCACGAGAGCAGTAACATCTCATTTGTCACTGTTTGATCTGTAAGTGCAGCAACAGGAAGGGAAGGCCCTCCATCTCAGCGGCGATTTAGCGGTGGCCAGCGCCACGGCGGCCGGCAGCCACCTGCCCATGCCCCGCGCCACTGATCTGTTTTAATTTAATCGCCCGTCAGTCGGCATGAAGGCAGAAATCGTCTCCTTTTGATCCTACCATGCCGGACATGTGCTCCCATTCCCTCTGCCTCCCTCCCACCCCCCTCTGTCTCCCTCTCTCCCTCTGCCTCCCTCCCTCTGCCTGCCTCTGTCTCCCTCTGCCTCCCTCTCTCCCTCTCTGCCTCCCTCCCTCTGCCTGCCTCTGCCTCCCTCCCTCTGTCTCCCCATGTCTCCCTCTGCCTGCCTCTGTCTCCCTCTGTCTCCCTCTGCCTCCCTCCCTCCCTCTCTCTTCCTCCCTCCCTTTGTCTCCCCAAACGAGCCCGGCCTCCTCTCATTTGTATATTTCTTATGTTCTTATGCCTCACTCCCTCTGCCTGTCAGGTGGCAATCTAGTCTGGCTGATACTATAGCTGTGTGGTTGTTTTTGCTGAGATGCTGCCATTGTTTATCTGAAACAAAAGTAAAAGAAACATAATATAATGAAACATAAAATTACCCCATAGCACCCAAAGAATTTATCAGTCAGTATAAAAAGTCAGTATAACTGGCGTCTCGTCCAGGGTGTGCCCCTACCTTATGCCCTGTGCTGCCTGGGATTCAAGGCACCCCCCCAACCCTGACTGGACTATTCAAAGATGCAGAGATGTTAGCAGCTGGGCCAAAACGTATAATTCCCAGGCCTATGACAAAATGACCTGGACCCGGACCCCATAACATGCAGCCCCCTCCCCCAACCAGGCTTGGGACAACTCCCCCCAGCTGTCCCTCCAAAACTATGGGCCTGGAGATCAGTATATGTAGTAGCAAAGACCAGATCCTGCACATAGGTCCAGTGACAGTGCTGAGCGGGTTAGAGCACATCGTGCAGGGTGAGACTAAAAAAGATGGATGCGCTCGGCTACGGTAGCCGAAATGAATAAAGTGGTTCGGCAGTGTAGGACGTTCCCTATGGAGCAGGTCCGGGAGAGGCTGCGAACTCACCCCCCGCCCCATCGCACACGCACCTTTAAACTCCCATTAGCCCTGCGCCTTCTTGTGGGGCTGGACCCACCAGAGCCCCCTATCAATGTAGTTAAATTCGCAGCATATCGGCCGCTGATCTGTCACCTCTGGCCGGCGATAAGAGACCTCTCGCATTATTGAATCAACAATGGGGCGGCTGTGCCCGCGGCAAGATAACAACCTGCTTATTTCCCTATAAGACGGGCCGGACGAAAAGCGGCGTCCAAATCCACCCGCTACAAGCGACTCAATTATCATAAAGCCGCCGCGGCGACACCCCAACCCCCCCCCAGTGCGCGGGGGGCCGCCGTCACCCCTGATCTCTGCGTGATGCGCCGTGCATGCAACCCTGACATGTTTCTATCATTTTTAACACAGGATTTTTGATTCTTAGATGTTTTACTTTTCGGTCTAAGGCGCAATACGTAGCCTTTACGTTTCCTCTGAATTAAGCTGTGTAAGAACAGAGAACTGACTACATTTCAGAGGTTTAATTGACTCTAATCTAAAAAGAAATAGGTTCCGTTGCCGCTTGCAGTGCAGGACCTTTAAGTGACGCGGCCTCCGCAGAACCTTTAAGTGACACGCAGCACCAGGTTATTGCAGTGCAAACTTCCACTAGCTTTACGCTGGAAGGAATTCTCTTTTTCTCATGATGGATGTTGGTGATGCGGTTCCTCTGTCACCAAACGCCTATAATAAATCACAATTTTCCATAATCAGAAGTGCCTTCCCCACCTACAGACTAAATCGCTGTCTCTTTACACTCTCTTAAATATTTCTCTCTCTCTCTCACACACGCACACACAGAACAATGGCGGAGGTATAACAATGGCATTTCTGATCCAGTTCCACCACAGCCCGCCATATATCCGAAGGACGTTTTAGCTTCGGAATCCGACGGTGATCCGATCAGGGCCAGCCGGGATATCGGCATTCAGCACTATTCTCACCCTTAAAGTGCTTTCTGCTTGTCGCTCCATCTAAGTCAGCAAAACACGCTACGAGTTCCACATCGACGCCCCGTAAGGCATCAGGGAATGTGCCGGAATTGCGAGATATGTGAAATCAGTCAGTGTCATCCAATGCCTATTTTAAAGCAACATGTGCATAATAATAATAATAAGAATAATAATAATAATAGGCATCAAAGACGAATAGGTGATAAAAACTAAATGGACAAATAATAATAATAATTAGACCCTACATAGGACCCTATATTTATCCCCTTGTTATGTAACAGTAGCTTGTAGGATCCGTTTTCATCGTGACCCCCAGTAACGCATCCTCTGTCTGTCTCCCGGTCCCCCCCCCCCCCAACACCACGTCTGCCTCTCCCTGTAGAAGTGGGCGGCAGAGCCTGGACACATTTCATTAGCGTCACGCCGCTCCTGGTCACCCTTTGCTGTTTGAAGGCTCATTTGTTAACTGGAAATTGTCTTTTTTCCTCTCCCTCCTTCCCCCTTTTTCCTTTTTTTTTCTTTGCGGGCTTTGGAAATATAATTTTCAATTTTTAATTTGATTCATTTAGATTAAAATCATTAATCAGGGCTGAAAGTGAGTTAATTTTCTGGAAAATAAATGAGGCTGTTAAGACAGGTCTTTATGAAGTGCGGGCTTTGTGCGCGCAGGATAAGACGCGACCTGGAGGGGTGACCGCAGCCAGGTCTTCTCCCCCGGCTGGGGCTCCGCCTCCTGCCGCACAGGGCTTTCCCCGCGCTTGTTTTCAGCACGTGCCGCCTGAGTTGTTACCTGTATTAAGAAAAGGCTGCATGATCTCAACTGTGACATTCATTGTAACGAATAACTGAATCATCACATTGGTGTGACTCTTCGGCAAGGGCTGAAATAGAGGCTGAGCTGTGTGTGGAGTCAGCTTTGCCTTTCTGACCTGAATCTGCGGAAAGAAAAGCGTTTTTCAGGGTGGTGGGGGCTTTTGCTTGAGAAACCTAGTTCATCTTTTCTGTGGATTTCAGCAGCCCTAGGAGGCTCTTCCATAGTAACCAACAGCTGTCATTACATCTTATTATTTTACCTGATGTGTATATCCAGCACAGGGGAGGGTTACAGTTTGTGAGCATTCACTGGGATTTGACCCCACAACCTTTGCATCGTTAGTTCAGCTCTCTACTCGTTGAGCTACTAAAATCAATATATGTAATATATCTGTAATACCATTCAGAAGTTTGTAATCGTACAGAAAGTCTTTAAAAATGACAGAGTAGCCAAAGTCCTCTTCGGGCTGACCACCTGTTTGTGGTCGACACCAGCATATTAGCATTACATTTCCCTAAACAGTGCGATCTAGTAGCCGCATGTGAGGCCGAATTTGCAAGTCGTTTCAATGAAATAAGGGACATTGATCACTGTATCCAAGAATCCCCCAGAATCCCCCCTCAAGGAGTGTGCCCGCAATGTATTTGAGGTAGAGAGAAATGAAAAGCTTTGATCAGAGATCATAATTGCAGTGAGTGTGGAAGACTGAAGCTTCGGATGAGAGCCACCATACTGGGTGGAATTAAAGGAGCTCGGATGATGCTGGTGCCCTGACTCTCTTCTTTAGTGGAGGCCGATGGTCACCTCGTTAAAACCCTCTCCTGTGATCTCCTTTCCACACGTGGCCCACCACCACCAGCCCCCATCCCCTAGATCTGCGCTCAGAGTCCATAACCCTGCCCCCTCCCTCATCGGAGGCGGAGCCAAAAGGGAGGCAGAGCCCCTGGCCATGCGTGCTGGACCATGCAAAGCAGGTGGTCTGCAGTCGAAGGTGAATGCAGAGCAGCCCCCGAGAGTCCCCTGTAATGGGGGCAGGGGCGCTTCAGCCAGGTTTCAGTATGTTTTTGCTGTAATAATGAAGTAGACAAACCCCAGCCAAAATGTTAACATCAGAATTCTATACCTGTGTTAACTGTTAGACAATAATAGAACAGAAGCCTCATATAACATTAATGTTACAGCACAAAATTAGGTCATCAGTACCCAGAGACCAAAATATACATGCTTTTATTTTATATTTAGGACCAGTCACTGGCAGTCTTTTAAAGCATTTATTTCTTTATAAGGAAGGTCCTGGCTTTCTTAGTAAGAGAATTGTGTGAAACCTTGTAATTAACTGGTAATTATCATGTGACTGTTGTCCCACACGGAATGGGAACATTACAGGGACAAATCGCCGGCAGGCACCAGCACAGGCCGGGGCGATGGCACCGAGCTGAACACCAGCCTGACATTTAGGCCACCAAGGTGGGCAGCGTGAAGCAGCTGTCCCGGCCTCTCCCGGTACCGCGTCTGGGGCGCGGGTCGGGCGCCACTGCTGTCTCCCATTACGCCCGGCCCATAATCGCAGGGCTTAGCCGCGGGTTTGATTAAACATCCCTGGCAAGCGGCCGGGTCCGGCTTTGAAGGCGCCGAGGAGACGGGGGCTCCGGCCAGGCCAGGTGAGCCGGGGAGGGGGGGTGGCTTTGTCTTTCAACCATATTGGGGAGGTCGCAGAGCTGTTTATTAAGCTAGACGGCAGCGGAGCATGAGCGCGGTCATGGCAGCCGCGGCGACGCAAAGTGACAGGGCCCCCAAGCCTCCGCAATAACAGCCCCCCCCACCCCACCCCCCCCCCACACCCCCCCCCCTCCCCCTAACCCTACCCCTAACCCTACCCCTACCCCTAACCCTAACCCTAACCCTAACCCTAACCCTAACC
>JAODKM010000025.1:8875336-8890767 GCA_026780845.1 Petrocephalus sullivani
CTATGGTGTGTGTGCACCCTGTGAAGGACAGGTCCTATCAGGGCATCCATTTGCCTTGAGTCCTGGTTTCCCCCCCGGCCCCCCCCCCCCCCCCCCCCGAGGATTACCGAATGCCTGGGAATTAGAGGATAACTTTCTCTGTGAGTTAATCCGGCTCGCCGTGGGGCCCTACAGCCTCTCCATCGCCGTGGCTTCATCAACGGCCGCCGTTCCGATACGTCAGGCGGTCCCCTTTTCCAAGATGGCTACTGCCCGCCCCCATGGCTCCTCTGCCTCCCCTCGGTACTGGGCACGCTATTACGCGGCATCCGTTCTCCGCAAAAAGAACAGAAACCCAATTCCCAAGCAGGGACGTTGAAATATATCTTTGGCCCGGGATCCTTCAGTGTCCGAGCAGCACATCCAGCAGTGATAGTTAGATTGATAGCGGTGCTGGCTCTGCATTCTTCAAGGAAAGGTGCGGGTAAGCACTTTCTCTCAGGGATTCCTGTCGGATCACAGGTCACTTTTCCTAATGCCCAAAAGCTCATGTGACTGATGAATAAGGCCTCACTGTCTGAATTCAAGATGGAAATGGAGGCCGCAGACAGGGAAGACGCAGAATGCTGAGAAACATCTCCGCTTGGTGTAAGGCGGGCTAGGAGACGAGGATGGAGGACATTTGGGGATTCCACATTATTAAAACTAAAAAATAAAAGAAGCAATAATTGCTGCAGCGCTGAATGTGTTTTACTTTTTCCTAATGCATGACAAAGACCGGCCACAATAAGCCTCTGTGGAGGTGCTGGCTCCAAGCAATTCAGCTGACAGGACCCCTCTGGTATCGATCCTCGTACCCTCACTGGGGTTTATGCCCCGCCTACACGGACCCAGAGGGGAGCTCTCACCATTACCAGGCTGCCGATGATAAATATTTGTACCCACCTGCGCTGGTGTTTGCAGAGAGCCATGCGCTCGTGACGCACCCGCTGTCTGTGCGAGGGGACACACCAGAATGGTGTCGCCTCTCTCCGCGTCTCCCTGGTCTGCGAGGTGTCACCAAACCCCCTGAATCTCCCCCCACCAGAATCACTGCTGTTGTTCAGTGTACCCCCAAAATCACTGGATACCAGCAGGAGATTGCCATGGTGTCTCCTCTGAGAAAGGCTGGCCCCTGCAGATGCCTGGTGTGGTTCTCAAATGCACTAGAGACCGAGAGCTGTCAAATCAGGATCACTCAGCACCCTCATGATGCTTGAGTGTGACGTCAGTGTATAGGAATAAGTGTATCCTGAATGTATCGATGCCAGCATTCCCTCCAGGGAGCATCCCTGCCCTGTGCTCCCTATTGCCTGGGATACGCTCTAGGCCCCCTTGTGACCCTTTATGGAATCCGCAGCTAGAGAACGTATGGATGGAAATAAGAGGCCAATTCAGTACCAGCCCTATTCACTAATATCGGCAGGACACCTACGGAAATACTCACCACACCACCATACACCAGAGACCATTTTCCCTCCCTGCCATTCAAATTCTTGCCATTCATAAAACATAAGAAATTGCACATTGTATCTTTGACCAGTTGAATAGTTTGTTAGAGCTGTTTCGTCGTCTGCCCGCTTCTATGCGGCAGGCACGCGGATCCGGCGACGGCGGGGGCGGAGCCTCCTTCACACGAGCCCAGCCTGCTTCTCTCGTGATGGGGCAGCTCTGCATTGGCGCTCGCTCTAACCATGCTTCTGCCTGTGCTCCCTCCCGCCAGACTCTATGCACATAGAGGACGTGGAGGCCGTGCAGAAGCTGCAGGACGTGCTGCATGAGGCCCTGCAGGACTACGAGGCGGGGCAGCACGCGGAGGACCCGCGGCGGGCGGGCAAGCTGCTCATGACCCTGCCCCTGCTCCGGCAGACATCCACCAAGGCCGTGCAGCACTTCTACAGCATCAAGCAGGACGGCAAGGTGCCCATGCACAAACTCTTCCTGGAGCTGCTGGAGGCCAAGGTTTGACTCCAGCCTCCTGTTTCGCTGCTCCTCCTCTCCCCGCCCCTGCTCCTCCACCCCTTTACCCGTTTCTCCCCAGACTGGAGGGCGGGGCTTCTGACTCCACCCCCTTGTCCAGCGGGGACATACGAACATCCATGCATCAACAGCGGGACCTTGTCTTTAGACTGTAACGTAACGACAAGGCATATAACTGTAACGCTACTCATAGCTGTCGAAGGCGGCGATACTTATTAACAGTGATTAATAACAAGAAAAAAACCTGAAATAACTGCAGCTGTCACCTAGCAGTGAGACTAAACCAGCTTTCAAGACGTTCCTCTGAGGACCCGGTGCGTTTTTTTTTCGCCATCGGGATCATTTTATTTACTTATTCTTTTTCCACCGAGCCCAATGCCGTGGAGGTGCAAAGGAACCCAGCCCCGCCTACGCATGGAGGTCAGTCCAGTGGATGCCAACGAACTTCATTATCGCCCCCTAATGTCCCCTCATAACAAAGGAATCAAAGCGACCATTCACTCCTAGCTGCAGAGTCTCGCCACGGCGCATTGACTGAATGCGGTATTAGATTTCGCAGGAGCAGTTTGTCGATGTGTTGGCTAAGCAGAGGTTTCAGAAGCTCGCTCTTTATTGCATTTTCCATCTGGATCAGTTACAGGCATTCGATTCCCTAATAGTTTTCTTTTGGGTCTTCCAAAATTTTTTGTTGTTGTTGTTCTTTTTTTTCCCCTTATTTTTATTATGATATTTTTCAGGGAATACTTAAAGCTTTAGTCACTCATGCAATGTAGGAGAAGTACTGCGTTTAAAAAAATTATTTATTGCTTTTCTTTTATTGTTTTTATTGTGTTAATGGATTAAGGCAAACGAAGTAATGAAGGACACTATAAATACAACATATGTATACAACAATGAAGACACTTATTAAATTATTTTTGTCCATAATTGAGTTTCTTTTGTAAGAAAGGAAATCTGCTTTTGCCAATTTTCTAGAACCTTTTATCGAGCAATAGTCGTCAAAAAGGGAAGGTGCATATTAAAATATATGCAATTTATGTTTGTGCCAGTTTTAGTCAAGAACGATTTTCTTTTCTACAACAAGCTTCAACTTCCTCGCTTCCCGTGATTGCCAACTGCTATTAGATTACACCCATGGTACCTCCCTCTAAAGATCTAAAATCTTGACCACCAGCACTGACCGATGACACAGGTCCTCAAATCTGCCCGAAAGTATAATGTTTCAGCAAACAGCCACAAATTCAGCCCTATAGCAATACATTATACAATACAGTCAACGTAACCAAAGTCAAAATCTAGGTGTTTTTTTCAGAAACAAGAAACCATTTTAATAGCAGTAACACATGATGTAATCTAATTAGAAAGGCAAGTCACCGCAGGTTGGGAGTGAGATGGTAGGGACCCCTCTCTGCATCACTTTCTATAACAGATATATCAATAATAAGCAGTTTATGTATTTTCTGAACCTTCTGGAACATTGTATATTGTAAATTAACAGATTATAAATCTAACCTAAGGCATTTTATTGGACTGAAATGGGGTAAAAAATTTTTTTTAAGTAGTTCAGTATCAAAATGTTTCACTCTTGCTGTGCTTTTCTAAAGCTTTCCTTTAATTCTTCCGTTCCTCCCTTCTTGCGTTCCGTTACGTTTGGAGATGTTGTGTACTTTGCTTGGTGATTCCAGTTCTTGTGCTGTATGCTTTGTTTTAGACACAGGGTAGATTTAGAGACAATACTGGATGTACAAATCCTCAGGAGACTTCAGCAGCATACTCTTGAATACCTATTTGGTAATAAGGCTCTTCCTAGTACCTGCGAGATCAACAGATCCGAAACAATATCTCTATACCCTCTTATACTAATGCATAAGCGACCATTTTAGGAAAGATGGAGAAAATAAACATATATAAAAAGGATAATTTGTGTAACGATTTCTTGTAGAATATCAATGTATATCTTAGGGTTAAAGACAAAAGAAAAACCAGAATTTGAGTACTCGGAACATAAGCTTATGTTTCTTTGTTTTTATTTATTATTTACTTTTTTTTTCTTTTCTTTTTTTTTAAATGAAATGCTGTATATAATGCCTTCCACACCTATCTTCCCAGTTGTTATATTAACTTTATTCTTCACGGTTGCTAAGGAAAAAAAAAAATGTTGTTTTGGTGCAAACCAGTTTCCAGGAATATCGCGTTAACTTTGTGTGCTTATTAAAAATAATTAAATCTAAAAAAAAAACCTCAAAACCTAAAGAGAATAATTTTTTAAGGAAAAAAAAATAAATGGGCGACTGTGGGCTTTTACTTTCCTCCAGTCTTGTTATATAAATACCGTGTTATATAAATATCTATCATTAGCTAAACGAACCTATATAATAGATTGTGGTTTTGAGAGATAACTGTTCTGTGATTCTAGACTTAATAATCATCCATAGCCACTCATGGGATGGTCAATGACTTCCAGGTTATTTCTGTTGATAAGAAGTTGGCATTACCATTGTAAACATTCACGACTGCTGGGAGCAAGGGGCTGCTTTCTTTTGGGGATTTTATTTTCCTGTTGTTTCTTGTTTATCTTATTGTGCACTAGCTATAGATACGGGACACAAAGGAGGTGAAAGATATGAAAACAGTCTCTCAAAGGCGATTTAAGCTGAGCTGGTTTTTCATCGTCGTCGTTCGGAAGACAAAAACGTGACCATTGATGGCTTGATTCTTCTTCATGTTGAGTTTAAACAACAAGAAAAAAAGTGCACAGCAAAGCACCATGACCTTTCGTCTGCGAACGAAAACGTTAAATAGGCCTACGTGAAATACAGCTGTATTCGTAAGGGACAGTCAAACACCAGGACTGCAGCGAACGATTTATTTACAAGACAGCCAAAATCGTTATTTTAATATATATTTTTTAACCTTCCGCATTTCTGAAGGATGGGCAATGCTTTCGGCTTAAATCATATGGAGAATGTTTTGTTGTGTGTCTTTCAACACCTTAAGCAGATTTTTATTATAGGAAGGGTGTGTTGTTTCGCCATGCCGACTCTAACCTTCTACGGTGTATTTTCTTATTTAAAGCAATATGACTGTGTGACTAGCCAATGTTGCACTTCATGTTCAGATTAGATCAAAAATGCTGTATTTATTGGACTATTTTGCATTCAGACGGTAGGGATAATAAGACTAAAATGTACAAACGACTGCTATTTTTTATTAGGGGAAAGGTAACCCTCGTTTGTCGTTGTATTATTTACTCACTGGTGTAAATCTGCCTAGCAACTGAAAATGACTCACGGCTTAAGTACAACAGCAAGGGGGAAGGTGAAGAGGAATGTGAGAGAAAGGGAAGGAAAGTGGGAAAAAAATCAAAAGGTTATAAAAAAAAATAAAAATAATAAAAAATAAAAACTTCAGTCCAGGAGTTGCTGAAACAAAATGTAGTGAGAATCATGTCAGTAGTTCTAGATGTACCCCACATCTGTAAAACAATTAACTGTATATTTTTGTGATGTGTATCATAAAGTGTGCTCCAACAATATATGTCCATTTGTGTAAATGTATTTATTTTACATTGTATATATTGTTCAATGCAAAAAGAGAGACCTATGATTCTGTAACTACGATCACTTGTGTAACTCCAATTATGCCTTTCAGGATAACAGTAGAGCAATATTAAACATGCTTCCAGTTTTGACAGTTTTGTCAGCCGTGTTATTCTTCCAAGACTAGATCTGAAATGTGTTTTTAATGCACTTTTTCACTTTTTCCTTGTATTAAGGCTGGCTTTGAACATAGAAATGGATTTCGTAGTCAGTTATGTGAGTGACCATCAACCTACTTGTAAACAGCTCAATACAATTTACCCATCAAAACCAGACGCCTTATTCTTCACCGCACAGAATGCAGAATTTATTCACCTACACGTGCTGACCTTTGTACTATTGCATTCCGCAAGAAAAAAGTTACTGTTGGAAATCAGAGGGGCCATAAAAGATAAAATATTACACACTGTACGGTGCACATGAAAGCTGAACCCGAGCAAGGGTCGTGAGACAGACCAGACAATCTTCGGAAATGGACAAAAACAACGCTCCCTGGGTTTTTGTGATGGATCGCTTCAGTTACTCAAAGAACTGGAGCGTATCAGCCCACAAGTTTGCTTTGATTAAGTCCAACTATGAATAGAGGCATTCTACTGTCCCCTGAAGAGGTATTTTACAATAGTTTTAAAATGTGTTTATGCCTTTATAAGCATTCTGTCAGGGGACAGCATGTAATTGTTACTACAATATAACTAATTGTTAGCATTAAGCCATAAAATTCAGCTACCACATGCACAATTTTTCTTTTTCTTGTATTTTAAAGGAATAAATATTAAGAGGTCTGTTGCTAAGTCCTGCACAGATAAAATCAGCAAATATTACATTCTGGACAAGCCACAGCACACTTCCCCTGTTAGGACCAAGAGGACAGGAGGAAGCAGAAAAAGGGCCTTGACAACCTAATACAATATTTAAGGCATGTCCTCCGTGAAGATAATCAAGCTCCCTCCCCTCGGGCTCCTGACCAGACGTTGGGATGTAAGACGAGTTCAGTACGTCGCAACCCTACAAAGGGGCTTGTGTTCTTCTGCCTGCAAGCCTCCAGCTGTTCAGCCCGATCTGTCATAATCCTCACTTAACCACAGCTGACCACTGAAGATGCAGGATGACACGCACCTAGCAAGCATGCCAAGTGCCGGAGACGAGGCAATAAGCTATTCAGGAAGTGTTCCGCTCCCGGCTACTCTCCCTTGCTGCCGTGTGTCCGGTGTCAGCCCGCTCCGGCTAACATTAATCAGCACCAACACGTTCGTGGCCCGAGTCCTGTGGCCCTCAGCGCCCCTCAGCCTCGCTAAGGTGGCTCAGCCCCCTCCTGCTATTACGTGTCATATAATGTGGGGAGATTTAATGTTCTGTAGCAAAAGCATTTAAGGCTTTAAAATAGAGAGCGGTGACCTGTAGGCAAATATTTTTCAAGAAGATGACATCATAAGATATTGCCGAATGGGGCCCAATGGCACGGCGTTTTATTTGTGCCGCCGTTGCCTGCGTTTTGCTCATTTGGAGTTCATTCATTTTATTTTATCTTTATGCCGTTGATTCATTATTATGACACAATAAAAGCTACTTGAGCATTTCAGCCGCTGAGCACCGTCGTCATTAACCTTGTGGAACGCTCAAAGTGCTCAATGGCATTCATAATGGTGCCTTTACCGTTTTAGTCTTTCTCATAATGATGCGGTGAGAGGAGACCTACAGCCATGCGATTTTGCTAGAAAAATTGGTGGTATGGCGGTGGCAGGAAAGATCCTTTCGGGGCATCGTTAGCCTACATCGAATGCCATGGTTCTACTTGAGTAAAGAGCACCTGTTGAGTTTAACCTTAAATTTTTTTATTGATTGTTCAGTGATTGTCCCCGGCTAAAAATGACATCGTTATGGCTTCGAGGAGTTGGTGCTTGAAGATGGATGGCAAAGATTCTGCACGTTTCTGCAAGAGGGACTGTCAGTCTCCACCCTCCCATCTCTGGCTTTGTATGAGTGTGTGTTCACCCTGTGCTTGATTGAGTTTTCACTGAATACTCTAGTTTCCTCCCACAGTTCAAAAACGTGCTGCTAGATGAATTGATCGCTCTAAATTGCCCTTAGTGTGTGATCCTCAGCCCGACGATGGCCTGAATCCTGTCCAGGCTGTATCCGACCTAGTGTCCTGTGCTTCCTCTTATAGGTTCCAAGCTGACCAACACGCTACACGGATGACTTGCTATGGAAGATGATCAGATGGATGGATGGACTGATGGATGTTTTTAGTCAGGATCTAGCAGCCTTATATTCCATTCTTTTGGATTCCAAGGGTTATGCTGAGTCTGCATGGATGACCGTTATCCCAACACCATCCTGAATCCAGAAACTGATAAACTCAGTTAATTTAACAACAGATTAAAAAAATTGGTTTCCAAAAGAACTGAACAGGTAAAACACACAGAGGTCCATTTTCCTGATAGAACAGGAATGATTATTTGCATCTTTTGCCTGGAGTACAGTTCCTCTCCTTCTGAGCCTCTGTTTCAGCCTCCCCAGCCATCGGGCCTACATCACTTGTAAAGTGCTAATGTGCACCGCTCCGGCCCAGCGCTGTTTCCTTCCCAAATGTGCCCAATTTATTTCTCAGTATCAATGCTGGTCACTCTCCTGGGCTTACTCTGCCGGTGACACCAGGCGCTTGGCGGTAATGGCCTTTCACGGGGGCCTCACTCCCCCGACGCTGTTTTTAAACCGAGAAAAGGCTGTTCTGGTGACAAATAGGCGCAGCATTATATATACAGAGAGGGAGAGAGAGGGAGAGGGAGTGAGAGAGACAGAGAGAGAGAGACAGAGAGAGAGTATGGACAATGTGCAAAGAAGATAACTATAGGATAATGTTCCCTCCTGAGGACCTGTCACCCTGCTGGGTGGATGTACAACAGAAGATATGAATGAAATGATAAAATAAATAGATTGATGACATGCTTCTGTCTGTGTGTGGGTTATATATATATATATATATATATATATATATATATGCACCCACAATGTGATAAAACCCTGTTATTCTCATGCTGTGGGGATCATTTTTTCAGTCCCCACAAGGAGAAACTCCATCCATCCATTGTCTGAAACCGCTTATCCTTCCCAGTCCAGTGCCATGCAAACTCCACACACATGGAACCTGGGCAGAGACTTCAACCCCAGCCCCAGTGCTGTGAGGGGGCAGTGCTAACCACTGCACCACCATGCTACCCCCTGGGGAAACTCAGTTTTATAAAAAAATCTGTGACTGCACTCAAAAAGCTAAAAATGCCAGCAGTTTTATATTTTAGGGTTAGGGTTGGGTAGGTAAAGTTAGGGTTTGGGAGAGGTTGAGGTTGTCATTGTTGGGATTAGGGTCACACACATAGAAATCAATGGATACAAATACATAAATGTGTGTGTGTGTGTGCGTGTGTGAAAGGTACTGGTGCAAACCAAGCCGGGCAGAGAAACGTCACCCTCTGTGTCCGGTATGTCTGGAATGATCGCTGAGAGACCCTGCAGAGTGACACACACAGCGTATAAAGTTTCCTCCGAGCACGGAGTTACTCTCCGGCTGATTATTTGATCTCGCCAAGGGCTCAGCCGAAATTAAACTACACGTAATTTACAGTGTGCATTACATTACACATGCTCCAGGGGCAGCAGCTACACGGCTGACCCTGCGCTCGGACCCTCGGCTTCGGTTTCCACTGTACGAGTGTGTGTGTGTCGCAATGGAGAGCATTATGGGATATGTAAGAAAAAGCACTGTAATGTACCTCTGCTCCTACAGATACAAATAAACCATGATTAGAATTAATCGTACATTATGCACCTTGGAGCACTATTGCCTCAAACCTTTGGGACCAGTGTTCGAAGCTCCACATGTGAAGTTTTGCATGTTCTCGTCTTCCTTTGATTACTACGGGTCCCCCCCCCCCCTCCCCGACTGTCCAAAAGCATGTTGAGGTTAACTGAAGTTACCGAATTGCCCATAGGTGTGACTGGTGTCTGAGTGACTGGTGTGTGAGTGTGTCTTGTGATGGGTTGATGCTCCATCCTGGGTTGTTCCCCGCCATAGCCTACAGGACAGGCTCCAGATCCCATGCAGCCCTGAATAGGACAAGCGCTCACAGAAATGGATGGATGGACTATGGGGCTTAGGATGAAAAGACACAATGTTCATCACTGTATTAAATACCTGCCTTTATCCACTTGTTCATATGCTTTCTTAAGAGCAGACCGCCCAATGTTTAAATTCCTACTAATCTATTTTGCATTTAAAACATTTGTAATGCTGCATTGTCCCTAAATGATCAGTTTGGCCATTATCAGTTCCACTGGATACCTAATGGGTTTCATTTCTCAGCCTGCGTGATGGTGAAGAGTAACCAGTGGATCACTCCTGGGGTATTAATCACCGGGGGCTGGCTCCCGCACACCTCCGCGACGCTTGAGGATGGAGGGGGCAGGGTGGTGGTCAGTGGAGAGCAGGTGTAAAAGGGTCACATTCACACCTTTCTGTGCACTTAAATGTTTCACTTTGCTCTCAGTGAGCCATCCATTTAGCCAATATGCATTTATAAATATTTTGCTAAGTCACTGGAGTAGCAGTTCAGACATTTCCCACAAAACCTGTAGCACATGACAGGAGAGAGGAAATCCTGCAAAGATACTGCGTACAATATTTTTTAAAAAGCACTTCAGGTAGTACAAAATACTATCACTTAATATGCAATGTGAAGTGGTTTTGCATTAATGGTAAACCTTTAAGGAACTGTTATCTATCATGCTGTTTATCTTGTCTAAGGTCATGGTGAGCTTTGAACCAATGTCAAGCAGCACTGGGCAGAAGGTAAGGGATACCCTGAATGGGATGCCAGTTCATCTTAGGGTGCATAGGTACACATGCACACACACACATATATATCATCCATTATAGGCAATTTAGAAACACCAATTCATCTAATTGGGGGGCAGTGTGTAGCCCAGTGGAATAGTACATTCTGCTTATAATTGGAAGGTGAACAGTTCTGATGTCACTGTTGGGCCCCTGAGCTGTAGGGGCCCTGGACACTGATGGTCACCTGTCTGTTACTTGTCTGTGACAATATTTAGGGTAGACCAAAAGAGAATTTCCTTGTGGCATATTTTTTGGAGGAAACCAGAGTATGCAGAGAACACCTGCACCAAAACGGAGAGAGCATGTAAACTGCCCACAAACACCAGTATGGGGGAAGAATGCAAACTGCACACACACACACCAACATGGGGAGAGCATGCAAACTGCACACACACACACCAACACGGGGAGAGCATGCAAACTGCACACACACACACCAACACGGGGAGAGCATGCAAACTGCACACACACACACACACACACACCAACACGGGGAGAGCATGCAAACTGCACACACACACCGACATGGGGAGAGCATGTAAACTGCCCACAAACACCAGTATGGGGGGAGCATGTACACTGCACACACACACACCAACATGGGGAGAGCATGCAAACTGCACACACACACCAACACGGGGGGACATACAAACTGCACACACACACCAACACGGGGAGAGCATGCAAACTGCACACACACACACACACACACCAACACGGGGGGACATACAAACTGCACACACACACACACACACACCAACACGGGGGACATACAAACTGCACACACACAGCCGGGACAAGATTCAGACCTCCAAGCCTCTGAACTGCCATGCTGCCCAGGAAGGGCTATTAATTTGTTAGACTGCTACACTGTACTTGTCCTGAGGGTAGCTATATACATCAAACATCCATCATGAGAAAACTACTCAACTTACGTCTAAAATTTGACAAATGTATTGCTCTTCAGTAACTGGAGAGTGCTTGCCTCCATACCCCTTTAAACCGCAAACAGTGGTATACACACCGTGAAGTTATAATTCACAACAATAATACGATACAGTGAAGTTATGTTTTATTATGTTTCCATGCACATCCATCTCCATTCATTCTCTGCAGCATTTGGCAGGTCCTGGATACATTTGCAACATCTCTATATTACAAATCTGTGCCACATTTGTCTAACCGGATAGACATGAATTGCCCAATATTCTCTGTGACACAACCATATTGTGCCATTATACCATGTAACTCAATATTCAGACCTTCAACCTCCAGCTGTGTTCAGTGATCATTAGCGTCCCACACGTTCGCATATACCTTAGCATCCATTTACACAATTTATTTACATTATAACTGAATCTTTCATCCAAACTAATAGCTTGAACTCTATTTATACAGGTAGACAGTTTCACAATTTTTCACTCCCCGAAATGGGCTGTTATTTATTTATTTTTGCAAAAGCAATTTGGGTAAAGTACATGATGCAACACCAGAGCCCCGTCTGAGACTCGGACAAATTAGCTTTTGGTCCAGATCCAGTTCCTTAACTGCTTGCTACCAGCTGGCCGCCTCCGTTGGCTTTCCAATTTTCTTTAACCGCCTCCAAAATCAGTCTGCATGCGTCCCGTGGGGCTTGCGCCGCCGGCCGTGCTGCTTAGAGATCCCACCCACCCGCAGATTCTGGAATCACAAAGCAGCGGGACTATGGGATGACTCCTGGGGGTGCTGCGCTTGTTTATCTCCACTTTGGTGTCGGGGTGCCTGTTGTCTTGTCCGACGGCTCAATCTGGAGTGAACTCCCCACAGAGGGCGAGCTATACGCGCTTCCCAGCCCGTATGAGGTGCTTCCTCAGTGGGAATTCCCCACGAACGCGGAAGATGAGAGAAGCTTCTAGCAAAACGCAATGACACTTTAACTGCCATCTTTGCAAGTACATTAGAATATGTTAATTTTCACGTATCCCATCATGTTCTGCTTTTTTCATCATGAGGTATACACAGGTGAGAGTGGAGGGGTAGCCGTGTTTTCCAGCACCCCCAGAGCATGTTTCAGTGGGATAAGGGCTTCACTCAAGGGCCCAGTGGAGATGTGCTTACTCTGCCAAGCTTGTACGGGATTCAAACTGACAACCTTCCGGTGACAGGCATAGTGGCCTGACCTGACGAGTCGCACACATCTGCTCAGCCTTCGGTTATGAGTGGTAGCATGCTGTGGCTGTAAAGGAGAGAGTCACGCTGCAAGCACACACTGTAGGAACAGGCGAACAGGCCATTGGGAATCTGAGCTCTCTGGGCCAGATCCACAAGACATCAGCTCTTATGAAAGCAATCAACAGGATGTTTTATACTTGAACTGTTGAGATTTATTGCCAGAATAATTCTTGTTATTGCTATCAAATAACTATGGAAAGTAAATCCAGCCATTAATCATAGTGAAATGTATACATTCACCTTGAACCACTTGAAATCCATCCATATTGCGGTGCAGGGCTGCAATGGGGAAGCAGTGTCTGTCCGTGGAAGCACATGGCACTGGGCAGGGGACAGTCCATCAGAGGAACACGTATGCACAGATGCACACACACAATGCACCTAAACCAATTTGAAGACTGGGCCAACACAAATTCCATACACAGAGAGTTGGGGCTGCTGTCAGTCACGTTACACGCTGAGCCTCTACGCTGCCCCATAATTCTTAAAACAAAGTCTTAACACACACATCTCCAAAAACTATATCAAGGAGGGCGTCAACTCCCAATAGTATTAAATCATGGCTTATATAATAGACACAATACAAAAAAAGTTCAGGAAAAAAGACAACTTGGCAAAGCCTACAGACTAGTTTTTGGTAAAAAGATTTTTTTTTCTTAGTCCTGACTTTTGACATCTAGAAGAGTTGCTAAGAGAAGGCCAGATCTTTTGTGGGCCTCCAGATGTTTCCGCATCTGGACAGCAGAGGAAGTTGCTGTGATCCTGGGTGGAAAAGGTTTGAACCTGGCCACAGGACGCTGGGGCTTTTAAGGACAACTGGGGAGATTCACACCTGGCTGTGGTGCATGGATGCCAAAAGAATCCAGGCAGCTGCGATTTTTTAAAAACTTTTACTAAATTATTAATCATATTCATCTAATTTACTTCATCTCTTCATTTAACATAGATAGGTGGCAAGACAACTTGGTTTATCATCTCGGTTTATCATCAACCCAGTGATTTTATGCCGTAAATTTTTAAAAATGATTAAAAAACCTTGCAAAGCTGAATAAATGCACCATCCTTAGTAATGGAGGTTGTTGTAGAAGTTGAACACTTCTTTACAATCTGATTGCTGGAAACTAATTTTGTGACCATGTTACCGTATTGAGCTTTTATAGAAAGTCATCACTTTATATAACACATGTAGTTTCTATAGAACAATGAATGCAGAGTGTTTCTCAATACCAAGAACGCAAGGATTGTAAGTGTTCTTGG
The DNA here is from genome assembly GCA_026780845.1 of Petrocephalus sullivani. Classification (NCBI taxonomy): domain Eukaryota; kingdom Metazoa; phylum Chordata; class Actinopteri; order Osteoglossiformes; family Mormyridae; genus Petrocephalus; species Petrocephalus sullivani. Next base: position 8,889,296 of record JAODKM010000025.1, read on the forward strand.
CAAGTGCTTTCTTGCGAACTTGCCTCTAAGAACAAACTTGGGATACAATGAATCATGGGATTGCTGTTATTAGTGAGGATACAACTGATGCATCCTAGACACTGAGGACGAAGCAAGGACCACATCCAGGGATTTTTACTATAATCCTTACTTCTGTTCTTGAGAAATGGAACTGTACATCACCAATGGAAAATGATGTCTAAAGGGGTACAGGAGAACACAAGAACAGTCAAGTACGCATATTGAGAGACACCCACAGTGTTTGCATGTTCTACATAAAGACAAAAATCAAAGACCTACCTAATAATAACAGTCTAAAGGTAGTTTTACCTCCTTTGCAATATGAACAATAAGATCAATGTGGGGAGTTTTTAAGCATAGTTCACTGTTGTTATTCCAAAACAGGACACTTACTTTAATAATAAGATATGAAATCTTAGGCTTCAGATTTCCCCCGCAATCGCGTGGTGCCTCTTGGTGCTAGGTGTTTTCAGCCGAACACCTGACCTGCTGCAACCGCGTCACTCAGGCCCTTATTCCTGATTGGATAATTATGCACAGAAACAATTCAGGTGTCTGAATATCATTGGTTGGCAGAAGCCCTGTTTGAAGCATTTGAGGGTTGAGAAATACTGACCTGTTTTATATCTGTGAATTTCACAATATGTGCATTACTGCACTGCATAACATAATATAAAAGAACTATTACTATCCACTTTAGGTAACAGCTTATCTAATATAGGGTCACATTGAACCTGGAGCCTATCCCAGTAAGCATTGGGCACAGGACAGGGAACACCCTGCATGGGATGGCGGTCCATTGCAGGGCATGACACAATACACACACACACACACACACACACTGCACCAATAGACCTAACTGCATGGTTCTGAACCGCAGAAGTACACCGGCCCAAACACGCGGAGAACATGTCAGCTCCGGCCACACAGCAGGGACCCACAGCCCTGCAGAAGAGTAGCTATAGTGCTAATGGCTAAGCCACTGTGCCAAGGCATTTGTGTTTTTTGTGGTGTGTAGTTTAACAAGTGGTCTGTGATAATATTCAGATGGTTGTGGGTTCAAATCCCATGCCTATTTGAAATTATACATTTGGACCCCAACTGCTTCACAAGCTAGATGCTGGCTGACCCTCAGCATTGACCCCAGAACATGCTCACATCTGTATATGCATGTATGCCTGAGTCTCTCAGGAGAGCAAGATGGGATTTGCAAAAAACTACCCAAATTCCCAATGCAAATGAGTATGGCATCTCTGTTCTAACGCTATCATCACTACTACTACTAATAATAATAATAAGAGCGGAAGTTAGGATCCTACATCCTGGCTAAAGAATGCCCCCATCGGTTATGGGGCAGCACAAGGCAGGGGTACTCCCGGATGGAATGCCCCCATCCGGTTATGGGGCAGCACAAGGCAGGGGTACCCCCGGATGGAATGCCCCCATCCGGT